>JAQFVV010007037.1:0-193057 GCA_028023455.1 Epiperipatus broadwayi | reverse complement strand
AGAAAAGAAAATATGACTAATAAAAAATTTCAAATTAAAAAAAAAATTGATACAAGACAAAGTTTTTTTAACTATAATATTTAATTTTATTCAAAATAATATATTTTTTTGCATAATTTACAGCACAGTAATTTACATTTTTTATACACTGGTTTAATTATTATCGCTATTACCAAAAAAACACGCTCATTTGCAAACTGAGGAAATAACTAGCACCAACTTCACACTCATGTTGTGTCAATGGTTTTCTGGTTTAGTAATTAATCTTTGAGATGATTTTATTAATTGTTTATAAAACTAACAACTAAAAATTAAATTCTTATTTTTGTCTTTAATTTTCAATTCCGTTTAAAAATCAAATTTCACATCACATTAATTTCAAGTTGCCAAGTAATTTTTAAACTGTTAATTACAATTAAAAATCAGATTTTAATTTTTAATTGTCATTAAAAATCAGATTTTAATTTTTAATTGTCAAATTTAATTGTGCCCACTGATTAAGTTCTTTTTTAAAAAGCAAAAACAGAATATGATTTAAAATGCAAAATTAACACGCACAATGTTTGAACAAATTTACACTATAATCTTGTAAAATTTGTTATACATAAAATGTGGGAAATTATGATTTTAATTTCATTATTGCATAAAATCTTACAATTATAAAGCACTGAAATATTGAAATTATTAAGATGAAAGTCAAATTCCAATAATGTGCTATTACTTTCAATATAACATAAGTGCGCGAAATTTATTATTAAAGTAATAGCGCATTATCCGAGTTCGACTTCTGGTGAAACAGGAATTACGTAACATCAAAATCATGTTAAATAAGTCCGCATAAAAAGAGACCCATGTGTACTTGATAAAAAAGCTTTTTGACTTCTTCACACAAGATGAACTGAAATGTGCTTTCATTTGATACAAATGATGAACTCTATTGGAAGGATCAATAATAATTATTGTTAATAAAATTGTTATTTTGTTAAAACTAATTAAGGCGAGTTAAGTTCCATTTTTACATCTATTGCTTTTGTCACAGGAATCTCATGCCTGCTGGAGCTATGTTCGGCATAACCAGATAATGATAAGTAAGGTTGTAGTGAGATGGAACTCTAGTGGGCGCCGCTTGGAAAACCAAACAAATTTCTAGATGCCTCCAGTCTTATGGGCGCTACATCCTCTGATAGAGCAGTGAAATATTGAAGGTGTAGGTGGGATGACGCCTGCATTAGGGAATGCTAACTCAATAGTTCCTTCCTGCAATATACTCATTAGGAAATAAAACCAACCAAGAATGGGGTTGGGGGTGTCCGTCCAGTTACATTTGTTGCCTATTGTGAGGCCTCGGATCAACATAGCCTGTCCATAGGCATAAAAGCTACAAGAAAATGAAGAAATATGGAATGGCAAAAGCAAATTATGATTCTGTGAGTGTGAGCAGCAGTGCACATGGTACAGTGATGTGCAATGGACTAAAATGGGGGAAATTAAATTTTAAAAGAGCCAAAAATGAACGGCATAAAATGGTGAAATAGGTACAACAAAAGACTGAAGCCAATTCATGGAGTGATGGAGAGAGCAGCGCGCAACAAAAGTATCAAATAGTAAAAATATTAGATTAAAAAAAGGATGAGTAACCAGAGCAAAAAAGAAAATGGTGAATATAGAAGGCAGAGAACATTCTCCCGAGGAAGAACAAAGACAAGAAGATAAAGAACTAAAAGCAAACAAGCTCAGAAAACAGAAACAGCATTAATGATAAGCCAGCTATTAAAAATTTATGAATAAACAAAGAGAAGAGAATAGAAAACGAGATGAACAAAGAGGAAGACCATAAATGAAGAGAATAAAAAACGAGATGAACAAAGAGAAGACCATAAATGAAGAGAATAAAAAACGAGATGAACAAAGAGAAGATAAAAAACAAAGAATAGAAGCAATAAAACTTTAAGTGAAAGGAATAAAAAAACAAGAAGCGCAATGGAAAGCCAGAATGAAAAGATCAGTAAGATAATGAAAGAAATGACAGATAGAATATTAAAAAATTACAGAGGAAGTTATGGATGGCAAGTCAAAGAGCCGACTAGTTGAGCAAGAAGTCAAGATGACCCAAATGTGCGAAGCAATTGATATGGAAATGGATACAAGTCCAAGAACCCATGCAGGAGCAGGTGGACAGATTAGACCACCCAAATGAAAGAGATCAAAATAAAAGCAGTGCACTGCCAATAAAAGAAAGGACAGAGGCAATCCCAAAAAGAAATTGCAACAAGAAAATTACAGTTAATGAAGAAGTGCAGGTGGAGATAAACATATGCCAGAAATTGTAAATCCAATTTCTAAAAAATAAGGAACATTTACAGAAGTCTCCAATGAAGCAACTATTGAATATATAAAAAGTTTGGACCAATACCTCAACATCAATGCTATGTCATAAGGAAGCAAAGCTAGCAATAGCCTGTAACCATCTTCAGGGAACAGCACAAGTATGGTGGGACACCCTATTCAGCCAGCCTACAAATTTTCAGGATCTCAAAGCAGTACTAACAAGCTGTTACTGGAGTGATGATTGTCCAGGGAGGGCATTAAATACAAGTTATCCCAGGGATAATGTCCACCTGGAGAACCTTACACACCAATCTTTAGAAGTAGGTGCCCAAATTAAGGGCCCTGACATCTCACCCTCTATAAAAACTCCAGATCATCAGGTTAATCTGCCACAGCTTCCCAAATTACATAGAACAGATGTGATCAGAACAGATCGTTGATCAATTGAACAGCTGGCTGATTATGATAACTGCAGTACATCAACAAACAAAGGGGGTTCTAAAATGACAAATGGACCACCATATAGGATATGATGGACCAAAAGTTGGAGCCATCAAGTACAAAAAAAAATGCCTCCTCAAAATTACAGTAATCTTGACATGCCACCATGGCATTATGGTTGGAGGAAGGAAATACCATATTGGAAAAGAAAAAGAAGAAACTCTATAGGAGATATACATAGGTCATATATGACCCGGGTAATAAAAAGAATAAATAGCAATAATGAATTACACAGACAACATGAACCCAGAGAAGCAGGTCATCACGATGATATCTGGCTTGATAAACGATCCAGAAGTGCATTACCATATAACACAAAAATGTGTTACAAGAAAACTGATCATGATTATCAGTCTCTCAAGCCAGGATGCAGCTACAATCCTAAACAATAAAGCAAAAGTGGCTGATGGAAGAAGTTCATGAGTGAGATGAAGTGATGCGTGAACTTGTTTTTCATGTTGAGATGGCCTGGATGCATTGTGTTCATGACGCTCCGAAATATATGCTCAACACTGACCAGACATAGATGATTGAGCTCCTAAAATAGTCCAGCAGCATATATTGGCCTCATGAATAAGCCATGGTCTCATGTATAGACTTCATGTATAAGCCCCTAAGATGATATTCCTCGTGGATGATCTCTCTAGGTATATAATGGGATAGTGCTTTCAAATGAGGTATTTTCTCGTGACATCATGGGGCATTGTGTTCTGGTAGTCCATGCTTAGGCATCTGTTTATCTTGACCTTAGTGGGTGCAATTCACGTATCCACTTTTCTCATCTCATCTTACCAATTTCATCAGCATATCTCAAAACCCAAGTAGAAGCAACAATAAAATAATAACAAATAATAAAAGTTATATTGATGGAATGAAATCGTGTTTCCAGGCAATTTCATCCCAAAAACATGGTGGGAGACAATGAAACAGATACACTGTTTTATGTATATATTTAAAGATTCCCCCCCCTCCCAAATTAAAATGACATGGGTTAAATTTAAATCAGACTAGCAATATGTCAAAAGTAAAAAAGATTAATTATACTACATATTTTAAAGAAGAGGAAAAATAATGAAATTTGACTGCAATTGAAAATAATGTTTTGGTCAAATTAAAAGTAAAATCAAACTTGTTGAAATGGAAAAAAAAGCATTCCATACCAACATGGCATTTTTATTAAGAGATCTCAAGTGTGCTGTCAAATCCGTTAACTTCAGAATATATGGCATTAAGTAATTTATCATTTCCCAGAATTCGTCCTGAACCTTATTTGTCTTGACGTAGTTTAAGCTTTTGTATCACTTGTTTTGTTAAGGTCACTTGAAATTCCATCTCCAGAAACTATTCATCCTTTCAGCCCTTTTGCAATACATGTATTATTGGAGATTATAATCTCTGACAATGCAACAAGTTTCAATGGATACACATTCCGCAGTATTATAGTTTTAAGGGAATCCAGAATATCAGAACCCCACCATACCATCCAATGACTGGGTGGAGAAAACAGTCCAGCAAATCAAAAAGGCATTGAAAAAACATAATTGAAGAAAGCTTAAATACACTTTACAGAAGATAATGCTGTGTGCAACATTTTGCACAGTGACAGGGTATACACTGGCAGGCCTACTAATGAGAAGGAAATTAAGAATCAAACAATCAATCCACCCAAAACAAAACATGAGAAGGAAATTAAGAATCAAACAATCAATCCACCCAAAACAAAACAGATCATGGCAAAATGAAGGTAATACTTTTGGAAAAGCAAAGTTCAAAGTGGGAACACTGGTCTGGATAAAGGAAGTGCCAAGAAAAACATGGTTAAAGGGAGCAAGAGAGAAAATACTGTTCACCCCTATTGTGATAAGTAAAGGAAAAAACAATGTGAAATACAAATGCCATAAAAATCATGTCAGGTTTGTGAAATAACAAAAGTGTATGATTTTGTCTTAATAAAAACAGGACCAGAAATAAAAAGGAGGGGTTTGAAGATAAACATTCAAGATAGCAATTACACAATAAAAGACAGGATGTGATGAAAAAAGAAATGTTCAAATGCAGACAGAAAAACAGGTTTTACTGAAACAGGAGGAAAATCACCTAGGCTGAGGTGGGAAAAGTGAAGACCTAGCAGACTACAGGATTACAACTAAGAGATCTAAACAAGGAATTCTTTCTGGGGAGATGTTGTGTTTTGTAAAAATATGTACATTGCAATTGAATAATAATAAATTATGTCTTTTTGTACTCCAGAAAAAGAGGAATATATTTTTATGTTTTAGATAACTAAGTGATAAAAGTAAGATTAATGAACATTTGGGTAAAGTAATTTAAGAAAAATTAACATTGTATAATTAAACCAGATAGAAAAATAAAAAGGTTTAATTAGTCAAGCGTTGTTAGCCGAGAGGTCATCGCACCTGCCTTGCAAGCAAGTAGTTGATTGCAGACGGATGTGGGTTCGCATTCCAGCCGATGCTATGACATATGGAAAAAAAAAAAGGTTTAATTAATGACTAAGTTTATGCAGAATTTAACAATAGAAAATATGTACATACTATGTGATAAAAAAATTGTTTGTTAAATGGCAAGAAATATTTGCTAATTACAAATATTTCTTGATATTATAGAAGTTGAACTGACTAATTAAAAATACCAAGAGAAAAACAAAACTGATAGCAATCAAGCATTAACCCTGGATTTCCAGAGGTCAAACTGGGTCAATAAATAGCATGTGCAGCAAAGTGTGTTGTTCTCATTCCAGTGAATTTACTAAGTGAACTGTTTGTGGGAAATTTTAATGAATATTGGCTAATTTTCAAAGGAATACATTTAAATATCGCCAATGTAATTACTTTATCAAATTTAACAGCTGCAGTATCTGGATCCAAACAATTATACACTTCATTTCCAAGATGATGATAATAATGATAATTTAATTCAATTTATTTATTTGTAAATAACAGTTTAATAACCACAAGTATTTACAGTAGTAATATAATGATATATATATGTATTTATCTATAGGTGTTCCTTACATAATATCTTTAAGTTGTTTTTTTTCATTTAAATGAAAAATATCCATCTCCTTGAATTTATTATTATACTCCATTTGTAATTTGTACGAAGCTTAAATGACAGGGTAGCCTCTTGTGCGGAGCCAGAGTGATTGTGAGCAGCAGTTGAAAGAAGCCAAAGAATGCCGTTAGTTTGAGTAATCAAGCCAAAATATTTTGGAAACTGGGGCCAAAAGAAGCCATCCAGAAGCAACAAATTATTATGTGTGTTGTGAGAATTGAACCATAAGTGAAATATATATACGGCATTGGAGTGCATTAATAACTTTCGCTATTAATATTCCATCATTATCCAGTCATTAGCTAAATTTCATTTATTGATTTATTTGTTGGTATTCTTAGTGCATATATTCAAATACACAACAAAAACAATTTAGAATACCAGAAGATTTGGAATTCAAATCATCTTTCATGTGATTCTAGGGAGCAGTTACATGCTTTAATCGCCTCACTTTTTAAGTTATTTATAAAAAAAAGTTTTTTGCCCTTCCTAGAAATGTTAATGTTATCAACAAATCAATTTTTTATCTTACACAATATGTGATAAAACGTTAGTGTCTATCTAGTGTAATCTTGAATTAATCAGAGATGCAATGCCATCTAGTAGTCATTAAATACTCAAAGTTTATATATAACAATGTAGGAAAAGTTTTCTTTTATATATATTGTAGTAAGCAATATAAGAGAGATATGTAAATAGGTTGCAGAGAACCCAAATTGCAATTAATAAAATTTTAGCTTAATTAATAAGCAAATGTATTAATGTAACAAAGTATTTATATTCTGTAAAATGCTATAGTAATGTAAATCTGAATTAATAATATATCTCAGGGTTATAAAATTAAATGTAATGATCTAATGTATAAAATAATAAAAAAGATATAATAATTATATGGTTAGTTGATTCTATGTTTTAAAATATTGGTAAATCACATTAATGTTATCTCAGGGTTCTAATAAAATATTGAGTTACGATAAACTTCAATTGATATAGTTTGATAACAAAGAATATTTTGTTGTACCCAAACAATATTCTAAAATAACTAAACCCCAATATTTAAAATATAAATGCTAATAATGGCAACTAAAATCAAAACTACCCTATTAAATAGAATATAGTGATATCAGGTGACCACAAGGTAGTATTGCAAAAATGTAAATATACAAAAAGTCATAGTAATTTAATAAATAAAAATACTGTATTTGCACATCAATAATAATAACAATTGAAAGTCATTAATAAAATATAAATGACAGAATATTTTCTTGGAATATAACTTTAATATTTAATGTAACAATATTTACTACAATATCATTTACTTTCTTTATTATTTTTACAAAACTTCATATAATTAAAACCCACTATTGAAGGTTTCAGAAGCCTGAGAAATCTTCAGAACTATAACAAACACAATACAAATACAAATACAAATAAAGAGGTTTATTTAAACTTCAATGTATCAATATTTCATACTCTGTAGTAAAGTTGCAAGCTTTAAGTGTCCATATATATTCAATGGACCATTAGTAAGAATGGATTTCATTCTTGCTATTAAAAGGTGTGAAGGGGTGCCTTGACAGCAGTGAGAAATATTAATTACTATATTTTACTGTGAATGTTTAGGTGGTTACTGGTTGGAACTTAAACATATAGTTGTATATTATATATTGAAACCTTTGGGTTTCACCCAAAGCTTCCTTAGTTCGAAGCTGGTTTTCTTAACATTAATTTAGATAAAAATACCTTATAAAATGCGTTAAAATTGATATAAAATTGTGTAAAAAGTGTTAATTTTAAATTAAAATAAAACTGAATAAACTTTCATGAATTATGTGATACGTAATGTGACCTTCTGGTTTGACACCAGAAATATTAATTGGAATTGTATAATACTTTATCAGTAACATCTGATATTATCTTATTAAAAAAAAAATGAAATAATGTGAAATTTTTAAAATTTTTTAGTAAAGACTTAAAAACTATGGTTAAAAGTACTTATAGGTGCAATTTAAGAATTATTAGATGTTCAGTATCTTACTTTATAGTATAATTAATGATAGGATGGGGGGTGGGGGAGTGGCTTGTTATAAAAATAGTCAGTTTTAGTTTGGGTTGATGCTAATTTGTTTACAAAGCAGTATTCAGATTTGTTTGAATGATTCTCTAGTCCATTTCCTTTTCATATTTTAATTTATAATATAAACAGTGAAATATGTTTTACTCATCATCATTAACATAGTCATTTAGTCATATCAGTTTGGTATCTGTAGTACATTATTTCTAAATATGCATGTAGGTCTGTATCATTATTCAACTTCATTTTTCATTCATGTTTCATTAAACCATCAAGTATCATATCTCATATCAAAATATTTAATTTCATAACTAATTGTATTAAAAACCAGCTTAATTACATTTTAAGTGAATTAATGGATTATTGGACTGGTGAATTATTGAACAATAATTATATTAGAAAATATTTTATTTGTTAAAATAATTGTTATATTATATTATTTTTATTTGTTACAAATGGCGCGCCAACTAGGGCTCAAAATAAGCCAAAAAAAAGGGCTTGAAATACACCACATACCTGAGAGATGTGTAGTATATGGTGATGACAGATGTATGGTTTAAAAAAAAAAGGAAATTTTTTTTGTGTAATTTTTATATATATATACAGATATTTTGGCCTTATGTTTAGATAATGAAGATCACTATTATTGCATTTTTTTTTGATGATGATAAACAAATATAGCCATAAATACAGCTTAGTTTCAATTTTAAAATCATATAGATATCACAACTTATAATAAGTGTTAAAGTTGATAGCATTTTTAAAATATTTTGCCTATTAGTGAAAGATAGCATTGCTGCCAGATAAGCATGGAAATATCAATAGCATTAAATTATAGAGCAATAGTTTTGTTCATATTTGAAAGTTTATGTTATAGAAAATATATGGTTTTGAAGATTAGATTGGAAATTTGATTGTTGGAGTTTGGTTGGTTGTTGCAATTTTTGATGACGGATGGAGAATTTGTGTCATTGCCTTGAGGATGTGATGTGTTCATGCCACTTGTGATTGATTAATCTCATTCACTGCTCCAACCCAGATTATGACATCAGTTATTATTTATCATGAAGCAGTTAACAGTAGTCCTGCCATGATCTAGCCTCTAAGACTCCAAAAGAGAGCAAGGCATAGTTTTTCTGATATATATAATAATAGCCTCTAAGACTCCAAAAGAGAGCAAGGCATAGCTTTTTCTGATATGTATAATATTAGCCTCTAAAACTTTAAAGTAAATTAATAGCCCCTAAGACTTGGATACACGCAGGGCAGTGCAAGTGTTTGCAATAAACTATTATGTGTTGTAGTAGCTTAGAGTGATTGAAATGGGGTGATTATCTGAGTGTTCATGGAGCATTGTGTGCTTTAAGTGCAGTGATTGAATTCTTTTATCTATCTGATGATTGTGAGTGACTAATCATTCTTTTGGCTGTCAGATCTCTAGAAAGATATATGAGTATATGTAACTTGAGGTATGAACTCCATTATAAATATAAGCATATGTATTATATAAATTATTTCTTTTGCTTAATTTATTAAATAAGGGAAAGAGAGTTAAGTTTTCTGAAGGCATTGAAAAGCTAGACAAATGATGGTATGAACATGCACACTAATACAGAAATAGCTTATTCTTAAATAAATGTTTTTGTTAAATAAGGACTGTGACCGCATACTTTGTCAATTAGATATGGGTAGAAATAAGTGATGATGGAAGTTATGTTAATATAAGGCACTTGTAATGTGGATAGACGGTTGAGTAAGATAATGGCTAAGAAAAAATGGTTGAAAATCTTTGAAGATATATGGGTGGATAGATATAGGTGTTGACTCTGGATGTGTAGGATATCAGAGAACAGAACAAAATAAAGCTGAAATAAGGAATACAAATATTTTTAAAGAAAAAACTTTGAGATTAGTATGGAACAAGACAAAGAATTAGTCACTGAAACAATGGAGGAGGTAGCAAAGCAAGGCCCTCCAGAGTGGTTGCAAATTAGGATGAGACAAATAAAACAAAAAATAAATCAGAGATTCAATCAGCAATCTCAAGAAATAAAACAAGAAATAAGTCAAAAATTAGACCGGCAATCACAAGACATGAAACAAGAAATAAATCAGAGATTAGATCAGCAATCTCAAAGATTTGATAGTAAAATAGATCAGCAATCACAAGAGATGAAACAAATGAGCCAGAAATTACAAGAGATGAAACAAGAAATAAATCAGAGATTAGATCAACAATCTCAAAGATTTGATAGTAAAATAGATAAGCAATCACAAGAAATAAGCCAACAATCTCATAAAATAGAATATGGGAAAAAATATAAGTAATGCATAGACAGCAAGTCAAAGGAAATAGGATCCAAATATTGTATGGTAGAAGTAGTTATGTAGAAATAAAGAGTTATGTGATTATAGCCAAGTCAAGTGAAAATATTTAAACAGATCAGAATAGTTTGAAAGAGGATATATACAGTGAATGCCACTGGTTGTGGATGTGTGAGTATATTTTAGCATACGTATGCACACATGAAAGCATAAATATATATTGCTGGTGGTTAAATGAATGTAAACATGCTATGTATGTGTAACCAGAACCTACATATATGCAGGAAAGAAATAGTGTTATAGGATTAAAACATTAGAAAATTTTTTATTTAAAATATTATTATAAAATTAATATTTGAAATTATAATATTTCTGCATATAGCATTAAATTATTTAAATGCATTACATATATAATAAAATTGTTTACAGTTTTAGATTTGTTTTTTCAAAAAAGGTAATTTAGTAAAATTAATCCTTCTTGCTGTATTTTGAGCTACTTAAAACTTTTAAGGAAAAAAATAGATTTTAAAAACGACTACGAATAAATTAACCTGGTCAAGATCGAGGGACTCATCAATAACAGCAGGAATCCCAGATTCCCAAGAATATAGAGAGTTAAGTAGAAAAACAGATCTGAAACCAACAAAAAAAAAGGAGAGAAAGGGAGTGTACTAGTATATAAACTTACTGTAGCCATCTTTAGAAGACTTGTAATTCAATTTTAGTGAAATTCTATGCAAGTATTCTGTATAATTGTTAATCATGATGGGAAGAAGGCCAGTTCTTTGTTCTCTGGCCCAGAAGATAGTCTATAGCAGCGATTCTCAACCTGCGGCCCGCCAAGCTTTTACATGTGGCCCAGCACTAGACTGATGTTCCACAGATGTGACAACACAATTTTTAATAAACGAATAACCATGCGCGATTGATATTTTTTATTGACGCACTAATAATGTTATATATATTTTTTATTTCACAGATCTGAAGAACCTGCCAAATCTGTACTAGAAATACCAGAGTATCTTTATATATAACTTGTACTCGCTCTCAATCCACTATCTTTAATTTTTCTCTGATTTTAGCACCTTCAGTATTTTTTTTTGCAAGGAGAAAAAATCAGTAAATATTTAAATTTAATGGTACAATAAAAAAGTAAGTCCATCTTTTCTAGCTTCTGATTGATTGTTTTCTTTCTCCGCAAGGGAACGCCAATCCATGACTTCGACAGTTGTATTTCTACATTTTGAATTTGAAAACATAATTTACTAAGCTTTTTTTTTTTTTTTTTTTACCCCACTTGTTTGTTTCTCAGATTTTATTCAAAAAATTTACTTTTATACTAAAACATATTGAATTACTTCTGCAATATATAATTGGATGATGGTATAATTTATTATAATTTGACAGTGTTAGATTATTATCATCAATTATAAATATAAATTTATTTTTTAAAAACTTTTCTATAATCAGACAAATTATAAATTTCCATTTCAGATACTAAACTAAAACAAATATAATTTTAAAAAGACAATTATATTTATTGCAGATTGTATAGTTGACCAATCAGAAGTTTGAAATTTTAATTCAATCAATAGTCCGTGTTTTTGAAAGCAAAATGAAACATTTTACTTTTATATGTGAATTAGTATACACATAGATGCGTAGTATTTTATATCAAACTATAATTTAAACATCATAATGATGTCTTCAAGCAACAAATGAAAATTATCGGATGAAAAAAAAATGTTTCAAGACAACTAGGAAGAGGAATATTTTGTTGTGTTGAATAACAAAGGTTCAGCAACGTATTTGATTTGTCGAGAAAGTGTCACATTAAAAAAATATAACATTGATCGTCATTACACCACGAAACATAAATTGTTTAATGACACTTTTGCTGATGGGTCTTTAATAAGAAGTGAAAAATTAGCTTTCTTCCAGAAATCATTGCAACAGCAACAAAATGTTATGTCAGTGGCAATCTCACAAGAAGCAGTGGTGACACGAGCAGAGCATCATATGAAATTTGTTATATACTTGGCAAAAATATGGAACCATTTACGGATGCTGAAATTGTGAAAGAATGTTTCCTAAATGCCTCGAATATATTATTTGATAAATTTAATAATAAGAGTCAAATATTATTACAAATTAAGAAATTACAACTGTCAGATTCTACCTGCATTAGACATATTGAAGATATTGCAAAACATATTTTTGGTAATATAATAGAAGATTTGAAAAACTGCAAATATTTTAGTTTGGCTGTTGATTCTAGTACTAACATTTCAGCAACATCACAATGTGCTATTTTTGTCAGATACTTTACGAACAGAATTCAATTTGGAAGATTTTTTGAAATTTCTTCCTATGAAGAATCAAACTAGAGGTAGTGATTTTCTCAATAGTATTTGTATTTTTCTGGAGGACAATAATATTGAATTAAAATCATTAGTTTCTGTGTACACTGGTGGATGTCCTTCAATGATTGGACCCGAAAAAAGATTTGTTTTCCTATTAAAGAAGAAATATAATCTAACAAATCTTTTATCATTTCATTGTTTAATTCACCAAGAAAACTTGGGGGCACATATATCCATTAAAGAAGTAGATGCTGTAATGAAAACTGTCATAAACATTGTGAATTATATTCGAGCCCGAGAATTAAACCACAGAAAATTTAAAAATCTTTTGCAAGAAATAAATAGTAATTATGGTGATGTACTTTTGCATACTTCGGTGCGATGGCTAAGCAGAGGTAAAGTTTTGAATTGTTTTTTTTATTATGTCATGAAATTATTTCATTTTTACAAGAAAACAATAAAACTTATAATGAGCTTGACAGTGATGGATGGTGGTGTCTTTTAGCTTTTTTATGTGACATCACAAAAAAACTTTGTGATCTTAATATTAGTTTGCAAGGTGAAAATAAAATTATTTCACAAATAACAAATAAAATATTTACTTTTGAAGAAAAACTAAATATTTATTACCAAGATATACAAAATCAAATACCACATCATTTTCCAACATTGACAAATGCTAAGCAAGATTGTATTGACATTTCTTCAGAAACCTATGTAATCATTTTAAATTATTTAGGTACCTTATTGAAAGAATTTAAAAGTAGATTTCAAGATTTAAGAAATATTAAGAATTGTCTTTTGCTTATAGAAAATCCCTGGCACTTAGAAATAGCAACTATTACATAATTAGCTGCATTTGGACATGGTTATGTTAAACTGTTTAACGAATTTGTTGAATTTAAAAATGACACAAATTTTGAAGCCATTTTTAAAAAGAAAAGGGAGGGAAAGGAGTATATGGATCTTGGAAATTAGTGCCTGAAAAATATATAACTGTCAAAAAGTGTGCACAAATGTTGCTCACATTGTTTGCATCAATATATCTTTGTGAATCATCTTATCCAAAAATGAAATACGTGAAGAATGTGCTTAGAAACAGACTTACTGATTTACACCTTGATGATATATTAAGAGTAGCATGTAGCACATAAAACAAGATTTATCTAAAATTGTTAAAAGTTTATCTCAATATCAAAAATCACACTGATATTTAAATAAATGTTTATATCAAATAAAAGTGTTTGCGTTATGTCAATTCTAAGATATAGTAAAGTGATCCACAAGCTGTGGCATGCATGAATTGAGAAGTCAGACATTTTTTTACGTGACAACAATTGGTTGCCGCGGCCCACTTGATGTAGCACACAAATATGTGGCCCAGAAAAAAAAAAGGTTGAGTATTCCTGGTCTATAGAATGCAGAGAAAGAAAAATCAATAGCCGATGCCATCTAAAGAAAGAGCTAACGATCAAGCCACCTCCCTGTAGAAGAGAAATGATAGCGGTAATAGATCTCTATAAATCTAAAATTAACTTTCGACTAAGCTTCATAACTACTAAAGGTAGCTAAAATTATTAATAGAGAATACAATCTAATGTATTCTAAATTCCAAAATTAAATGTAAATTTTATTTCTTTTATTTAAATTGTAAATCTTGCCTGATTTTAACTGAAATTTAAGTTTCCAACTTATTTTGCATTCTTTAGCCTAATAATAGATGCTTTTATTGATAATTCTCTTAAATGAATTAAATTTATATATAACTAAATTAATCTAACTTGGGCTATTTTATTTCATTTCCTTTTTAAGCTAAGCAAATAAAGCCAAATTTTAGATTTCATTTAAGTGAAATCGTATTTCTAAGTTTATGTTTCTTTTAGTTAAATCTATGCGAATATTATTTTCTTTTCAATTATGTATTTGTTTATGCTATGTTTGTTCAGAACGGAGTTTACTCATAATTAAATGATTAGTGAGAAGTGATTAAATATTCTCACCCGTATGTAACTTTGCATTTATTTACAGACAAATAAATATCCCTTCTGAAATGGATAAAGCTTATAAACGCTTTAAGATAGGTTTACTTTAAATGAAATATTTAATTAATATTTAACTGAAGTGATGAAGTACGGCTTGAAGCAAGAATTTAGTATTGTAATTATCCAAAATATGGTGTAATCCTCCCTAGAGTTATATAAATGCCTATATAGATGGCTTAGTAAATTAGATTCATTAGATTTCTTTAATAGCATAATTATAAATACTAATTTATGAACCGATTTACGGTAATTCTATAGAAGGAAACGTTTTGGGTCTTAATTTTATTATATGACCATTACTTATTGCTGTATATTTTATGCTTACAATGGGCATAGGTTTTATGGGCCCCCAATTACTCTTAGTTTGGACAACTACTTATTAAAATGGGCTTTGGTTTTAAGAGCCACCCCATTCTTCATATTTAGGACTGGAGCATGAGGATCCAGAATATTGTATTAGATGTTTGTTTACCCGGTCTAAAAGGTCTCTTTTTCACAGCAATTGTTATAGTAGAAGGGAACCGATTACATGGTAACGAATCCTGTGAGCAAGCACATATTCGAGATGCACAGACTGATTATTTTATATACCCCTAAATCTTCCTACCCATCGTCAGTTCATCCCGCCATAATAATTGTTCCAGCGTTGTTCTTGTAAATCCGCATTCTACATAGAGAAATATATTACTTAAGTATAGGTTAATTGCAGTTAATAATAATCACTTCTGCAAATTAACTAGGGTAAATCTAATTCTCACTGGCATAGCATAAATAAGGCAAAGATCATCATGGGCTAAACTTTAAATAAATTTGTAATACAGTAATAATAGAGTTCATGAACAGTAAATCATTTGTAATTTATAAAATCATCACCACCTGCATGTGAACTAAAACATCAGATATTAATAAATTGTAACCCCTAGAATTATCATCTGCGAGTGAGAAAATCTATATAATCTTATTGTAACTTTATTATTTTCTTTTATTAATTTCATCATTTAAATTTTGGCTTTTATTAAATTTATTTAAATTTAAACTTCTGCTTAGTGTCTCAATTTTGCTCATTATTAATTGGTTAGCCATTAGTATTTAGTAATCATGAATCACAATCCAAATTTAATGTTGGTGACGTTACAGCTATATGGCTATACTTTGAAATATGTTAATTGCCCATAGTCTCATGTTTTACCGACGTGCTACTGCCAACATGCGAATTAATAAAATACTGGTGTAGCTTCATATATGTCATCCGTAAGGTAGTAAATCCTTGAGCATTGGTAAAGTAACTGAGGTGAGATTCGATTTGGCATCTCAACAACCTCATTTCGATCAGCCTTGGGATGATTTCCTAAAACGGGATTTTGTTGCGCGAAAGTACAAATATGACCAATACAGTAAAATTGACAGATACAGTAAAATTTTTTCCTGGGTATGGCACCCAACATAGGGCTTTCATATGTCCATGGCCCTGAACAAACCATGATGGGATCCCAGCAAGTTTGGAAAAAAATTGCATGGGGCTTCGTTAATTATTTCCACTACCCTGAACCGATATGTTGTGGCAGTAATATTAATATAAATAAAAATTTTCCAACTGAGTATGGACCCTGAATTATTGGTTCCATATATATGTATAAAGAATTTTCTTCACTGGATATATTGTCAATTATTCATCATGTCTCTGAATTGTTTGTTATATATAATGGTCACATATATATGTTTCACGATGAAACTATATAAACATGAAAAAAGTTTGCATTGTGAAAATAATGGTCACATATATATGTTTCACGATGAAACTATATAAACATGAAAAAAGTTTGCATTGTGAAAATATAGTGAAATATAAAAAAAATCTCACAATTTATAAATGGTATTTTAAAGTAAATATAAATATAGCTCATCGACTGACAGCTGTAATTTAAATAAACTGGCATTAACCTCTTATAAATATGTTGTCAGAGAAATTTTAATTAAAATTTATAAATTATAATAGATATGTGATTCAAAATTAAAATGGGCAAAAGTGAAATGAAAATGGAAAAATCAGGTAAGACAAATATATGAGTATTTGGTGTACAAAATTTATAAAATCACAAGAAATAATATCAAGAATGGAAAACAAATTATGCAGTTGACAACAAGAAGATGGACGAGTCAAATTTTAAATTTATTTGTTTAATATTTTATTGCTGAATGTTAGGTTAGGCATGCTATGCAAGGATAGAAAATAGAGCGTTTAATTGTGATTTAATATCAATTATAACATAGGGCACTTTGAGCTAAAGTAAAAATATGGCAGCAAATGGGAAAGGAAATGTAGACTATTCTAATGGGAAAGAAAAGCAAGGCAGCCAATTGCAATATTGAATAAAAGCCTAAAATATATTGATAGTGATAAAGAGGAAGGGACAGTGGAAGAAGTAAGGGAGACTAAGGAGAATAGAACAGAAAAACAACTCCAAATGAAAGAAAAAACACTGAGATCAGGGAAGGAAATAATGGAGAATATCAGCAGTGGTATGGAAGAGGAATTAGAATTAGCAGAGATGAGAGTATAAGGAAAGATCCGAAAGAAGATACAGCACCCATGAGGGAACATCATAAAGAGGAAAACAGATTCTATGTGGTACGAATGATAGCAAATATAGTGATGTGATTGGATAAAGACCAGGTGGAAAGGAAAGAAAAGGAGAGAAGGAACAGGAAAAAGGGAAGAAAAGGATAAAAGAGACCAGAAAGAAAAGGAAGAGGACAAAAAGAGAAAAAAAGAAGAAGGATCAGGAAGATTAGGAAAAGGATAAAAGAGAAAGGGAAGAAAAAGAGAGAAGGGACCAGGAAGAAAAGGTAAAGAACAAAAGAAAAAGAGGGGAAAAAGGAACCAGGAATAAAGAAAAGGAGAGAAGGTACCAAGGGAAAAAAAAGAGAAAAGGAACAGGGAAGAAATACTAGAAAATATGAGACAGATGTTTGAAATTAAGTGAGGAAATAAACTATAAGTTGGCAAGTGTTGAAAAGAGGATGAAAGAGCTGACTATAGAATATTGGGGCAACTATAATAAAATCCAAAAGGAATGTATAGAAAAGTTGGCTTTGCATGAAGAGAAAATGCAAGAAAGTGTTCGCAGAGTAAAAAAGAATATAATTCAAGTAAGGGACAAAATAGAAAGACAAAGGGAGAAAATAGACAAACAAGGGGGGCATATTAAACAAGCCATAGTACAGATACAGAAAAGACTAAAGGAAAAAGAAAGACATCAAGATCAGAAAAAGAAAATAGACCAAATGAATAAATACTGTCAAGAGATCCATGAAGAAATGTATGAACTAAAAAAAAACATTAAAGTTATAGAAAGTAAAGCTAATGAAGGAAAGGAGAATATATTAGAGAAACTCCAGGAATTACAAGAGAGAATGAGCCAGGTGAAAAAAGAAAGGGATATACACTACGAAACTTAGATGAAGTAGCAGGCAGGGCAATGTTAATGACTGATGGGCAAAGTAAAAGGACTTGCAGGGAAGAAACAAAAATGAGTGCAAAAGAAACGGTCGCAGAACATCCATCAAGTTAGGCGAGACAGTTTTTTCGGGAAAAACTGCTTGGCCATGGTAGAGCATAAGGATGAGGCCCCAGGATCTGCTGAATCTATCGAAGTAGCACTGATAGCGAGTACAACTGAGAAAAAAAGGGTATCCCGCAGGGTTTAGCAATGAGGCAGCACGTCTATTTGGCTAAATTTATTCAGGTCAAGTCGTTCAAGGGAGGAAGCAGAGAGAGCCTGAGAACACATCAACAGAGCTTAAAAGAACTCTTCTGGTTCTAACAGATAGCTCCAAAGAACGAGATGATGCTAGCCGCACACGATATGCACTATCATGGTAGGAATGTTACCGGGAGAAACCCAAGAACTTTGAGCAATATACCTCGGCTTTAATAAAAACATATTGGAGTGACGAAAGGCAAGATGGCATCTACCATAGTCTTAAGGAAACATTATGAGTCAGTAGCAAAGGAGAACCAAACTCAATTCATGAGTCAGGTAGCTCATCTGAGGTCAGTGAATGCTTTCCCTTTCACAGAACGCAGATCACCCGGATCATACAACAGAATATGCCTGGGCAAGTGCAACAGATGATGGTAGTATGTTGGAAAAGAACAGTGGAAGACGACTAAATTCTTTACCACTGTGGATTATACGCCAATACACAATGAGCCACCTGAGAAGATAAGAAAAATAGAGCTTCAGTGCCAAGCCATCAGTGTAGGGAACAATAGATACGCAAAAGGGTCTAGGGTAACAGCGAGCAATGCTCAGAATAGGTCAGTAATAAAAACTAAACCATTAAACTACAGAGGGTGCTGATGAACAATTCCCTAAGTTGGTCACCAGCAACAAATAAGCAGATAGGATAATAGGACAGGCAATGGATATGATCAGGGAGGTGGTTGAGGAGGTGGAAACAAAAGAAAACTGCCGGATCCTCCTTGGTAACCATAGTCATAAGACTGAGATACTAGCTCTAGTGAATACCGGTAGCCAATTTTCCTTAGTAGCTAGGGAATGTGTAAACAAGAGAGAGGTGAAAAGACATATCTGGCAGAGATTGCCCCTGAAACCATTACAAATGTACCTAGCTAATAGAATACCGGCACAGAAAATTTTCAGCTGTGGTGTGAGATAAACTGGGGATCAATGAAGTTGGGTCATGCATTCCTGGTTATGAAGGCATTGCTGCAAGACGTAGTGTTGGGGGCAGATTTCCTAAATCAATATAAAGGTATTATTAATTTCGAAGCAGGGGTCACCTGGGCAAGGAAAGTATAGTGATGCAAATAGAACCGATGCAAAGTAATAGTAGTACTATGTATTTGGAGGCAGAAGGGGAAGATGAATTTATGGAGAAAGTAAAACAGGCGGGATGTGTGGGGCATGAGGAAAGGGAAATGCTCAACAGGGTACTTACAAAGATGACCGGGAATCATAACAGGGTACTGCCACAGCATTGGGCTAAAAGATAACTTTACAGACTAAAACCTATCCCATACTTTTCTAATACCAGGCAGAGGTGGATAGGCAGATACAATAGATGATTGCATTGGTATTATTAAGAAGGCATCCTCACCCTATAATCTGCTAATGATAGTTAAAAAAAGGGACAGTTCCGTGAGGATTTGCCTTGACGCCCGCAAGTTACATCACATGACTATACCTGAAAGATATCCCACCAAAAGATCTTTTCGCGTTTAGCGGGTAGGAGTATATTCTCTACCTTGGACTTGGCATCCAGCTTCTGGCAGATGTTAGATCCAAAAGATCAGCAATATATGGCCTTCGGATATCAAGGGCATACCCACGTGTTCCTGCGAGTACCATTCAGCCTCATCAACAGTGCTGCAGCTCTGATGAGAAGCCTAGATCAGACTTTATCAGATCACAGAAAACATAAAATGTTACAGGGACAATGTGGTGAAAGCATCTAAGTCCTTCCAAGAACATATGCAGAATCTGAGGGATTTCTTTGGGGAATGCATGCAAAAAAATATGGTGAACCTACAAAAGAGCCAATTTGTGCGGTCTGAGATTACATTCTTAGTGTACTTAGTGAACGGGAATGGCGATCCAGAATTTTCCAACGCCTATCACAAAGAAGCATATGAGATCTTTTCTAGACCTGTGCAATTATCATCAATTCTATCCGAGGTTCGCATAAGATACAGCAGGCCTAGTAAATGTGATTAGGAAAGATGCTAAGTGGGAATGGAATGATCAAATATACAGAGAATTTGAAAACTTAATAAAAAAATTCTTAGAGACTGTAATGCTGAACCACCTGGACTTCCAGCGACCATTCTACATACAAAAGTGATTGTAGTCACTTGGGTATGGCAGCAATCTTGTTCTAAGTTAACAACAGACAATAGCAGGTCCTATACTTTGCAAGTCGAAAGTAGAAGTGAATGAAAACCAATTCCACGGTGACGAAACAGGAAACTGGCCATTGTATGGGCCTGTGATAAGTTTAAACAATTTCTCCTTGGGTCACAGGTTACATCATAACGGACACTGATGCCTAGAGTTTTTAAAAAAGAGCTACCTGACAAATGGAGTCTGTCTTTGCAAAAATTTAACTACCAGGTCAAATACTGCCTGGGTTCCAAAAATGTAATGAAACAGTAAGATTTGCTTTGCAGATCTTTGTTTCACCTTTTCTTACATCTTTCCTGCCCTCATTCCTTAGTTTAAACCCCAATGTGTCGTAGTGAGTCTGTAATGCGCTTATATGCCAAAAATCCTGTCTAATTTTAAACAAGTAAAACACTTGTGTTATATATATATAGTTCTAATTCCCAGCATAAATAACTAATATAAATTATGTGTATGTACATGTAAAGATATTCGTTTAAAAAGTAGGTTATATAAGTCATATTTACGCACATACTGTGATATATTCATTTTAAAAAAAGTTAAAATAATATTTTATTTAAAATTATTTCTGTTTAAATCTATTTATAAAAAAAATATTACATTCGTAATATGTGTTTTAGTTTCAAATAAAATTATATTCATCTCAAAAGTAGATTTAAACATTGATGAAAATTGAAAGTAAATAAGTTATTTTAGATTTTAAAATCATGCCATCAATTTTATGTAAAGAGTAAATGGGGGTTGGTCAGAAAACAATAGTTTTATTTAATATATTCTAGTGGCTTATCAAGAAATACAACAATGTCCACTTAAGGTATCTTTAATTAGCAAAGGTTTTTCTTAAATGAAAGTAAAGTTTTAATCCGAATATCTACAAGAAAACAATAGTAAAATTAATTATAACATTTGTTAGTTACAAGCATTGATTAGATAACAGTACATTGGTGCTATATATTGTGCCCTTTTCTGAATTTACTAAAAAAAAAATTAAATTTAAGATGTGTTTCTTGGTATAAGGACTATGTTATGCTGACAATCTTTTTAAAAGCTTAATTAAGTAAGATGAAAATATTTAATGCCTAAAATTGTGCTAAATGAATTTAAAACAGCTAAATAAAGCTAAATGTACAAATTGTATATGGTTGGGAAAGCTGGCCATGATAAAAATGTAGCAATAAATCTTTAAAATATGTATTAAAAGTTGAATTTTAAAGGCAATAACCTATAATTAAATAAATATTATATTTTACAGTATAAATTATATTTAATATTATATGTTTTAAAAGTAGTCTTTGTGATAGAAAAATGTATATCTAATTTTATGGTATCGAAATTATTATTCCAAATTATATTATATTTTTTCTTTAATATAATAATTGTTGCAATTAAATATTTATTTTTCCCAGACAGAATTTGATACAGTCAGTCTCAGTTGCAAGTCATGTGACGTATACCATTGTGCATGCATGCTTACTATTGTTTTTGTTAATAAAGTTTCAAAATTACCTTAATATTACACTATAGAATCGAAGATATTTATTTATCTATCACAAGAGAAAATATTAAAATTAGTTATCATAAATGTTTAAATAGTTTTTAAAAAGTGAATGTAGTTAGCAAAAATTAAATATTTAGTTTTAAAGAAAATAGATACATTAAATACTAAAGATGTAATAAATTGATAGAATATTATTTTTAAACGTTATTTTAAAATGTTTAGTTATCTTTAATAAAGTATAAAAATTGATTTAAAATTAATATTTTTAAGTAATATTTTAAAAAAAGAATGAGTCATAATTTTATTTTTGATTTTAATTGTGTAATATCAAAGTTTAATGTAAATTAAGTTATCAGGTGAAAGTTTAATCCACCAATCCGATGTCTGATTTAATTCGGTATAAAAACCGATGCTCAATTATTTTCAATGTGATTCTGTTAGTCAATTCAGTATTATAATAGCTCTATAATAATTTATTTGAAACTGAAAAGTGTATCAATTTAATTATTTTAGCAAAGAGAGTATTATAAATAAGTTATAAATTATTATCTAATTATGCAGTGCTAATCAGCTAAATTCCCTTACCGGACTTTTTGTCGAAATTTAATTATACGTCGCATAAAACATGCAAGTACCAAAAAGAAATACATACTTATTTAAAAGGATTTTGGAAGTAAAAGTTATAATTAAAAATATAGTCTTAATAATTTTAACAGGAAGAATTATTTATTAGCTAAAATTATATATTGGACATTGTGTGGAGAACTGAACAGGAAAATTGATAGAAAATTTAAAATTGTAACACACTTTTCTTTTGGAAGATAGTCATATTAGAAACGGAAATAATACGATAAAACTTTAAATCTTTCAGTAAGGTGAAAGTAAATATTATTTTAAGGTAAAGAAATACAGAAATGTTTTTCTTTTTGAAGAAAACATTACGAAATTATTTTACATTGTCATAAAATGATGGTAAAATGAAAACGGTCACTAAAAAAAAAACGTACATAATAAGTTTATATTACCTTAAAAAAAAAACTGTATATAATAACTTTTTGGAAGACCGATAATTAGAGCTAATAATGGAAAAAAATATACTTGGATAAGTAATAATGAATATCTTGACCAATAAACCTTATATGTGATGGAATTATGGATAATAAATAAATATTGAATTCTGGAAATATTTTTTAAAAATGCGCAAGAATCATATCCGGATGTCCGAATTCATATTGCTGTTGTAAGGACACTGGAAGCCAGCATAGGATCCTAAGGAAGGAAGACTTCGAAGGTTATTTTTAAAATATTATAAGTTTAAATTATTTCAATAATCACTGTTCTGAATAATAAAGACAATGAACTATTATTTCTACAAACTTGTCAGAGGAGATCAGTGGTTATTTTTATCAATAATTTCAGATTTTTAGATGTCGACTTTTCTTTTTTTTTTTTAACATTTATTTTAACTTTTGTTTATGTTTGGAAGGAATCTACGGAGCATGCGTCATTTTTCAGGGAAGAGTTTTTCTCATCATCAAGCATTCAAACAAAAAGCATAGCAACAAGCGTTGAGGGTTTTAATCGCTCCTCAAGAGTTTGTAAAAGAAATCCCGAGGAAATAAAACCTTTTTTTTAAAAGAACATTCATCATTGAAGTTTTTATACGTAGGTATGTCTTTGACTTTTTTTTAAACTAACTTAGTATTAATCGTAATGTTATTTATAATTAGAATAGAATAGGTACATAAAAGATTAAGTATTTACTAATAATATTGTAATTTTTATAAAAGATATTTTAATAAGTTAAGGAGTTTAATATTTTAAGTATGACAGTATGAATGAATGTATACAATGCAATGTTTTATTTTTGATTGTGGACCAAAGACATCATATAAGTAATTAACAAATAGATATATCACTTAGGTAATGGTTGTAAATAATAATGTAATTTTTATAAAAGATATTTTAATAAGGAGTTTAATATTTTAAGTATGACAGTATGAATGAATGTATATAATGCAATGTTTTATTTTTGATTGTGGACCAAAGACATCATATAAATAATTTACAAGTAAATATTTCACTTAGGTAATGGTTGTAAATATTAATATTTTTATGATGTAATTTTTTTTTTTAGATTATCAATGTATTATGTAATGTTTTGTATGAACGTATGGGTACGGGTGAATGCATTATACACACATAAAGCTTATAGAAGTCAGAATTTATTTATTGTGAAAATATGCATACTTTTATTCCATATTGCTGGTATAATACAACTTGATAATGTACCGGTCAAAACAGTATGCTCACTTAACAAGATTCAAATCCTAAGCAAAAGTACCTCGAATCCGATCATGCTCGAGATACACAGGTCTGAAGCAATCCTGAATTCTAACCTATTTGCCTATTCTTCGAATCTCTGACCCAATGAACAACAATACTGAGGATACAGTAAAATTATTTTAATTCCGTGCCCAGAAGCAGAGCGGTAGAGCATAAGATCAGACTGATGATGATGATCGAGATTGGAGTAGCCCAGGAATTACATTTATTATAGTTATTTATTAATGCTAGGCTCTTAGCTAAAGAAAATAGTTCTAAATATTAACTAGAAAATAATAATTCAAAAACAAATCAGGATTTACATGAAATTATATATATTTAATAAATGTAGAAAACGCATATATATGTTACAAAATTGCTTCACGCTTGGAGTGATCTTATACATTTTGAAAACTTGGGATTTGTTTTATAAAATCCCCTTTACATCAATTATTTCATGAATATAATTTTATAGAATGTGTTATAAGTTGTGCGGGGTTAATATGCCAATTTACAAATGTTTACAAATAAAATGCTGTGGATGTACAAAACAATCTACAAGATCGGAACAGATTCGGATTACAGAAAGATACATGATAATTTAACATTAATCATTTTGACAAATAAATATAAATGTACGGTCTCAATAATTTATTTACAATCTTAAAATCATTACATATGTTTGATAGGCATTGTTGGGACATAGCGTCTTTAGAATAAGTATACATAAGAAACAAACAGTGCGCAATATTTACGAAAATAAATTATACAAATTGATTTACGTCTCTGGGAATCGATAACGCTTTTTTAAATGAAAGCAGTTTTAAGATCAACATACTGAACGTATTTTATGAAATGAATCATTTTCTTTAACACATCATTGTGACTTACTAAGGTTAGGCGGACGGTGATCAAATTAAAGAGCAGAGTAACGGTACTAGCATACAATAAAGAAATAAGGCCTCATGGCGATTGTGGATATTTTATCATTTTAAAAGAATATTTGAAACGAACTTAGATTGGATATGTCCGCACATTCTGGCGGAGCGATATCGAAGGAGAGGCTGGGTTTGAGAGCCCAGATCTGGATGTACTGTCATTCGCAGCACATAAACCTCATAAACTTTATGTTCCACAGGGAGTAGTGTTCCTGATTACGAACGATTTTGAAAAGTAGGATGGGAGCTTCAAGCTTTCGATGTCCCCAGTAACATAACAATCAAGAAATGGAAAAGATAAAATATCAGAATAAAGGAAAAGGTATGCCAGCAATGTTTATATAATTTTATAATATTATTTAAAGTTTGGAAATGGTCTAACCTCTTGTGCAATAATCTGTTTTCAATTCTGAGTCATTTAACAAATCATAATGAATAATAACTTTTTATTTATAATATTAAGCTAATAAAATTTATATTTAAATTTGATTCCCATATACGTATTATGGATTACATTGGCCCTTAGGCAACAGCAGAAAAGGATAGATTAATTATTTTAATCAAGGTTCACGATCTTTTAAAATGAAATTTTAAATACAATTTCAAAGCAGTAAACTTAACAGAATTTATCCACGATAAAAGTTTTTAATTGACTTCAAGAATAACGAATTTAAAATGAAATCAAACTCGCAAGCAATTTTTATTTAATATAAACAAAACTTTATTGATAGGTTTTAAATAATCCCAGCCCTTTTCCAAGTTAAGCAATTATTTTCCCCCTTTTCCAAACTCGCAAATTTGGCAATTTTGGCATATTAAAGAAAATAAATTATATCTATACATTAAACAAAATACATAAAATCTTAATGGAATCGCATATATATATATATATAAGTTAATTAAGCATGAAAGGTAAGTTAAAATACATGATATTAATAAAAGATTACCGAGAGAGAGTTTAAAAGCAAAATTAGTAGAAGCTTATAAATAATATATAAATTAAGATATGAAGGTTGAACTATAGATTACAAATTACAAAAGTATTGACTTATGAAGGCAGTTCTATGTTAAAGGTGACCTAAGGAAAAACAGCATAGCGGCATCATTAGCAATCAGCAGTCGGAAGTAATCATGTTGTATGGTCGGCCGGATGGAACATGGCAGTTGCAGGCAGACAGTTCTACGAGAGAAGAAGAGAAAGGTGCTAGATTCCTCTACTCATGCTTCATCGTGCAGGACTTGTACTGGCTTCTTAAAGTTAAGGTCTTGAATCGCTTCGAAACTAAACTGACTAACGAAAATCTCAACTCACTGAAAGATAACTAAAAACTGAAAGTAACTCAAAAACTGACTTCCTTTGTTCTGTGGCTTCTTTTATAACATTTTAATACGGCCCAGAATGCAATTTCATATACCAACCCTATCTCTGTAATCCCTTTAAAAACAACATTTAATGAGCAAAATATTTTCAACTGATAAGCCTCGAAATACCATTTTGGCTGTTTTGAAAGATTAGAAAACAACTGATAAAAGATTTGTTTTCGATTTTAAATGCGATTGACAATTTTAATTAAAGGCAACAAGCTGAATTTAAACAAAGATTATTTCAGTATTTCGAACCTTCCTCATTTTCTTTGTTGTCACATTAAGTACACACATATATAAAAATAATCACAAATATACAAGCAAATGTATTTTCCAGCAACAAACATAGCAATAAAATTATTGCTTTAGTCATAATATATATATACGCATCACTCAAACTACTGTTTTATTTTACTAAATAAAAATTAATTTTACCAATCTTTCTAATGATTTGATATACAGTGTGTGAGTGAATAGCATATATTAATAGCAAGGTCTGAATTGTGGACCCCTAGGAGGTTAGTGTAGGTGGTGAAACATGAAGCATCGATGATGAATAAACATCGATTGCTTCAATAATGAATAATTATATGATTCTTTTGTAAAGAACTTTTAATATTTCTTAGATGTATAAAGTATTGATAATAGTCATTTGTATTTTGTACAAGAATATTTTATAAGAAAGTGAAATAACCTTTGCTTGTTGATCAGTTGAGCTCGATATCTTTATAAGTGAATTTTATTTGTTATTTTTGAATATGTTGTTAGAATTACTGTCTATGTAGATTGATATATCTATAAGAAAATTTATAAAGGATAGTGACATGAAACCAAAGAGGTGCTTTTAATGTAGGTTTTTGTTATGGGAATAGGAATGTTTATGATATTAATAATTATGCAGGTACAGGTAAAGGAGCCCTGTAGCTTGTATATATATTTTCTATGGGCCGTGTTTTACCTTTCATACTGATATTCCAAAAAGCTGAAGTAATAGCTTGAACATAGTTATTTGTAGTGGAGGTCATTGGACAGATAAGTCATGCCTCATTTCATTTATACACTGTACCATGATGACTATCTAATCTATATATTATTGAGTTGAGACTAGTATGTCCCTATATCTACGCATCTATTCACTATCATGATTTTCTAAAGTATTTATAGAATTGTATTTTAATGGAAAATGAATAAGATAGGTTTGTTTACTTAGGAGGATGATAAGGGTAAATACAAATGGAATTGAGAATCAAACAGAATTAAACATAAAGAATCATAAAATATTTTCTATATTTTATTTTTTTAATAAAATAAATTTCATGAAAGTATGTAAATGCTAAATGAGGTTATTCATGAATTTCGAATAACTTTAAGTATTTTAAAGCTTATAGGTATTGCATATTTTTTAATGGATAGTGTGTTAAAACAAAACAGTATAGGATAAAGCAAAGCTATATTTTGTAGTTATTATTTAATGATAAAGAAATACATCAATACTTACAGCTATTTCATAGTAGATCAATACTAAGTAAGAGATATTATGTATGACAATTAGATTATCAATTGTGTCCACTCATTTTGTTAATGAACCGAAATAAATATATTTTGTTTAATAACAACAACATTACTATGATAAATGATTTTTAGTGATTAAGGATAAATTAAGAGATGCATATTAGTATTATTAATTTTGTATTTTTATGCTTCATAACTGATGTATATTTAAAGGAAGCAGATCGTAGTGACATTTAATGAAAAATAATATTAAAAAGTTATGTAGATTAATTATTATCATTATAATTCTGATGATTATGTAAAATTGATAAATTATTTTAAAAGTCGGAGTGAAGACTTAATGTTTTATATTTTATTTTATTACTTATTGTAAGAAAACTGGAAATTGTAATGATGCAAGATTTATTTGAAAGCTGTAAATATTGTAAATAAGTTATTTGTTAGTTTTATTGTAAAAACTTGTTTTCTAAATTTGTGTGTTGTCCCCACATTGCAAAACACTTCACCAAGAGGGTTTGAACTAAGAAATAATATTTGCACAGTAATAAATAAATTATTATTTAAGAATTATAATATTTACTTAAGATTATTTATTTAAGAAAATTACATTTACATTATCAATATAGTCATAAGTTAATTGTTATAATATTACACAGAGTTATAATGCTATCCGTTGCCACACATATACTTTTCAGATTATAAGATATTACCACATATTTTATTTACGGTATCATATGAAAGATAAAAGATTATATTATTTCTTTATTGTTATTATTGTTGATAAGAATTATAATGAAGAAGATAGATAAGATTAAATCATACAATGAAGATTATTATTATTATTTATTATTATTGTATTAGTTAGGAGTTGTTAAGTATGATATTAAATCCCTTATCATACTTGACTAGAGTAATTTTGATTTACTTGAATTAGTTTAAGAACCTGAGATTTTAGCTAGATTATTTAAATAAAAAGATTAAGAATCATTTATTAATCTTAATAATTAATTATTATTGAAGTCGTAAGAATGCTGTAGATTTATTATTTGAGATAATAATAGAGGGGGATAGTGTTCTTATGCCATTGATGTAATATCCTGTGAGATATTGGCTCAATGTAATTCTTTATTACCACTTGTATCTCACTTGCTAGTCTCATGATTTAATAAATATTTATTTATTTAATTTATAAACCGAACCATATTATAATTTTATTAATTTGACCTAGTAAAACAATTAACATTAATGTAGAATATTTTTATTATCAATTATATGCATTTTAGCCAAGCGTAATTATTATCTGAGCTAGACCCATTTTATGATATATTATATTTCCTGGAAGTGAGGGTACAATATATATTTATTAATGTTTTTTCTGTGGGTATAGTGCCGCAACATAGGGCTTTGATACTTATTTATATGGCCTTGACCAGATTATGACCAGATCTTAGCATTTAAATGAAAATTTATGTAAAATTTTTTGGGTATGAACGCCCAAGCATGAGACTGTGTTATTAATTTACACCACTTTGAACCAATATGTGGTAGTAATAATATTATATGAAAAATTTTCACCGGATATGTAATCTAAATTAACTTGATATATATATAAAAAAATTTGTTACTAAAATATTGTCAATTATTTATCATGACACTGAATTGTTTATAGTATACAATAGTCATGTTCCCATGTTGAAATTATATTGCATTATGAGAGTATAGCTGGATATAAATAGAATATTAAGATGAATGTGGCGGGTTAAAAATTAACGTTTTATATATATATATCTCACCTACTGACAGCTGGTGCCCGAGGTAATTTGAATAAACTGAAAATTATTCTCATATAAATTTGTTGTCAGAGGGAGAAAGTTTTTTTATATTGTTATTCAAAATTTATCAATTATAAAGGATGTTAATTCGAGACTGAAATGAGCAACATTGAAATAAAAAGAAAAAAATCAGGCAAGATAAATATACGAGTATTTGGTGTACAAAATTTGTAAACCATGGGAAGTAATAATAATAATAGCCAAACCAAGAACGGAAAATAGAGTATGCGGATGCAGACAAGATGGGCGAGTAGCATTTTAATTATGGTTATTTATTTAATATACTTTTCTTGAGGGTAGATTAAAAATACTAGGCAAGACAAGAAGTTGAAGGGTTATATAGGGCTTCTGGAAATAAGGTAAAATACGGTGGTAAAAAGAAGAAAGATAGACTTGTCAGGGAAAGGAAGGAAAGGCAGCCGCACATTAAGGTAAGCAAAAAGATAATAATGGAAAGCAATGTAGAAGAGACAGGGGAAGAAGTAGGGGAAATTAAAGAAGATAGCATAAAAAAGCCAGTCAACAAGGTAAGAGGTAAAACACTCAGATCAGGGAAGGAGATCGTGGAAGATAGTGACAGTAACACAGAAGAAAAGAGTAGAGATTAATAAAAAAAAGACCACGACGGAACAGCCCAAGGAAACCATAGCACCCATAAAGGACCAGACCAAAAAAAAAAGGGCTGAGAAAATGGAGCAAATGCTAGCAGCCTTAGTGATGCGTTTCGATAATGATAAAGAAGGGGAAGAGAAAAGAAAGGACGGGGAAGAAAAGGAAAAAGGGGCAGATAAGAAAAGGGGAAAAGACAAAAAGGAAAGAGAAAAAGACCTTGGAAGAAAGGCTAGAAAGGATGGGAATAATGTTTGAGAGAAAAAGAGAAGAAATGATCCAGAAGTTACAAAGCAAAGAAAAAAAATGGAACACCTAACTACAGATGTAAGGCAAACTATCGTAAAGCCCAAAAGGAATGCGAAGATAAATTAGCCATGCATAAAAAGTGCATGGAAGGAAGTATTCAAGAAGTCAAAGGAAATATCCTCCACGTGAAAAATAAAAGCAAAAGGAGATAGAGAAACAACGAACGCAAATTCAACAAACAGTAATACAAATGCAAGAAAGGATAAATGAACAGAAAGGCGGCAAGAGGTCCAAAAGGAGGAAATAAAATAGACGAATACACGTTGAAGTTATGGGGAATAGAGTTAGCAAGGAAAAGGGCATTTTGGAAAAGCTACAGGGATTGGAACAAAGAGTGAGTAAGGTAGACTGGAAAAGCTACAGGGATTGGAACAAAGAGTGAGTAAGGTAGACGGAGAAAGAGATAGGGCACTGGGAAGCCTAGACCGAGCAGCGGGAACAGCAATATTAGTAAATAGCAAACTGAGAGAAAGGACAAATAAAAAAGGGATAAAGACTAGAGTAAAAAAAATTGATAGGGAGTTAAACCACCTGTCAAGGAAAAATTGTGTAGCCGTAATCCAAGGTAGAAGTGAGGGCACTGAATCTACAGAATTTATTAGATTGTGATAGTATAGTGGAAGAAAAAGGGAAAGGTATCCCACAGGGCATCGAGGCTAGCCAGCAATTACACTTGGCCAAATTTATACAGGTGAAAACATTTAAGGCTGAGATCGAAGAGAGCCTGAGAGTACACCTGCAAAGCTTAAGGGAACTCTTCAGATTCCAAAATATAGCTAGTAAAGATAAGTTACCCTGGCCGCACACTACCTATATGCTTATGAACTGACTTGATGAGAGTGCTGTCGCGAAAAGCCAAAAACATTTGAGCAGTATGCTGCCGCACTGGACAAAACCTTCTGGAGTGAAGAAAGGCAGGATGGCATATATCAGACTGTTCAAAAGGAACATTACGAGTCCATAAATAAGGAAACCAATACAATTCTTTATGAGGAGGTTGCTCACCTAAGATCATTAACTGCCTATCCATTCAATGAAACCCTAATTATTAGAATCGAGCAGAATATGCCTGGCCCGGTGTAGCAAATGATGGTGGGTTGCAGGATTAAAACGGTAGAGATGGCGGAATTTCTAACAGCAGTATATTATACACCCTTCCATAGAGAACCGCCAGAGAAAAGCCGGAGGATAAAGCCTAGATGCCAAACCATGAGAGTTAGGGATGATAAGTTTAGAAGGGAATCTATGGCAATAATCAGAGGTGCTCAGGGCAGGTCAGAAAATAGCACTAAGGCGTTAAACTACAGAGGGTGCCGATGAGCAAATCCCTAAATCAGAAACCCGTAGTCAATAAGAGGGATAAAACGATAAAGCAGACAATGGGTACAATCAGGGAAGTGGTTGAGGTGGAAACACTAGTTACCACCGTATCCTGCCCCCTGGTGACCATCATAGTAAATGAAAGTAGGTACAGGTGCTGATAGATACAGGAAGCTAACTTTCTTTTGTGGCTGGGTAATGGGTGAGAAAAAAGTAAGCAAAAGGGTACATATGGCAAAAACTATCATTAAAAACGTTGCAGATGTACTTGGCCAACGGTAAAAAAACCATCATGGAGAACTTCCAGATGTGGTGCGAGGTGACCTGGGGTTCCATAGCATTGAACCATACCTATCTAGTCATGAGAGGGTTGATACAGGAGGTAGTGCTAGAGGCTGATTTCTTAAAACAATATCAGGGCACTATCGATTTTACAACAGGGAAGGTTACCCTGGGAAGGGAGAGTAAGCTCATGCATACGGAAACCGTACCACTCAGTAATGCTATGTACCTTGAAGAAGGGGAAACAGAAGGACCCATAGAAGAGAAAGTTAGGCAAGCAGGGTGCAAGGGACCTGTAAAAAGAGAAATTTTAAAAGGGATTAGTAAAAATAGGGAAATATTCTCTAAAATGCCTGGTGTTATCACGTGATACACCTACCGTATCAGGTTAGAGGAAATATACTTTCAGGCAAAAACATACTCCATCCCTCAGGCAAATCCAGCAAATGATGGAATGGGGCATTATCATGAAAGCAGCATCCCCATATAATAACCCGCTGGTAGTAGCAAAAAAACGGAAAGAGTCTGTCAAAATTTGTCTGGATGCGAGAAAACAACCAAATGACAGTAACGAAAAAGGATATTACACCAAGCATAAAACAAATTTTCTTAAGGTTAGCAGGCAGGAAGGTATTTTACATCATAGAACTCACCTCCAGTTTTTGGCAGATGTTCTTAAACCATAGGGACAGGCAGTATATGGCACTTAGATACAAGGGCCAGATGCATGTTTTTCAATGCATACCATTCGGCCTCATCAATAGCGCCACAGCCTTAATGAGATGTCTTGACCAGGCCTTGCCCGACGATATAAAGCAGAATGTTGTGTGCTATATAATGACATTGTCATCGCATCCACATCTTTTCATGAGCACATGCAAAACCTTGAGGAATTCTTTAAAGAATGTGTGAGGAAGAATATTACCATAAACCTCCAGAAGTCAATTTCTGTCAAATGGAAATTGCGTTCCTAGGCCACCTGGTAAAGGGAGAAGGGGTAAAAACACACCCAGATAACGTAAGAGCCATACAGGACTTCCCAACTCCCACGACAAAAAAACATATAAGGTCATTTTTAGGCCTGTGCAACTATTATCCTCAATTTGCACAGGAGATAGCAGGATTAGTAAATTTAATTAGGAAGGATAGTAAGTGGGAATAGGATGAAGCGCGGTCTAGGGAGTAGAGCACATTAAGAAGATTCCTAGACACAGTGATGCTTAATCATCCAGACTTCCACCAAAGATTTTGTCCAAACAGACTGCAGTCGTTTAGGTATGGGAGACATTGTTCCAGATCCACAACAGGCAGCAACGGGTATAACACGATGCCAGTAGGAAGCTGAGGGGTACTGAACTGGATTATACGGTGAACGAGCAGGAGACTCTAGCCATAGTGTGGACATGCGACAAATTTAGGTAATTTATTTTGGGGTTCCAGCTCACGATTATTACCGAACACAAATGTCTAGAAATTCTTACATAAGAGCTATCTAATGAATGATTGACTAATTTGTTGGAGCCTGTCATTGCAAAGATTCAATTATAAGGTAGAATACTGCCCAGGATCCCAAAATGTCGTGGCAGATTTGTTGAGTAGAAACCCAACCACTGTTAGCATAGAAAATCCCCCGATTCCCAAAGATGCGAGAGGAATCCTAATGCATGTAACGTATGGAAAGGTTGAAACCTAAGGAATCTGCAGTACTGGCAGAATTTTCCACTGTATGCAAAAAATATTCTAAATGCATAAGGAGTAGGGAAGGAAATAGAGAGGGTCAATATAGTGAGAAATGGTATCCTATAGGAAAGGGTAGGTAGAGACAAAGAGTCATGGAAATTACTGCTTCCCCTAAAACTTAGGGACCAGTTAACAAGTCATTTACATAATACAATTTGGCACTATGTGCCACACAAAACAGAAGAGGCTTTAAAAGGGCAATTTTACTGGCCAGGGCTATATAGACATTTTAAGAGTTAGAACAATGTGAAACCTGTGCAAGAAATAAACCCCCGAATAAACCTTATAAAGGTCCTATTACATCGATCCTACCCAATCAACCTAATTCTAGCGATCGATCATTATAGTCCATTGCCATCCTTATAGAAGGTACAAGCACTTGCAGGTAACGTACGTCTTTTCGAAATATGTCCAAGCATATCCGGTTAGGACAGTAAAATTCACAGAAACTATAGGAGTTTTAGCCCGGGTGCAATTTCCAAGGGTCGGTAAATCCAAGACAATCATTTCAGACCAGGGAACAGCCTTTACGTACTCAGCCTGGAAGGTATGGGTGGAAAAACAGGGGATCTAGCACATATTGACATCAGTGCGAAACCACCAGTCAAATCCATGCGAGGGAGTGATGATAGAATTAGGAAGACTATACAGAACAGTGGTAGGTTATAACTACAGAGCATGGGTGAATCAGACTGAAAATATCCTAAAACACATAAACAACACTATAAATGAATCTACAGGACTACTAGGCTTCATTTTGGAAGAAAATGCCCCAAATTTTTCATTGTACCTCTGCCTGGAGGTGGGAAAATTGTAAACCCTGAAGTTGGACCGAGAAAGAGCTAGAAAAAGGTTAAAGCAAACGGCCACTTGCCAGAACACACGTTACTATGCTTCACACGCATTTAAAGTAGGCGATTTGGTATGGGTGAAAACCATACAACAGAGCAACAAAGCCCATAGCAAGTTCTTTCCCTTATATAAAGGTCTTTTCAGAATAAAATCACATTTATAATCATATAATCATTATTTTAGTCTGATCATGTAGATTTAGTTATTGTAGCAGTATAAAATGGATATTGTCTTACTGTGTAGGGATATAATAAGAGAAGGCAGAGTTCACTTTAAAATTATTAGATTGAGTAATACCTAAAGAAAAAGTTGTTTTTTTTTTGTTTACAATTTTGCCAATACCCGAAGTAAAGGCATCAAACTGTAAAAATTAATAATTCTTCCCGTGAGTTTGAGGATATGAAACAGTCAGATCTGTCAATCCTACTGTTTACCTACTATATACTATAGTAGTATGTCTATATATATGTAACTATCACCAAATCCTCGTATATCATATTAATATTGTACAAAGATCAGGCTAAATTTAAACCTAAATGTATTAGTTACGTATGTGTGCATATATCTTAGCATATAGTATGAAAAATGTATCTATATATGTAAAAAACCATAAATATGCACATATACATTTCTGGTAATTAAATAAATGGAAAACGCTTTGTGTATGTAACGAGAGACTACATATATGCAGGCAAGAATAATGTTAACAGGATTAAAACATAATTTTTTTTTATTTAGAATAATTATTCTAAAAGTAATATTCAAAATTATTATATATTTCTGCATATATCGCTAAATTAGATGATCGAGCTACATATATAACAAAATGTTTTTCATCTTTTAGGTTTGTTTTTTTAAAAAGATGACTTCATAAAACTTAATCTTTCTCACTGTATTATGGCTTAGTTACAAATTAAGAGTAAAAATAATTTTAAAATAAAAGTATGAATAAATTATTCTGAGTGATCGAAAGTAAAAACCGTGGTTGACCGAAAGTAAAACCCACCTGTAGAAGAATCAATCACAGTGGGATTCCACGATTTCTTAGAAGCAGCGAGAAACCTAGAAAAACAGATCTAAAAACTACTATGACAGGGGAGAGAGGAGTAAGCTGATATATAAACTTCTGCAGCCATCTTTAACTCATTCGGACATTATTTTAAATCAATTCATGACAAAGTATTTTGTAAAATTGGTGATGATGATGAAGTCTGGGTAGAAGGGATCTTTTCTTGCTTTCTCGACCCCGAGAAGATCTACCTGATGCGGGGAGCGGTGTAGTAATAGCCGATACCACCAAAGAAGAAATCCCTCAACACGAAAACCAACTTGCCAGCAGAAATAAGAGAGCGGTAACAAACTCCCTCAACTTAAAGTTAACTTTCAACTAAAATTCGTTAATTCCTAAAGCTAGCTAAATCTATTAATTATAGCCAAAATAATAATGTGTTTTAAACTCATCACTTAAAAGTAATTTTATTTTCTTTATTTTAATCCTAAAATCTTGCCTGATTTACTGATTTAATTTTTGATTTTCTTAACGAACTTATATACTGATTTATTTGTTGATTTGCTGATTTATTTCTGATTGATTTAGTTGCAACGTATTTAACTTATTCTAAGTTATTAAAATTTATTTAAGTTTAATCTGCTTTAATCAATTGATTTTAAATGATTTATCATAACTTTTAGTATGTATAATTCTAAATGATTTATTTTAAAATGTTAATTAAGTTTCTAAGGTATATTACCTATTTTAGTTTAATGATAATATTTGCTTTCATTAAGAATTCCCGTAAATAACTTAAATCTACATTAAACTGAATCAATCAAATCTAAGCTAATTTCGTTTCAATTCCCTTTTTTAAACTAAGCTAGAATAAAGCCAAATTTCAGATTTCACTTACATGAAATCTTTTCTTTAAACTTATGTTTCCTTTTAGTTAAATCTATGCCTATTTTATTATTTTTCAATTATGTATTTGTTTATGCTATATTTGTTCAAAATGCAGATTTATTCTTAGTTAAATGAATAGTGAGGAACGATTAGATATTCTCACACATATATATGTAATTTTGCATTTATTAATGCACAAAAGAAACTCCATTTAGAAATGGATAAAATGTCTTATTTAAGATATAATTAAAAGCTTACAGCTACTCTAAGATACATTTGCTTTAAATGTGATATTTAATATTAGTCGAAGTGATAAAATACAGCATAAATCTATAACTTTGTATCGTAATTATCCATAATATGCTGTTGTCCTCCCTAGAATTATATGAATGCCTATATAGATAGCTTTAGATTCATAAGCTTTCCTTAATAGCATAATTATAGATGCTATATAATGAACTGATCTACAGCAATTTCATGAAGGAAACTATTGTTTAGCGTCCTATTTTTATTATATAATGATGTAGTCAGTGGTGCGAATATGTCCTTAAGAAACGCTATGGTATATATACTTGTTGCTGTATATATATCTTTAATGGGCATATGTGTAAGGGCTATCCCATTACTCTTTTAGTTCAGGCAACTACATCCTTCAGATGGTGGTCAGGTATGCACCACCCCATTCTGCATCCTCAGAAATGGAGCATGAGACTCCAGGCACTTAAAATAGTTGTTCAATCACCGGACTAAAACTTATTTAACAGCAATGAGTACGATGTAAAAGGAAACCGGTACTTGGTACAAATCCTGTGAAAAAGCACCCATTCGAGACACAGGGACTCAGATTATATATTTCCTATACACCTTAGTATTTGAAGTCTGACTGCCAATCATCAGTTCATCCCACCATAATAATTGTTTCTTTACAGTTTTGATCTGAATTCGATTCAAATTTCATAGGCATATAAGCTATATAGAGAATATATTAAATATTCGCGTGTAATAAAATGCTCTTTATAAATGTTAGTAATCACTTCTCCTAGCTCTAAAGTAAATCTAGGTACTGTTATATAGCATAAACTAGGCATAGATCATCATGAGCAAATTAAACTAAATTTATAAAGTAATATAAGATTCATGAAAATTGTAACATAAATGTATAAATCTTCATCACCTGCGAGTGATAGACATATATATATATATAGTGAAGTAAATTAAATTATTTGTAATATAAAACTATAATCACCTGCGAGTGATTGGAAACGCTATATATATAAACCATAAATGCTTATATCCAAAATCATCACCTGTGAGTGATATACACATATATGACAATTCAAATAATGTAACTCATTTGTAACCAGACAATTTATATCACCTGCGAGTGATTTCACATCATATATATATGGAAACCAAATTATATGTAATTCAGTAAACCATTAATGATTATATCCAAACTCATCACTTGCGTATGAAGCCAAAACTCAAATGTTAAATTGTATCCCTAACTTAATCACCTGCGAGTGAGACAATCCTTATAATCATTACAATTATTATTTCATTTATTAATTTTATTATATGGTTTCCATTAAATTAATTTAAACTTAACTTTTCCATTAAATTAATTTAAACTTAACTTTTCCATTAAATTAATTTAAACTTAACTTTTGCTCAGAGTCTCAATATTGCTCATTGTTAAGTCATTATTGATTACTTAATTATTAGTTAAGAATCACAATCCACATTTGATAATTATGTTCTGCCACATACATCGTCTATATAGCTAATTAGAATGTCAGCTCCTCATAGTTTTCTGCTTTACCGATGTCTACTGCTGGCACGTGATGAAAGAGAATACTGCTGTGGCCTCATATGGGATATCCGCAAGGTAGTAAATCTTTGAGCTTTAATAAAAAAACTGGGGCTCAGGCACGTGGTCAGCACCACCTCATGCTGGTCAGCCTTGGGATGATTTAATAAAACTAGATTTTGTTGCGCGAATGTACAGATTTGACTGTTACAATACGAAAATGCATTTGAATTCCTTACTTCCAATGAGGTAACCAAATTAACCCAAGAGCTCTTGTGAAATTATATTCCTTCTTATAAGCTATAGCCAATTTAATTTTTCTATCCTAAAATGTCTTTTTTTTTGTAAAATTTCTATAACTTAAAGTGCTCTGTCTCTATACTTGGGTTAATATTTTGTATTTATTAATCTGTTATCTTTTATTATGATGGTGTGCCGGTATAGCCATCGATCGAGCGAATTACTCCCTTTCTTTGTATTAAATTAATATGCTGCCGATTAGCAAGTTTTAATTATAAATTGGTCCTATTTTAATATCTCGTTAAACCGCTCGTTCTAGGGCTATCTTAATATCTTTTAATCATTAAATAATTTTGCATTAAAGAATCCACATGTCTATTTGTTTTAACATAATGGAGTAATATGTGCAAGGTTAATGAGTGAATAGTATACAAATGCGTGACTGCATATTAATTCCTGGATTCTTATAAAACCCCGTAATTATGCATTTTCCCATTTTAAATGATTCATTGTCTTTTGATTAATTTCCAAAACTTATAATTTTGAGATCAAGAATGTGCGGACTTTCTTAAAATAAATATTTGGGGATTGATTAGGCGCCTCATTAAACTAAAATGAGTCCTTTTAAAAGATTTTATGTACTTTGTTCGAGGGTTGCTGGTAGGTGTATCGGATGTTTGAGACCGCTTTGTTCCTTCAAGGGCTTTAAATGGCTAAGACCGTTTCCCCTTTATTTTGTTTCTTTTTCCTGAGGTTCCCAGTTAGTGTATACTAGAATTGTCACACCTGAGAATTCTACACAGTTGTCATGCAGTCGCTAAGTACTTGGATGAGTTCAGACTTGGGCTGCCACGTAACACAACTTCCAACAGATTTTGGCAAGACACCATCCCGTATATCATTTTTCTTATTTACTGATTAGTTATTTTATTTTGCAAAGCTCCGTGGTTTCAACGTACCATACCCTCCATCCTTTACATTAAATCCTCACTAGCATCACCAATTCCTTAATGTAAATTTAGTTATTTCCATTGATTTGCGTGTCTTAATCACATCCCTTATCTTATAGCTTAACAAGTATCAATCCCTTCTATTCTCGAATTCAATAAATGTTTTATTGAAATCTTTACTACCTCAAATCATTTAATTCAATAAATTATTATATTTACTCAAAGCACCTCACATAACTTCGCAAACTGTCTATTAATTTTACTTAGGCACATTATCGTAATGTTATTGCATTAACCCGAGGTAATAGAGAATTAATTAATTAGCCATTATGTAAATTAAACTGATGTTTTGTTTTGAAATAATTTTAATTATTCAATGTCGCTGTCTTACATACACACAGCGTGGGTATATATTTGGTAAATCAATAAATCATTTGAATTTTACTATTTATTTTGATTCTAATTATTTACTTTCGTGATTCACACCACTAACTCAGTCTACATCACTTTCATATATCTATTTTGTACCATCCATAGATGTTAGTTAGCCGACCTAAGTTTATATTGTAATAGTCTTTTGTTTCGCCCTGACCGACCGATAAAAAGGTTATATTATTAGTAGCATCAGATGCATTATCACGTAGGGGGTGCGGTGGAGCTTAGACTTTGGATTTCCAGGAAGCAGCCCTTCCTAGTGTTGAGTTCGGGTCTGGGTTTAAATTCTGCAGTGTCTTAGCGAGATAGATGAATCTGACCATTATAAAGACTCTTATATTTTAATATTTGTAGATTTTTCAGCTCTATATTATGTATAATATTTTGGTATTTGTTTTCCAAACATATATATATTTCTGTATGTTTTGTTTGACTCGGGCATTTAATCACTTATGTAATCCAAACTTTCTATATAATCTAAACTTTGTTATATAATCCAAACTTGCTGGAGTGCGACACGAGCCATTTATGTTTTATTATTTAACTTAAATCACGCTATATACGTATGGTGTAAATTGTTGAATATTATCCCAAATGTAATATAGTGACAATCGATGTATAATTTGAATTTTGTATTTTACTGTCAAAAAAAGTTTTACTGGCTCAAAGCGCAACGTAGCGTAAAAATCATTTTGTATGCAAATGACCTACATATAATAGGTTGTCGTATGAAATTTAATAATGAAAAAATAAAAATGTAATAAATGAAAATTTGAATATTATAATGAATGCCCGTAGTTAAATGGAATAGCTAATTAATTTTTGTTTTGGGTAAGCTAACAGTCTATGGATGTTTATAACTAATGGCATGACGCCCGAAGGTAACTTCACTAAATGGAGTTAATTCTAAAATAAATGTTGTCATCAGACTAAATCTTTTTTTTATATATACAATTTGTTTTTTTTATAAACTTGTATATATCAATTTAAACGGAGTAATGAGATGTGAATCGGATCAATATAATTATACTGTAAATATATATGAATGTTAATAATAAATAAGGAGAAACGAAAAAAATATACCCGGATCTAGCGAATGTTCATATATAAATAAAATTTTGTCTTTCTAATTATATATGTTAGCAGCAAAATAATTCAGCAGAAAGCATAAATAAGAAATGGTTTATTTTCTAACTATATTGTGCCATTACAATTTAGTCATTAGCTAAATTTGTAGTAATGTGCATGAAAGAAGATGCTGAACAAAAATCATCATCACATTTTCATAAAAAAGGGAAGCTGTAGGCCGTCCAAGTTTAAGCCCTACAAGATCCAGTTCTAAAAGCTTAAGAAATAAAGAGAGTGGGCAACAGGTATATTCTTTATTTGTTTGTGTGTTGATAATAAATCTCAAAAAGAGTGGTACACACATTTGGTTATTCAATGGTTAAATTTTTTAAATCGAGTTATAACACATATATAGGCAGTGTGTGTTATAAAAGCTATTTAGTTAGTCACTTTTAAATCACAAATATTAAACTCTCTTCAAGGCTAACCTACATTTGCTAAATTCTGATATTTTATTCTTTCTCTATTTTACTTTTCTATAATTGTAAGTTGGAATTAAAAGCTAAGGATTTAATTTTAAATATTAAGGTTGGAATTACTCAGCTAGCAATTAGATTATTTAATGTCAGTTTATATATGATTTGAATGATGCAGTGTGTGTGTTACATCGCATAAATATATCTACATTTATAAACCATATTTATCTAAATCGCATGTTGAAAATTGATAATAAAATCTGATTGGCTTTCTCTGTTATAATTGCGCATGTGAGAAAGGCTAGCATACTTTCAATTTATTATATCTACATTTATTAAATATTGAGAGAAAAAGAAGAAAATCTGTTATATTATTTTTTTCTTACTCAACAATTTTTTTTGTATTATAAGGGTTATTTTTCTGTTAAAAAACTTAGAGACGATGTGAGAAGTCTAATTTTAAAAATGTCTCATCTTAAGATCAAAAGAAAGAAGCTCAAATTTGAGATGTTACGTAGGTGTAAAAAAAGGATTAAGACTATTTTTTCCTTCAAAACAAAAGTTTGTCTAAAAATCAGGATAGTGAGATTTTTAGTACTATCCAGCTAGAAAACGATTTGGTTGAAAATAAGTTATAAATCTAATTAAAAGAGGTGGTCAAAAATAAAAAAAAAAAACGGATATAAAAGCAGTCTGAAAAATCAGTTGATATTATAGACTTTTAAAAATATTGAAACTAAAAGGACATGCATTTTTAACTCTATAATAATCTCAATCAAAAATCTTTTTTTTTTATTATTAAATTTTTTTTTGAGGATTGAAGATATAAGGATGGCGGGGTAAGAAAAATTAATATATATCTCATCTGTTGACCAGACCATCCAGCCAGCGCATCATATAAAGAAAAAAAAAGGAAATGTCTTGTCTGAAATTATAAGATTCTACACCTTCTTACTGACTGAGAGAAATAAGATGTTTTTAAATAGAAAGAGAAGAAAACATTCACCTGCATTTGAAGGCGATCGGAAAAGAGTAATCTACTGATAAATATTAAATCATCAAGTCCAATTAATTGTTCCAGTAACTGAGTTTAAACCATTCTTTTAGTGGATGAAGTACAGCAGTTGTTTTCACATTTATAATTTTTCTTGGGTTTAAACTCAGTTACTGGAACAATTAATTGGACTTGATGATTTAATATTTATCAGTAGATTACTCTTTTCCGATCGCCTTCAAATGATTTCCAAATTGTCCACTAAAGCCAATAACCTCAATAGAATCATCATCATCAAATAATTATACACCTCAAGAAAAAGATGGTTCCAAAGAAAAACGGAAATGGTAGCTGCAAAATATAGACATTAAACAAGATAAATTTGACTCATTGGAAGTCGCTACAAAGAATAGAACTGGTAGTACAAATTTTTTTATATATTTTCTTTATGATATCAGAGACTTAGTAAAATTTTAACAACAGAGTGGTATCTATTTTGTTTAAAGAACTTTTTAAAACCACCAAGATCAATTGAAAACAAGAATTTCTTAATAACGATAAAACGATAAACATAAGCTTCTTTCATGATTTTATATGTACTAAAATTATGATTGTCTATTAATCTAAAGTTATTAATATGTAACATTTTTTTTTATTATTATGATTTTGTTTTAGATAATATTTTTGTTATTAGGGGGATAAAACACGCACATACATAATATAATAATACTTGTTGCATATATGTAATTGTGTGTGAATGTAAAATAATAGTTAGAGATATTAGATTTTTGTTTTAAGTTAAAGTATAGCATTTCAGAGGGTAGAAGGGAGGGGGAGAAAATAATTTAAAACTTGTTCTGTAAATCTTGCTCTTTCACTTCTACTACCATTTTTTTTATCATTCTGCTTTACACGTTAGAATATAAAGTATGTGTGCCAATGAGTGAATTTTTTTTTTTATGAAATACATTTCTTGTGGATGGAAAATTTTAACAAATCGGTTACCCAATTTAATATACATTACATCTTTGATGGGAAAGAGGGAAGAACTGGAAATTAATCGGAAGATTGCAATATAATCAATTATTATTATTCATATAAATTTTCATGTAGATATTAGTAATGCATTAATAAATGTTAATTTGTTTTATTAAACGAGGCGTATATATTTCATTGAGAGTATTTTTTTTATTGGTTGTGATCATTCATCATCAATGGTTGAATATTGGTTATTTAAGATATGATTAAATATGCTAAAATTAAGCAATAATTATGAATTTCTTTAAGAATTAGGTTTTATGTTTAGGCTTAGTCCTAAAGCTGTGGTTGAAACCATTATCGTTATCATTATCATCATCATCACCATCACGTTTTAATTAATGGGATAGATAAATGTTCAAAGGCCATAAATAAATAGTGATTTCATGGTATTTAGTTGACATTTGTGAATAATTGTAATAACCACCATCCCATCATCTATTTCATGCAAGGATGAGTGAATTGCTATCCTAAATTAATAATATAATCTGAGCTAGTAGAACTTAAAAAAAAAAAATATTGAAACGCATTTATTATGTTAAGCTCTAAGAAATGATTTCTATCTAATGGATTTTATATACTCAACTTTAGTTTAAGGATGTTTGTGTTTACCTAAATATTAGTGCATACAGTAATATGGCTCTAAAAGCAAAATCCTCCATTTTTATTAAAAATAAAGTACCAAAAAGGGATTCAAACCTGGTACATGTGAAAGGTTATACGATATAACTGTGTCTAGATTCAGATAATCTAGTGGCGGCCTGCTAGACCATATTCACTTGGTATTTATTTAAATATGCACTTGATATCAAGCCAAGAGATGAAAGTGAACAAAATCTACCGTCTGTCTACCTGAGAAGTTGTTTTATTGAGTTACCAGTGTACTCACTCACTTGATTTCCATATACCTGAGCATCAGTGATTGTTCTTAATAATTTGTTTATAGTTTCCACTTGTTAATTGAGAGTACAATGCCTGCCTATCTAGGGTTTGAAATAGGCCAGACACCTTAAATGATTAGTCGCCAGGCATTATTGTTTCTAATTACTGATATTATGAGATCTTGAGAAATATAATTATAGAAATATGTTTCATTTAATCCAATGACCCTCAATATGATTGATAACTCAGTCTGATCTTTTGTTTAATAGCTTATGCTCAGCAAGTTGCCTATTTTAATTCTTTTCTCTTTGATATAAAATAAAAGCTACAATCACTTTTTGTTTATTAAGTTATAATATTGGGATTTTTGATATTTTAATAATATTTGGATTTTTGATATTTGGATCGGATCTTTTGATCTATATTATTTATGTTACAATATATATTGGCAGTAGAATAATTTGGTTCACTAAGCAGCAAACTTTAAAATTTCTTTTAGCAGTAATAAAAAGGCAGTAGTTAGGGTAATAGTGTTAGAAAAAAGCAGCAAGTAGGCAAAAAAGACCGAGAAGTAGATAGCCAATAAGCCATCATCAAAAATTTTAGTAAAACTTGAAAATATAATAGCATAAGCAATTAGAAAATAAAGATATAATAATACTAATCAAATTTTTAGTAGTAATAATCAAGTAGCTAGATAAAATACTTAGCAAAAAAAAACATCGTCATCGTCCAGTAGAATCGAGCCAAACATGGACATGGAAGAAAACTCTCTGGATTTCCAGTCTCCACCAAGAGTCATGAAAACTGCCCAGCAAACAAGCAGGGGAGATTCTAATATGAAATATCTCATAGAATTGCTGGAAAAAAAAAAGAAGCTCAAAGGAGAGATGAAAAGTACAGAGAATTTACCAGTTTAATCACCCAAGAGTTGAAAAAAATGAGAACAAAATAAAGCCCTCCAACTTAAAATAGAAGTTGATGACATCAGCAGCACAAAAGAAGAAATATAAACCAAAGCTGTCAGACTCCTAACAGCAACCTACCACCTCATCAAATCAACAGTAGTACAAGAAATGTAGTCTGCAAAACATTAATCACAGACCTAGGGATTCAAACCCAGCTTGCTAAAATAATCACCATTCAGATCTTTCCAGGAGAAATAGAAGACCCCCACCCACACTTAGATAGCTTGCGAGATTTTTTTACCTTTATAAGATGAACTCTTATGAACAGACTGTGATCACCAGCCATTATTTACAGGGTTACGCAAGAGATTGGTGGGGCATGCTGAAACAAAAAACAAACAACTTTACAATTTACAGCAAAACTGGAGTGATAATCGGCAGCATAGAATCCTGAATAAAATTTGTCAGGAAAAATACAGATCAATTAAAAAGACACACGCAATTCCTTTATCCACGAAGTGAACCAATTAAGATCACTTACTACATTTGCATTCTCTGATGCTTACATCATCAGTATAATCCAACGAAATATACCATTACCTATCTAGAAGCTTATTGCTAGAAGCACATTCAAAGAGGTGGAAGAAATGGCAGATTCTTGACAATGCTGGTCGACAGCCCATGCAACAAACAATGCCAAAAAAAAATGACAATGCAACGGCAAGCTGTTAAAGGTCCACATGGTCAATACGAACAAGGTATGGTGAAAGAAGGAAGCAACAGACTCAGAAGAATCCTGTTAGCTCAACCTTACTACCCTCGTCTTCCAACAAAAAGTTTGCAGGGTGGTATGAACCCTGCATCAACGTTATCCAAGAAGATCCACATGGGGAATTCCCATCAGTCTGTGTCCAGTAGTAAATGTTAGACTGGGAGCTGTGGAGGTAACAGCCCTCATCGACACTGGCAGCCAAATTTCCTGCATCTCAAAAGGATGGTGGCTACAAATGGAAGAGCAGAGCAGATGTATACCCAGATTACCATCCCGTCCCATACAAATAAAACAAGCTGATGGAAGGAAAGACAGAACTGAAGGATACCAAATGTGGCTAGAGATGATATTCGGACAAACAACCATTGGACACACATTTCTCATAATTAAAGGATTGGTCCATGACATTATAATTGGATCTGATTTTCTAAGCCAGAATAAATGTATCCTTGACTATGGTGAAAATTCGATCACAATCTGACGAGAGGATCGGCCTTAATGAAGTCAATATCTTACCTGAAGTATAAGTTAGGTGTTTGGAGACCAGCATCGATGAAGACACTATTAAGAATAAGGTCAGAGTCATCCCTAGCGAGGATTGAAGAGCAATCTCAACTGCATCAACTGTTGACAGCAAATCAGTAGATATTCTTCCAGATCCCTGGAGAAATTAAGGACTACATACATCGGATCCATGTAAAGGAAGAAACACATTTTCAGACCCGCAAATATAATCCCCTTTCAATATCAAGATGAAGTGAATTCAACAGATGATTGATTGGGGGGTGATCGAATAAGGATCGTCACCTAATAATAATACATAGGTGGTCGTCTGGAAGAAAAATGAATCGATAAGACTGTGTTTAGATACCAGAACACTCAATAATATTACAATACCAGAACGAGATATACCACTCCCTGTGCAGGAAGTTTTTGTAACACTATCAAAAAAAACTTCTTTTTCTCACTTTAGACTTAACTGCCAGTTATTGGCAGATAAACTTACACCCCCAAGACAGGAAATATACAGCATTTGGTCATAATGGACAAACACATGTTTAAAAGAGTCCTTTCAAGCGAATAAACAACGGCACTAGACTAATGAGATATTTAGACCAAGTGCTCTCATAAGATTTTTTAAAAAAATTCGTCTGCTATATCGAAGATGTCGTAATTGCATCCCAAAACCCTCAAGAACACATTGAACATCTGAAGCAATTTTTTTCTGGCATGCGCCCAGAAGAACACTACAGTAAACCTGCAAAAGAGTCGTTCTGCCCTGAAAGAGATTGCATTTCTGGGACAAATAGTCAATGGACAAGGAATTTGTGCCCACCCTGATAAGATAGAAGAAATCAAAAATTTTCTGAGGCCTGTCAATAGAAAGCAGATGAGATCCTTTTTAGGCCTCTGTAACTATATCATAAGTTCTATCCAGGTCTTGCAACAGATATTTCCATGCTGCTGGATCTACTGAAGCAATACAATCGGTGGGAATGGAGTGAACAACATGAACAAGACTTCAACAAGTAGAAATTCCTCCAGTCGGTGATGTTATGCTATTCTGATTTTATCCGCCCATTGTACCTAGATTGACTGAAGCAAGAAAGGCTTAGGTGTTGTATTATTCCAGGTTAATGAAGCTGGCCAACTTCAAGTTTGTACTTCAATAGTCGCAACACCTCAAGAGGTGGAGACTTTGGACATTGTATGGGCATGTAGTAAATTCAAGCAAATATTACTAGGCTCAGAGGTGATTATAATTACTGATCACCGATGCTTTGAATTTCTCAATAAAAGCTACCTAAATAATGATCGCCTTATACGATGGAGCCTATCATTGCAAAGTTCCATTATAAAATAATTTACTGCCCAGGCCCAGAGAACGTTGTGGCTGATGTGTTGAGTCACTGATCTGTAGAAGTTAAGCCCTGCAACCCTGTTAGAAGAGCAGCCATTAATAATCATGGCTAATGTATTAGACCAAGAAATTGAGCTGAAATTAAAAAAACTTACAGTATTGGCAGGAAAAGCAGCCCCAATACAAAGACTTAATACAGGAGATCCAACGGCAAAGAAATCCCATTCAGGGATGTACTACCGGCAGAGGAAAAAAGAAATACAGAGTACAGAATGGACTTTTGCTGCAGCAAACTGAAAAGGACAACCAATCACGGAAAATTCTCATACCACCTGATTTGAGATCATTAATCAATTATATGCATGGCATGGTGGAGCATTATGGTCCCAGGAAAACTGAAGAAACCCTGAGATGGGCAGTTCCACTGGCCACAGATGTACAGTGATATCTTACGTATTTTCCAGAAATGTACCACTTGTGCAAAAAGCAAGCTAGCAAATAAAATCTTCAGCAGTACTCCTGCCTCCATAATCCCACCGGGACCCAAAAAAAAATTGGCCATAGACCATTATGGGCCATTACCATCATATCGTAAATTCCAGTACCTTCTAGTTACCTATGATGTATTCTCCAAATATGCTTGGGCCTACCCAGTCGTAAAGGCGGATTCAAGAAATGCAATTAGGGTATTACAACAAAAGCAATTTGTGACCATTGGAAAGCCCGAAGTGATCTTCTCAGACCATGGCTCAGCATTCACTTCACAAGAATGGCAGACCTGGATAAAAGGTCAAGGCGTCAAGCATGTCGTAAAATCCATTAGAAACCCCCAATCAAGCCCCTGTGAGAGGGTCATGTGGAAAATAAACAGTTGTTCCGGACTTACATCCACTATGACCATCGGGGTTGGGTTAACCAAACTGCAGGAATTTTCCAATATATTAATGGGACTATTAACGAAGCTACTAGGCTAACACCTATGTGCCTTCGTTGTGGTATGCCTGAGCCACCATTAATTAAAATACCCCTGCCCAGAGATGATCAGAAAGTTAACATTGAAGATGACTGGTGAACAGTTCATCACCGTCTGAAAGCCCGAGCAGAAAAGAAGCAATTTAAAGAAACAAGGTCATACCAATTCCAAGTTGGGGATCAGGTATGGGTAAGAACCCCAAAGCCCAGTAATCGGGACCAGCAGAAATACAGTTTTTCCCACTGTATCAAGGGCCATATGTGATAAAACGAGTAAGCGGCCCAAATGCATATTTACTGGAGAATAATGGAACCATAAAAAAAACATATAATGCCAGGAGCCTGCAACCCCTTTCCAATCACCCACCAGACCCAGGATTATAAGTTGGAAAAAAAAAAAAGATGGTCAGGTTAAAATGACAACTAAAAAGGAAATTGGACATCAAAATTTCGGACTATAATAGGTTTAGATGTTATTTGTAAAATATGGAGACCACAGATTAAGAAAACATATAAAATAATACATTCGCTAAAGAGTAAATCACCTTATTTAATATATGATCCGAGTATATAAGTAAATTTTGTTCCATCATTTTATAGATGTTATATATACACCTGGGTCTCGTTTTACGCGATAGGTTCCTCAGAAAACGTGCAAACGAAATCGTGCAAAAATAGACGTAACTTACATTGAAAAAGGGGAGATGCGGTCTGTGATTTTTCAAAATTCGCATAAAAGCAAAGCACCAACGTAAAATTACTTTAAAATTCGTGCAAAAAAAAAAATAAGGAAATAAAATATGACTAATAAAAAATTTCAAATTTGAAACAAATTGATACAAGACAAACTTTTTTTAACTATAATATTTAATTTTATTCAAAATAATATATTTTTATGCATAATTTACTGTACAGTAATTTACATTTTTTATACACGTTTTAATTATTATAGCTATTTGCCAAAAAACACGTTCGTTTGCAAACAACTAGCGCCAACTTCACACTCATGTTGTAACAGTGGTTTTCTGGGGACAACGTAATTAGTAATTAATCTTTGAGACGATGATTTTATTAATTGTTTATGAAACTAACAACTAAAAATTAAATTCTTATTTTTGTCTTTAATTTTCAATTCCGTTTAAAAATCAAGTTTCGCCGTAAGTAATTTTTAAATTGTTATTAATTGTTTATGAAACTAACAACTAAAAATTAAATTCTTATTTTTGTCTTTAATTTTCAATTCCGTTTAAAAATCAAGTTTCGCCATAAATAATTTTTAAATTGTTAATTACAATTAAAAATCAGATTTTAATTGTCAAATTTAATTGTGCCCACTGCTATTACTAACCATTTAAAAATAAACTTGCCATTTAAAAATAAACTTGCCATTTAAAAATAAACTTGCAGACACTAAATGATTAATAATTGATTACGTTCTTCTTTAAAAAGCAAAAACAGAATGCGATTTAAAATGCAAAATTAACACGCACAATGTTTGAACAAATTTATATTATAATTTTGTAAAATTTAATATGTGTATACATAAAATGTGGAAATTATGATTTTAATTTCATTATTGCATAAAATCTTACTATTATAAAGCACTGAAAATATTGAAATTACTAAGATGAAAGTTGAATTCCAATAATGTGCTATTACTTTCAATATAACGTAAGTGCGCGGAATTTATTATTTAAAGTAATAGCGCATTATCGGTTTTCGACTTCCGGTGAAACATGAATCGCGTAACTTCAAAATCGTGTTAAATAAGTCCGCATAAAAAGAAACCCAGGTGTATACATATATTTTTGTGTTATCTTGTAAATTTTTTTGGGGAGATAAGTAAATTTTGTGTCTTCCATCATTTTATTTATATGCCATAATCTTGTAAATTTTTTTTGTTATGGAGATTTCATTGGTGGACACCTGTTGTAAAATCTTTTTTTTTTTACATTTTTTGTTTTCTGTAACTGAGGGAATGTGAAACAGTAAGATTTGCTTTGCAGATCTTCATTTCTCCTTTTCTCACATCTTTCCTGCCCTCATACCTTAGTTTAAACCCACAATGTGTTATAGTGTGTCTGTAATGCGCTTCTATGAATTCGCATTATATATGTATATTCTAATTACCAGCATAAATAACTAATATAAATTGTGTATGTACACGTAAAGATAGTTTAAAAAGTAGGTTATATAGGTCGTATTTACACACATACTGCGATATATTCATTTTAAAAACTTAAGTGAAAATAATATTGTTATTTAAAATTATTTCTGTTTAAATCTCTTTATAAATAAGATATTACATTTATAATATTTGTTTTAGTTTTAAATAAAATTATATTCATCTCATAAGTAGATTTAAACATTGAAAATTAAAAGAAGTAAATAAGTTATTTTAGATTTTAAAATCACACCATCAATTTTAAAAAATAGATTTAAACATTGAAAATTAAAAGAAGTAAATAAGTTGTTATTTTAGATTTTAAAATCATGCCATCAATTTTATGTAAAAAGTAAATGAGGGTTGGTCAGAAAACAATAGTCTTAATTAATTATATTCTAGTGGCTTATCAAGAAATACAGCAGATGTCCACTTAAGGTATTTTTAATTAGCTAAGGTTATTCTTAATTGAAACTAAAGTTTTAATCTGAATATCTACAGGGTAATTAACAATAGTAAAATTAATTATAACATTTGTTAAATTCCTTTGGATGTTCGCATAAGTTTAATTACAGCATTGATTAGGTAACAAATCTTTTTTGGGTATGTTTGTTATGCTGCATAGCAGTATTATTGTACAGCTCTCATATATATAAGGCTGGGTTTTTTTTAATAAGAGGCTAAACAAGTGAGTAGTGGGCAATTAGTCTTCAAGCAATTTATTATTGGTCAGAAATTAGTTGTCAAGCAAATTTTCAAGTCTTCAATTATAGTTGCGAGTCAAAAAGTTATTTTATAAAAGTTGAAAGAGTTAAGAATTTATTCCACTGCAAGAAGCTAAAGTCAGGTGTATTCGGAGAAGTGCACAGCCCAGCCTTTAACAAGTAATTTAAAATGTCAGAGTAGAGCTGGCAAGAAGGCTATTTTCCTTTCGGAAATGGCTGTCTGCTGCATATCATGCTATCTGATGCCTTTACTTACGAAGCCCTGAAAATTGCCACTGCTGCTGACCATGTGAACTGGTAACCAAGAGTGACTGCCAAATTCTTATAAATGCTGCTGCCGTCAAACTAGAAAAGTCTCCATATGAAAATGCATTCTAATGCCTTATTTCCGATGAGGTAACGAAATTAAACCAAGAGCTCTTGTGAAATTATATTCCTTCTTATAAGCTATAGCTAATTTAATTTGTTTTCTATCCAAAAGTGTTTTTTTTTGTATAATTTCTATAACTTACTGTGCACTGTCTCTATACTTGGGTTAATATTTTGTATTAATTAATGTTTTCTATTATGATAGTGTGCCAGTATAACCATCGATTGAGCGAATAACTCCTTTTCTTTGTGTTAAATTAATATGTCGCCGAGTAGCGCATTTTAATTATAAATTGGTCCTATTTTAATATCTCGTTAAATCGCTCGTACGAGGGCTACCTTAATATCTTTTAATCATTAAATAATTTTGCATTTATGAATCCACATGCCTATTTGTTTTAACATAATGCGAGTGTATGTGCAAGGTTAATGAGTGAATAGTATACAAATGCACGACTGCATATTAATTCCTGTATTCTTAAAAAACCCCGTATATATGCATTTTCCCTTTTTAAATATGATTTATTGTCTTTTGATTAATTTCCAAAACTTATAATTTTGAGATCGAGAATGGGCGGACTGTCTTAAAATAAATAGTTGGGAATTGATTAGGCGCCATATTAAAGTATAAATATGATTTATTGTCTTTTGATTAATTTCCAAAACTTATAATTTTGAGATCGAGAATGGGCGGACTGTCTTAAAATAAATACTTGGGAATTGATTAGGCGCCGTATTAAAGTAAAATGAGTCCTTTTAAAAGATTTTATGTACTTTGTCTGAATGTTGCTGCTAGGTGTATCAGATGTTTGAGACCGCTTTGTTCCTTCAAATGCTTTAAAAGGCTAAGACTGTTTCCAGTTTCTTTTGTTTCTTTTTCCTGCGGTTCCCAGTTAGAGTGTGTACTAGAATTGTCACACCTGCAGTTGTCGTGCAGTCTCTAAGTACTTATGAGTTCACACTTGGGCTGCCATGTAATACAACTTCCAACGGATTTATGCACGATGCCATCCCGTACATCATTTTTCTTATTTATTGATTGGTTATTTTATTTTGCAAAGCTCCATGGTTTCAATGTACAACACCTTCCGTCCTTCACATTAAATCCTCACTAGCACCACCGATTCATTAATGTGAATTTAGTTATTTCCATTGATTTGTGTGTCTTAATCACATTCCTTATCTTATAGCTTAACGAGTATCAGTCTGTTCTATTCTCGAATTCAATAAATGTTTTATTGAAATCTTTACTACCTCAAATCATTTAATTCAATAAATTATTATATTTACTCAAAGCACCTCACATATCTTCGCAAACTCTCTCTATTAATTTTACTTAGGCACATTATCGTAATGTTATTGCATTAACCCGAGGTAATAGAGAATTAATTAACCAGCCATTATGTAAATTGGACTGGAATTTTGTTTTGATATATAATTTTAATTATTTAATGTCGCTGTCTTACACACACAGACAGTGGACGTATATATTTGTTAAATCAATAAATTCATTTGAATTTTACTATTTATTTTGATTCTAATTATTTACTTTCTGGATCCACACCACTATCTCAGTCTACATCACTTAGACGTTAGTTAGCAGACCTAAGTTTATATTGTAGTATAGTCTTTCGTTTCTCCATGACAACCGGCACTGATAAAAAGGTTATATTATTAGTAGCATCAGACGCATTATCACATAGGTGGCGCTGTGGAGCTTAAACTTTGGATTCAACCTTAGGATTTCCGGGAAGCAGCCCTTCCTAGAGTTGGTTCGGTGTCTGTGTTTAAATTCTGCAGTGTGTTAGCGAGATAGACGAATCTGACCATTACAATAATAGCTGATGTACTGAGCCGGAATCCGAGCACTATAAAGGAGAACCCTCCTATACCTAGAGAATCATCCGGAGTATTGATACATATACTAAGTGATTCGGTAGAAAATAACCTGAAAAATCTACCATACTGGCAAGAAAGCTTCTCACAGTATGCTGAATTCATGCATGAGATTAGGGTAGATAGGCATATTAAGGGTAGGTGGAAAGACGAAAAGAGCAGCAGTACAGGATCAAAAATGCGGCCCAGCAGTGTTAGATAAGAAAGTACAGAGAAACCTGGAGGACTCTTAATTCCATATAGTCTTAGGGATCAGCAAATGGAGTGTACCCATGATGCTATTGGACACTATGGGCCACAGAAGACGAAGGTTTTGCGGAGACCATGCCTATACAGAAACGTTTTGGAAAGATTAGGGCAATGTGATATACGTGAGCAAATTACTGAATAAGCCCTATACTGGTCCCATAGCTTATATAATCCCCACAGAACCCAACCAAGTGTTAGCCATCGACCACTATGGTCCATTGCCGGCTTATAAGAGATACAGGCATTTGCTGGTGACCTACGATGTCTTTTCCCAGTACCTCCAAGATTACCCTGTGAGGACAGTGATTTGACAAGGCTACAATTCCCAAAAGTAGGAAAACCACTTGTTATAATTTCAGACAGGGTACCTCTTTTACTTCTACAGTCTGGAGGACTTGGATAAGGAAACTGGGGAGCCAGCACGTGTTAACATCTGTGTGAAACCCCCAATACTACCCATGTGATCGGGTCCTAAGACAGCTAGGCCAGCTGTATACAATGATTATGGGATCTAACCATAGGGTGTGGACAGATAAGATGGAAACCGTACTTCGGAGCATAAATACTACATGTAATAAATCTATGGGATTCCTGCCCACCTAACTCCATTTCAGAAAAGAGTGCCCAGAGATCTTTTCAGTACTCTTGCCCTGTGATAAAGAACTAATAATACCAGAAAAGGACAAAGAAAAAAGCTAGGCTAAAATTATGACAGATGGCGGCACACAGAAATAAACATCACCAAGCACTGTATGCGTTTAAAATAGACGACTTAGTGTGGGTGAAATCGGTACAGCCTGGTAACAAACCCTTAGACGCTTTCACAAATTCTTCCTGCTGTATAAAGGTCCCTTCAAGATAAAAGTATACCAGGGTAATAATGCTTTCTTGTTAGAAGCAAGGAACAAGATAATAGGCACATACAACACCCAAAGCTTAAAACCATGTACAATTATATCCAGGACTACAGATCCTACTTAAGGACCTGAAAATTTTAAAGACCTTATATATTAATATATAGATTAAATTAGTTATTTAGGTATAGGAATTAGTAGTGTGGTTCTTGTCTTACTGGCAGAAGATATAATAATATAGGGCAAGGCTTTCTTTAAAATTTACTTGGTTTATTAATACCCGAAGTAAAGACATTCATTAATAATAATTAATAATTTCCTCCCGTGATATGAAACAGTCAGATATGTCTTTCCCTCTATTTCACCTAGTATTTATTTATGTATACTTCTACCCAAATCCTTATGCTAATTTTAAATCTAATTACATTGGTTGTGTATATGCGCGTATATTTTAGCATATAGTATAGAAAGCGTATACATATATGTAAGAAATCAGTAAATATGCATATATATATATACTGTTGGTGGTTAAATAAATATAAACATGCTATGTATGTGTAACCAGAACCCACATATATGCAGGAAAGAAATAATGTTATAGGATTAAAACAATAGAATATTTCTTTGTTTAAAATATTATTATAAAATTCATATTTGAAATTATAATATTTCTGCATATAGTGTTAAATTATTTAAATGCGTTGCATATATAATAAAATTGTTTACAGAGTTTTAGATTTGGTTTTTCAAAAAAGGTAATTTAGTAAAATTAATTCTAATTGCTGTATTTTGAGCTACTTAAAATTTTAAGAAAAAAAAGAGATTTTAAAAACGACTATGAATAAATTAACCTGGTCAAGATCGAGGGACCCACCTGTAAAAAAAATCAATAACAGCAGAAATCCCACATTTCCAAGAATATAGTGAGTTAATTAGAAAAACAGATCTGAAACTACCAACGAAAAAATGAGAAGGGAGAGAGGGATGAGCTAGTATATAAACTTACTGCAACCATCTTTAGAGAACTTGTAATTCAATTTTAGTGAAATTCTATTCAAGCATTCTGTAAAATTTTAATCATGATGATGATGATGGAATAGAAGGGCAGTTCCTTGTTTTCTGGTCGAGAAGATAGTCTACAGAATGCAGAAAAAGAAGAACCAATAGCCGATGCCATCTAAAGAAAGCGCTGAAGATCAAGCCACCTTCCCGTAGCAGAGAAATGATAGAGGTAACCGATCTCCATAAATCTAAAATTAACTTTAACTAAACTTCATAACTACTAAAGCTAGCTAAACTTATTATCAATGGCCAATATAATCTAATTTATTCTAAATTCTTAAATTAAATGTAAATTTTATTTTCTTCTATTTAAATTGTAAATCTTGCCTGATTTTAACTGACATTTAGGTTTCCATCTTCTTTTGCATACTTTAGCCTAATAATAGTTGCTTTTCTTGATAATTTTCGTAAATGAATTAAATTCATATTAAACTAAATTAATCTAATTTGGGCTATTTTATTTCATTCCCTTTTTAAGCTAAGCAAATAAAGCCAAATTTTAGATTTCACTTACATGTAATCGTATTTCTAAGTTTATGTTTCTTTTAGTTAAATCTATACCAATAATATTTTCTTTTCAATTATGTAATTGTTTATGTTATATTTGTTCAGAATGGAGTTACTCATAATTCAATGACTAGTGAGAAGTGAAACTCCCTTCTGAAATGGATAAAATAAATCTTATTTGAGATATAATTAAAAAGCTTATTAACGCTTTAAGATAGGTTTGCTTTAAATGAAATATTTAATTAAAATTTAGCAGAAGTGATGAAATACAGCATAAAGCTAGAATTTAGTGTTGTAATTATCCAAAATATGCTGTAATCCTCCCTACAGTTATATAAATGCCTATGTAGATGGCTTAGTAAATTAGATTCATTAGATTTCTTTAATAGCATAATTATAAATACTAATTTATGAACCGATTTACGGTAGTTCTATAGAAGAAAACTAATGTTTTGTTTCTTAACTTTTATTATATAATGATGTAGTCAGCCGGGCAAATGTGTTCTTAGGAAGCGCATATGTGCCATTACTTGTTGCTATATATTTTATGCTTACAATGGACGTAAGCTTTAAGGACCATCCCATTCTTCATATTTAGGACTGGCGCATGAGGATCCAAAATATTGTATTAGTTGTTTGATCACCCGGACTAAAAGATCTCTTTTTCACAGCAATGGGTACGGTAGAAGGGAACCGGTTACATGGTAACGAATCCATGAGCAAGCACACATTCGAGACGCACACTCAGATTATGTATTTTATATAAACATTAGTATCTGAAGTTTTACTACCCATCGTCAGTTCATCCTGCCATAATAATTAATGTTGCAGTGCTGATCTGAATCAGAATCTAGTTTTGTAAGTCCGTAATCTATAAGAGAAATATATTACTTAATTATAGGTTAATTGTAATTAAAAAAAATCACTTCTGCTTATTAACTAGGGCAAATCTAATTCTCATTGGCATAGCATAAATAAGGCATAGATCATCAGGGGCTAAACTTCAAATAAACTTGTAAAACAGTAATAATAGAGCTCATGAACAGTAAATCATTTGTAATTTAATCATTATCACCTGCGTGTGAACTAAAACATCAGATATTAATAAATTGTAACCCCTAGAATTGTCACCTGCGAGTGAGACAATAATCTTATTGTAACTTTATTATTTTCTTTTATTAATTTCATCATTTAAATTTTGGCTTTTATTAAATTTATTTAAATTTTATCTTCTGCTTAATGTCTCAACTTTGCTCATTATTAATTAGTTAGCTATTAGTATTTAGTTATCATGAATCACAATCCAAATTGAATAATGTTAGTCACACTACATCTATATAGCTGCACTTTGAAATATGTTAATTGACCATAATCTCACGTTTTACCGATGTGCTACTGCAGGCATGCAAATTAAGAAAATGTTGGTGTAGCTCATATATATTATCTGTAAGGTAGTAAATCTTTGAGCATTGGTAAAGGAACTGAGGTGAGATTGGATTCAGGGTCTCAACAACCTCATTTCGATCAGCCTTGAGATGATTTACTAAAACTCTGGATTTTGTTCCGCTAATGTACATATATGACCGTTACAGCATTTAGTATTGTTCCAGACCCGTGTATCTCGCACATACTAGATTGCTATAGTTTGCTTGGACTATAGGTCTTGATGAATGAACACACAATTTTGACTGGTACAATATCAACCAGTGAAGATGATTACTTTTTTATATGTTAGAATACTAAATGGATAGTGCACAGATTCAAGGAATACAATGTGGAAAAACATCTCGAAATAGTACATGTCAAATATGTAAATTTCAATGCTTAAATCACAACTAAAGGTTCAGAAAACTATTCAGGATAACATTATAACTAGTTTCTATATTATGAAAGCAAGCTATTTTCTTGGGTACTCTCTTGAAAAAAATGATGCCATTTTCAGATAGCAAACTAATCAAAGTATTTTGAAGCAATTATAAAAAATATTTTGCCAGAAAAAGATAATTTTTACCATATATCAATTTTTCACACCAAATTAAATGTCAGTTGAATCACATTTCAGCTAAAATTCATTTATGTTCATGAGATTGAATATAGAATTTCAAATATTATGCTCTAGCATTCAATGAGAACAGTTATTTCTAACAGCTGAATTTGTGATATTTGCTTTGATGTTATAGTTTCTTTCCAAAAATGGTGACTAATCTTCATAAAAACAATATTACCACTAAAGTTATAAATTCATTGTCCCATTTAATACTTTTTAGTAATAGTTTTCATTGATAACAGACCTTTTATTTTTTAACAATTTCTCTTTTCAATTTGACATTCAGTTCAAAAAAGGATGGACAAATGGGAGAGATCAAGTGGGTAGAGGGAAGGAATCAAAAAAAAATAACTTTTACAAAATGAGGATAAATTTCAATGAATCATTTTCTTATTTGTAATAAGGAAAAAAAACCTGTTTGGATATTTGGATTGCTCTACTTTTGTTTTGTTTCTTGTGAACAGAACGAGCCATAGTATTACAACTGTATAAATCGACTATGGTAATCTATTTTTAGACAATACCACCTGTATACCGGCACATTTTATGTAAAAATGCATGTATTTTTTTTTTTTGGAATCTCAAAATTATACCTGAAATCGGATAATAAAGAGCAAAAAGTCTGGCACAGTAATGTTATTAAAATAAAAGCCTGTTTTTAAAAGCAAAAAAAAAAAATGCAACTTGTTGTTCGTTTCCAATAAAAAAATAAGTACATAAAATTAATTTAGACTTTCTTTTATAAATATAATATCACAAACTGGACAATAAAGAAAGGCCGGCCAGGTAACATTATATTTATGTGTTTTAAAATGTATATTATTCCATCAAGTTGCCTGGTGTCGTATAAAAATACAATAACTCTACTTTTAATTGACAGACTAAACACCATTTTTTAAACTTTCATTAACAAGAGATTTTGTGTTTTTAAGCAATAATTTTTGTTCAATTTATTATTCGGTTTAAACAAGGTGGGGCAGGGGATGAGTAAGACAAAGAGAGATCATGTGTCTGGACACCTGGGCAATGAATATTAATAGTAAGAAGATTTAGATTACTGCTGTGTGCTGTGCGAATTAAAATACATCCACACAAGTTTTCTATAGACTTGCTCAGATCGAGCATGATTTAAAATGGATTGAGCATGTAGCAATGCAAACAATAAGCATCGGTATAGACATAAATGACCAATAAGGGGGAATGTCCACTAGATCCTAATGCCCACAGTCTGGAAGGAAAGATTGGACACTCTCTAGCTAAAGAAGAAGAACCTGGACGTGCTTTCTTACCTAGTGAATCCCCGCTGAAGGTGCAAAGTAGGGATCTAAGCAAAATTAAAGGCCAACTCGATCTATATTATTGTTTGTTAGTAAGCCTTAGGGCATATATAAATGTACGGTAAAAGTACTTGTGTAAGTTTTGTATGATATTTTACTACAATAATTAATTTTAAATAATTATTCACTGTAACCTTTTCTAATTTGTCATTAAAGAGTTTAACCCGACTGTCATTCTGAGAGTTCTTAACTTTTTACACATATATGCTAGTTCATGTTCGTAATAACAAAATAAGTGGTTGTAATAAATTAGTGCCCGAATATAGCATACAAATTGGCACAGTTGACAGTTGAAGGGAGGATGAAGCGGGTTAAACTTAGAAAGAAACGAGAAAAGGTATTACTGGTTAGTTACCAAAAAAGATGGCTACAACACAGCTAGATATTTGTGAATTCGATATTAATAGTTCTTCCGAATGGCTCTAATATACAAAACACATTGAATATTACTTCATCGTTAACAAAATCAAAGATGACTTAATGAAAATGGCCACTGTAATACTTTTCGGAGGACCAGAAAGAATTGAAGTTGCAAACCAGTTATGCGGACCCGAAGAGCTGGAAAAACTACTGTGCTCTGATCTAGTTAGGCAGCAGAATAACCATTTTAGCCCGGAGCCATCAAAGCACCATGCTAGCCTACACTTGCATAACAGATGCAAAGTATAGGGGAAAAACTGTAAAGATTTTGATACTGCCTTAAGAGATTTGGAGTGAAAGTATGCTTATGGAAATTACCTAGATGAAGCATTTTTTAGAACAGTTTTTATGGGGGATGAGCGATGAAAATTATGTCAACAACTATTTGCCATCCCAGATCTGACATACTCAGAGGCCATCAAAAGAGGCATGACCTATGAACTAGTTCAAGCAGCTGCAAAGAATTCCAACAAGTTAACCTGGAGACTACAAAACAAACTTCAACAGGTAAAACAAACAAAACAGAAGAGCTATTACACACAAAAATTTAATGTTATCGCTGTGGAAAAATTGGCCACATTGCACGAGAATGCAGCTGGAAAAACCCACAAAATGTGGGAGTGGGATACCGGGCAAATGTTTGCCGCACTAAAAGTAAAACTTGTGCTAATGACAAATCTCCAGTAAACAGATACGCTAAATCGGAATGTTATACCAAAATAAATAAACGGAGACCAAAAGCAGTCAACAAATAATGTTGGCAGTAGAGATTTATAACAAAACTATAGAAATGGAGATAGATAACAGAGCTGGGGTGTCCATCATATCACAAAGGGATTGGTCCAAGATAATTAAAAATGTCAAAAAATAGCCAGAATTAGCTAAAATAGAGCTCAAGGCAAATGGGAATCTGATTCAAATAGTTGGGGTAGTAGAAGTCATGGTAGCCATAAACAATCACCGGAAAAAATTAAGCCTATATATATATATATATATTGTCAAGGGCATCCCTACTAGGTAGGGAATGGTTTACCCCGTTAAGCATTAAAATCTGTATGGTAAACAAAATTAACATCGAAAAAGAAATAAAGCTTAAATTCCCTAAACTATTTGCCGAAAAGCAGAGTCAAACAATACTACAGCTGTGAAAATTGAGCTTCACGAAGACGCAAAAGCAGTTCACTGAACCCTACAAAAATACCTTTTGCTATGAAATCACAAGTTGAAGAAACTTTAGAGGATATGGTAAAGAAAGGCTGTATTGACTCCAATCGAAGATTCAGAATGGGCTACTCCTATAGTTGTCATAACAAAACAAGAGACAAATCCAAATATGTGGGGATTACAGGCCGACTATAAATAAAAGTATGGCCAAAAGCCTATACCCTGTTCCAAATGTGAAAGAGATATTAGTTGGATTGGAAGATGCAAACTTCACAAAATTGGATTTAAATGCCGCTTTTCATCAGATTCCGGTGACAAAGAAAATGGCGGCGCTGCTTACCATAACAACACAAAAAAGATTCTATAATTATAATCATCTACATTTCGGCGTAAAAATCGCACTGAATGCTTTTCAAGCTAAAATAGACACACTGTAGGAAGGATTGCAGGGAGCAACGCCATATTTTGACCACATACTGATAACAGCAGACTCTAAAGTGACATTAAAAATTAGATTAGACAAGATTTGCTAAAAGCTAGAAAAGTTTGGTGCAAAACTAAACATGCAAAAGTGTATTTGGTTTGCAAAAGAAATAAAATTTTTAGGACACATTATATCTAGCACAGAAGTTACTCTGATCTGGGTAAAATTAATGCTATCATAAATGCGCCACCCCCTCCCCCATACACATCAAAGAACCTAAAGGCTCTTTTGGGATTGGTTAATTTTTTTGAAACTTTTCTGAAGGAAAAGGCACACATACGAGTTACTTCGAAAAATCAATGATAGTGTTGGAAGAAACCGCAAGAAAATGCTTTTCAGAAAACAAAAGCACTACTTATGTCAAACCAATTGTTAGTACATTACAACAGTAACCTCAATGCAACATTAGCAACGAATGCATCCGAATACAGAATTGGGGTGGTACTCAATCATTTGTCGCAGAATAGCGAACGACCAATAGCATACGTGTCTAGAACATTGTCAAAAGCTGAAAAAAATTACAGTCAACTGGACAAGGAAGTGTTGGCAATTATATCAGCGGTTCGAAAATTCCACCAATATATTAACAGCTGATAAGTTAAAATAATAACAGACCACCATCCACTGTTGGGGATATTCGCCAATAAAAAAGCCGCACCTGATCATTTGAGCTCGCGAATCTATCTTCATACGATTATGAATTAGTATATCAAAAAGGTAGTCAAATACAACATGTGGATACTCTATCATGCATACCAGATGTAACAAAGAAAACAGACACCGAAGTAGACATAAATTACCCAGACCATTGGAAGCCGAAATTATAAACAGCAACACTATAGGCAGGTGGACTCACGAAACAGCTGGATACCCGACACTCATAAACTGGATTAGGAAAGGATGGCCCAGCAGATGACCCCAACAACTATGAGCATTAAAGAGATGCATAGTAATGGCAGATAAAGTATTGGTTTCCCCATCAGATGTTCTAAAATATTAGAAAAATTACATCGAGAGCATCCAGGGGTCGGTCATGCAAAAGTGCTAGCCTGCAGTTATGTGTATTGGCCGGTCATGGGTACAGAGATAGAAATGTTCATTAAAAAATGTAAATCTTGCCAACCAACAATAAACGCAAAACAGAGGCCCAAAACAGATAAACTTTGGAGCTGGGTCCAGATTGACCATGCTGGATCAATAAATGGTAAACTAATTTTAGTAATGATAGATGCTAGGTCAAAATAGGCAGAATACAAGATAGCCAAAAATACTAGCTCAGCAGAAACTATTCGTATTCTAAGCGAATATTCAAACACCAGAGATCACCGGAAGCTTTGGTTTCAGACAATGAGACAGTTTTTACTTACGACAAATTTTAGTCGTTTGTGGAAGAATAGGGAATAAATCACATCCGTTCTCCTCCATATCACCCGGAATCCAATGGGATTGCGGAAAAGGCGGTCCAGCATTTGAAACTAGTATTAAATAGATTAAATAAAACCAACCTATCCAAGGCGCTAAATAGATTAAATAAAACCAACCTATCCAAGGCGCTAAACACTGCAGTGCTGCACCAACATATTACACCGACCACATCCACTGAGAAATCACCAGCTGAAATATTCATGGGTAGAAAATTGCGTTAACAAGCTGTCCATTCTGATGCCTGACCATGGAAAACTACCAACAATTAAGAAAAATTCTTATGCTGCCGGGGATAACATATGGATATGCAATACACTTTACAAAACGTCGACAGAAAGTATAATAACTAGGATTATTTCAGACCAAAATGTAGAAATACAAACCAAATCAGGGGCAAGCTATTGTCAACACATAAATGTCTGAAAAAAACTGGACCGAAGTAAACTTTGACTATAATATGAAACTCAAGAGAAGATCCACTCAAGAATCATAATGTAGTTAATAAAGACGGTGCAGAAGACCTCATACAGTTAGGTGATGAAGCAGAGAGAGTTTCAGATGAAGACATGATATAGCATCCCAGATTGAATGCGATTGATGATCAGAAAAAACCGGACGTCGCCATAAATGTTGCAAACCTGCCTATCTACAAGACTATATATGTGACTAGTTGATAATTGGTAATAAACCATCATTAGAATGACATTCTTAAAACTAACTTTTCAGTGTAAGCATTCATTTGACTTATTTTTGTAAAAAAACTATGCATTTAAATTTTCAATGTACATATATATTATTATGGTAGTTTTCCATTTTCTCATGTCAGCTGCATGATGGCACTATTTCCCAGAAATATACCATGAACGTGGCCGAAGAGCTTCTTTCTATGATAAACCACAGAATCCCCGCTGGCTGCCACTCTGGCTTTTTTCTATGCTAAAAGCACAGATAAATACCTTTATTGGCTGCCATATTTGGTTGTTATTCACTTTATCACAATAGTAAAATGTTTATTTTATTTATAGTTTCGTGAGAGAGTGTGTGAATTTCAGCCTGTCATATTTATTTAAAATTTCATTACCAACGATTTTTTTCAAGTGCTCTAACCTACTGATACGTTGTAACTTTATTAACAAAGTCATGAAGGTTCTATTATGAATGAGTAACACTCAAAAATTGCTTTTAAGGGTGCGGCACAGCAGTATTTCAATGATCACGTGAAAAGTATCAGTTTAGCGAGAATTCGTTTGTGACAATTAACATGGCTGTTTCGAACTCCGAGAATATGAAGCTGTGGCAATTGCAATCAACCGAAGCTGGCGCTGTGGCATTTCTACAAGATCAACAATATTCTGCTAAAACAGAAGATAGGTTTGTGCAGTGAGGCAATGCAAATGGAGGTTCATAAAGATCTGTGTGGAGTTTTATATGTAAATCGCATTCTTGTTGACGAAAGTGTTCTATTCGGAAAGGCTGCTGGTTTGAAGGATTCCAAAATGCCTTTCATGAAATGTTTGTGGTTGCTTCATTATTGAAGTCCTGAAGAGCTGACCAAAAAACACGCTTTGAAAGATTTGGAAATGTGTCGAGCTGCCTTTGTCAGGTGGAAGAACGCTTTTCGTGAGCTGTGTTGTGAAAGCCTTTCTTCGGTACCATTCAGTTATATCGGAGATGCAGGAATGAGGGTTGAGGTTGATGAGACCCTTTTCAGTCGCCGGAAGAACCACCAGGGCAGAGGTTTGTGCTGAGAATTGGAAATGCTTTGCCGTAGCAGTTCCATCACGAAAATGCAAATAGAGTTGTACAACAATATAATAATAATAATATCTAAAGTACTAGCTATGCTTACTCAATAATCTTAAAAATCTTCATATTATGCAATAATTATTGATTAATCCTCTAAAAAGAATGGCCAATTCATTTGCTTATAAACAATATGATTAATTTAGTAAAAAGACCATAAGATTTAATAATTATACCCTTTTCTATGCAATTTACCCAACATAATCACTATATGTTATTACATTCAAAGTTTAAGAAATAGGTGAAAGTTTATACAGCACCAGAATCTTTAGAAATATCCTAAACATAATATCATGACAGCAAAACTATTAATAAAAAACATGCCATTGCAAAAAGTATATTCATATAAATAAGCAATTAAAAAAACACCTAAATTACAGTAACTTCATTATAAAAAAACGTTTTAGATCAGGAGTTTTGTAACTTGAAGCCTACAATGTAGCTGAAAACAAAATCATCATTAAAAACATCGAAAGATTTTAAGAGGTTACATGTTGCAATGTAATTGAAATAAACATATGGATGCTCTCACTATTTGTACTGCATGTGTGGTTTCAATTTTACAGCAGCATGCAGCTTCCAGTACATTATTTTCCAAGCAAGATAGTAGAATGAATAACACAAGACATTATAATGTATGCAGGGAATGGGAGAGGTAGGGATCATCAATAAAACATCAACATATTATTGCAATGATAGAAATTACTACAACACCTGAGTGATGTTTACATGCATTCCATATCGTATGCATATTTTTTATATTAGTGATCACAAACTTGGAATTGTTTCAATAATTTGATAAGATTCTCCAAACAGGCTGTTACCATAACTGAAATTATTATGTGAATATTTTTTATCAGTGATGGCACAAATACCCAAAATGATACATAATCATTTTTAACCTTATCAGGTCCAGTAGTGTCTATGTATGTAATGTGTGGCCCAAGACAACTCTTCTAATATGGCCCAGAAATGCCAAAAGATATAAAAACCCTGCCTTAGATCACACAAATATTTTTCAATTATTATAATTCATTAAAAGCTACAAAACTGTTTTAAATAAATGTTTTACTAAAACAGTCAAAATACTATTAATGACAATCAGAAATATTGAAAAAATTCACTTAATATTTAACATTTTAATTTAAATAAATGCAAGCTGTCAGTTAATAGACCATAGCTAAGTGTTTGCAAACCTAGAACATTTCTGCCATCAGAGTTAAGGTCATATTACAACTTTATTACAATGCTTTGAGACTCATTTTTACACTACATATATTCATTTACAGATCCAATACTGAATAATTAAGAGCCAGTTACTTGGAATAATTTCCAAGCCTGTATATAATCTAACAAAATTTTTCAAAGTACCGAGATATAAAAGAACTTTGAAAGACAATGGGTAAACTAGCCAATACATGAGATTTTTACAAATAATATATCAATTTAAAATAAATTTTAAAACGATAATACACATGTGACATTTGCATTAATTAAATGTAAAGGTCAAAGTGTAATTATCTGGAATAATAGCTATTATTAAATGAATTTCCTGGTGCACAAAATCAGAGTGCTCTCAGGAGTAAATAACAACAAACAAAACCAATTATTTGTCATTTTATAGACAATATTAAAATAAAACTAATAAATTTATCATTTTTTATCTAAGACATTCACGATAAAGACTTTACATTAAGATCTCTTAAAATAATTTGAACTTTGTGCAAAATTTGAATATCATTTAATTATGAAGTGTTAAATTACTGATATGTTCATAAATTTAAACAATGCAAGTTCTTATCTTAAACTAATATGAAATACTAAATAAATTTCTTCTCATCTAATTAGATAAATAATTACTATTTGAATTACAAGTGTCAAATTAACTCAAGCCACATGTTGGACACCATTCACTTTAAATAAATATAGTAATGACTATTATTAATCATTTACTAAACTAGAGATTTTTCAAAACTCATTAAAGATTAATATATTTGATTTATTAAAAATTAAACACACAAACACATGGAGTTTCACACATTTCTTCTTACCACATATAATATCTTTATAAATATATTAAATAATTTCAATATAATCACAAAATACATCTTGAGGATAATTCGTCTTTTATTGAATCTTTATTTATTTAAATTTAAAATAGGTGGTAATATTGAAGCTATTTAATATATTTATAATTAGATAAACCTTTCAACTGAAATAAAATAGTATTAGTAATTACTTAAAGTTTGTAATATAAAAAGTTAGTGAATAAAAAAGCTTCATATATAATCTTGTTTCTTTACAACTACAACAACAATATATAATTAAGGATATTCTTAAGAATTAAAAGATAGTTATTGACATTTCACCAACAACATATGATGTAATGAAGGATTCTAACTGTAGTCCATTTAATGAAAATGTTCCTCTGGTGAATCATACTATTATTTTTTATGTGTGATTATTTTTTAATAGAATTCTTTAAAAAAAGACCGTTAAATAATAATAATAATCATATCATAAATAACTAACACACTATAGATACATACACATTAAAATAATAAATTATGCTTACCTTGATACACCAAGAACATCCCAAAGGAAAAGGGAAATATTGCATTCGTTTAAAAAACTTATGTTTACATTTTCCTGCAAGTTGTTCATGGAACCTTCATATGGTTTTCTGGGAGATTTTGCTCTATAATAAGAGATTCTTTATCATTTTGTAATTTTTTTAAACACTGTTAAATTACTGCTCCTAGCAGCTACAACATTCATTGTTTTTTTTCCCATCTCAATGGTATACTTTCTGAACTCAATCTCTGTGTCCTACAATTTAATGTAAAATTACATATTAAATAGAAAACATTAATTTGATTGTGTTAATTAAATATCTATTAATAATGATTCATAAAAAAATTAAGTTCTAAAAATCACAATAAATCATAAGCTAGAATATTAAATTCACATTCAGACTTTTTGCATTGTTTACATCTTTACTAAACATTATATAAATACTTTTACTTGCAATTTTAAAACCACTTTTTACTCAGATCTAACAGATTTGTTTGTTTAATGCAGTGAAAATATAGATAGAAATCATTCAGTAAAAACTGCATGAATTATATCAAATAGTGATTTGCTAAATCATAAACTATCTAACAATTTTTTATTATGTTTTGTTTTTAAATATTTGTTTCATGAATGTATATTATTTACTGGTACATGCAGTGTTCAAAGTCAAGCAAGTATATATATATATTGTGACCCTACTATTTTTCCACAATTCCTTATAAATGCGTAACATAGGCAGTTTCATAAAAAAAATTTAAACTGTTATCAAACAGTTATCATATTATGTTAACTTTGTACATAAAACAAGTTAAAATATAAAATTTAATTGATTGAGAAGCTAATTTAAATTATTTAAACTTATGTTTAAATTTATTAATAAAAGTTAATTTAACATATATAATATTTATAGTATAATATTAGTAAGCAATTATTTAAATTCTGTAACATAATATTAGAATAATAATTTTAGTTATAAAATGTAATATTTTGTAAATTTTTATAGTGCATTTTAAAAAATTTAGATTTAATTATTTTAAATTATATTAAATAATATCATAAAGTCTGTAATATGTGTGAAACTCTGTGTACATAACATATTCTTGTGAAATTATTTAATATTAATTTCTTGTTGCTAAAATTGATGAATTATTTTTTAACAATTTTAGGAAGGCAACTTATTTTATATCTATGCTTAAAACAATGTGTATCAAAATTAATGTTATAATTGTTTAAATAATGTTTTATATTTTACACCTTAGTTAATAAAAATGTATTAATATTAAAAATATATTTTAATATAATATTTGAATAAAGTTTCAAATAAATTATTTAATAAAAAAATATTAAATAAGTTGTTTTAAGAAGAACCAGACGAAAATTAATTTGTATGTAAATTTCAAGCTATAAATAAAGATGACGATCATTAATTCATTACTAATCTTTAATTAATTAGTAATTGCCTCGCAAAATTTTTTCTTTCTAATCAATTCAAAAGATAAAGTTATATAATTTTTTATTAAATTTTTTTTTTCTGGTTAATAAAGTATTAAAAATATACTATAAAATTATTAATAGTATTTAAAAAGTTATTCTAAGTCATTTTAAAATTAACTTGAAACCCGCTAAATATTCCTTACCAATGCCTGATATGAAACCGACTGGAACTAATGATAATGAATGGTGACAAAACGAGTTAATCAACAGAGGTTCCGATAGTTCAGAGACTATGCCAGAGATGGTGTCGTACTGACCAAAAAGTTACATTAAACAATTGTGAGGAATTTACTTTAAATAATATTAGTATGTTTGTGATGAAAGGACAATTTTCTTTAATTTTAATACTTAACCATGAGGACCATAGACTTTTATATGCTATTTATATCCATTTTTTGCTGTTGAAAAGTTATTAAAAACTGTTTTAAAGTTTACCTCTTGTTTAAAAAAAAGAATGAATGCCAGCTCACAATTTGGTGAAAATGAACTAACTATTTATTGGTCTGCTATAAATTATTTGCAAATGTTTTTTCTTTATATGATATATCTACTAACTTCTAAATAGTAAAAAATAATTATAGAATATTTTTCAAGTTTTGAGCAATTTGAATATAAATATGCATTTAAGCTAATATAAGATTTTTTATAAATAAGATGTCGACTAGAAATATTGTTTTAAATGCGTAATTAAACCCCAAAAAAAATATTGTTTAAATAAATAATTAAACCCCAAAAAAAATATTGTTTAAATAAATCATTAATTCTTATTATGAATTTTTATGAAATTTGTATCATGTCGGATCAACAGAATGACCTTTATTTATAAGTACTGTTATCCTGAAAAGTTGGACAAAATTTCAAACGTATTTTGTTTGATTTTATATCTTGCATTCGTGCTGAACAAAGTTTGGAGCAAGCAACTAGCAGAGAAAGTAAAAAATATGTTAATGATCTGAATGGAACCATGATAACTACTCTCCCTCCCAAATTTAACTCGAAGCAAGATTTCAAGGACACTTTAGCATTATTTTATTTTATTTTTAGTTTAAAAATATAGCTATGTAGGTTAATGATTATTTTATTCTTAGGTTTAAGACATTATTTAATATTTTTATGATATGTAAGGTTTATTTGAATAGTTGGTATTACAAAATAAAAAGATGACATAAAAATTAATACTTCTAGCAGTAGTAATATATCCATAAATTTTCAAACAAAGTTATCAACAAGAGAGGATGACTTCACATTATCAATCCTAAGGATTAGATTAAGGTAAAATATTATTGATAAGTATTGAAATTCTATATGCATTTATTTATTTATGAAAGTGATAAATACAGTGAACCGAAGAGAATCTTTATTTTATTTATGTATGATATAATAATTGACTAATTGTACATCATGCAAAGAATGTTCTATATCTAAAATTATTTAAATATTATGTGAAAATAGGAGTATGCAGATTATATACTGTATTTAAAATACAATGCATAATTATTAATATAATATTAGAAATAGTATCTGTTTAGATACAACTTGCCTGTTTGATCTCTGAATTATTTCATAAAAAAAAAATTTGAATTTAAGTATTTCTTATTTTGAATTATGTGAAATCATTTGTTGATACAATATTGAATCTTCTTGATATTATATTGAATGCTTTAAAATAAAGTTTAGAAATTATTTTAAGATGTTAGAATTTATTTTGTGATGTTGAAGGAGACATTCTGAGTGTATCTAATAAATAGTTAATGGTTAGGGATAGTAATGGAGATGAAGTCCTGTGGTGCTAGGGATATTTTGTTTATGAAATATTATCTTTTGAATATTGAATATAATTTTGTGAATGGTAAGTAAAATACAGTTAACAAGAGTCCTGTATATTTTGCGATTGATGGTCAGCAGCATTTCTTTCTGCAAATAAGTATGTGCTCAAGGAGAAGCCATGATAGGAATTTCAGGTAGACACGAATATGTGGCCTTCAGCTCTATACCCATATTTGTATTGATTGTTTCTAGATTTTGTAGTTTTGTTTCCTGCACTTTCAATCATATTTTATCATTACTGGTTCTTACATCATGATTGTTATTGTTAATAAAATGTGTGAAGAATAATGATTAGATTATAAACGGATATAACAATTTTATGGAAAGCAAGAAGAGTAAAATATATCATAAATGATGTCTAATTAATATGAAAAAATGTTTTATGGAATGATCTGATACTCCTACTATTATAAGAGATCAAGAGTATTAAATGCTTATTCTAATTATAAAAAGGTGTAAACGAAAGTAAAATCTAAATGTGAATAACATTAAGAAAGCTGGTGTACGAAATGCCATAGATTTAATTGATTTTAGAGTATTCAGAAAATTATCTTGGTTTTAGTAGATAAACTAAACATAAGCATAAAGAAGCTAACAAGTTATTGTAAAATTACATTATCATAGATTAGGGAGTGGAGAACTTATTTCTATTAAAGAATATATTTTTCTTTATTAATGCATAATGGTGTTAATAATTTATGTAGATGATAAAGGTAAAAATTTCAAAAAATATTTATAGAAATATTTCATTATCTAGGAATACATTTATTATTAAATCTACAATCATGTATGAATATGTTTTTGTATAAACATATTATTAATATTTTTTAAAGGTATAATTTTAAAAATGATTATAGGATTAACATTGACGTGTATTTTATTTTCAAATTATTACTTTGTGTTAAAATAGTTGAAGTGGAAACTATTTATGATTATTATCTTTATTTTTGTGTAAACATATTTTTTTTAAAATATAATTTTTTATTATGTAAATATTATATTTTGTAAATTACGAAATCATAGTTGTTGTAATAAATTATCAATGTTTATTTTATAATTAATCATCTGTTTTGAGAGTTTCTTATTGTGTCCAAGTCATTATTGATCTTTCTAACCACAAAGCTATTAGCACAATTTAATCTTTTCCTTAAAAGAATATGGGAAAAACTTAGGGTGGGAAAAGGAATGGGTAACTAAGGTAGCAAACACGTTTTTCTGGACATAATGGTGGAGAGATTCCTGGCTCTAAGAAAGGAGAAGCCAAAGTGCATCACATTGCACGAAGCAGAAAATTTACCTATGGAGTGATGATAATAGTTACCTAAAAACACTATCATAGATAAATGAGATCAAATTATGCTAAATGTAAAAATAATCAGCAAAACAATAGCTATGGAAATTGATAGTGGAGCAGGGATATCATTGATGAAAATTTAAGGATTTTCAAAAATTAATTAAAAACTTAAAAGGCTACCCAAAAGTAGAGAAACGTCACGTCAAGGCCTGGGATGGAGAGAAAAATCATGTACGAATAAACCTCACCTCAAGACCTGGGATGGAGACAAAAATCATGTACGAATACTACGAGTTGCAAATGTAAAGGTGGATCCAAAGAAACATTATAATTGTAAATAGTGAATGTGGAAATTAACCTAACCATAGGCTGAGAATGATTTACTCCCCTAGGCATAAGGATATATGACATTAGGAAAATTAATATAAAATCAAAAGATAAAAATAAAGATCCCAATCTATTCCAAAAAGAAAACGGACAACTAAAAACTTCACCTATTAACATTAAATTAAGTGACAGGACACAACCTGTTATTACAAAACCACAGAAAAAATCCTTAGCCCAGTAAAGAATTAAAATGGAAAACCCTAACTGATTTCATAAATCATCAACAGTACAATGGATTAACAAAGATTCTCCTTACAAAAACTTTCAAAAAATGGATATGGATTAAATGTCCTATCAGATGCTCTCCCTACTTACATAACAGGCTGTATGATAAACAAAAATGCAAGTTAAAAAAACTTGCTAACGCTTGTATTTATGTCCACAGATGGCGTTCTACCAAAAACACCGATCAAGCGTATGTTTTGTTTACATAAACGTCAGAGTAGTTAGTATTCACTATCTCTAACTATAATTCCACTTTCAGATCATGATTTCAAGCTATTTGCTATCATCAGTGAAAGACAGGAATAAAGAAACTAGATCTAAATACAAACTCTGAGCGTTTATGAAACAATTTCTATTCAGCTTGCAAGCGTGAATTTTTTAGACACGTAATGTCTTCAAACTCAGCATAGCAAACCAGATAGCTATATGGGTCTGATCTCAGTTCAGCATCACCACATAGTAGAAGCCTCTGCAATCTATATCATTGCAAGAAAGACCTCAAAGGTACATTTATGATAAACAAAAATGCAAGTTAAAAAAAACTTGCTAACGCTTGTATTTATGTCCACAGATGGGGTTCTACCAAAAACACCGATCAAGCGTATGTTTTGTTTACATAAACGTCAGAGTAGTTAGTATTCACTATCTCTAACTATAATTCCACTTTCAGATCATGATTTCAAGCTATTTGCTATCATCAGTGAAAGACAGGAATAAAGAAACTAGATCTAAATACAAACTCTGAGCGTTTATGAAACAATTTCTATTCAGCTTGCAAGCGTGAATTTTTTAGACACGTAATGTCTTCAAACTCAGCATAGCAAACCAGATAGCTATATGGGTCTGATCTCAGTTCAGCATCACCACATAGTAGAAGCCTCTGCAATCTATATGATCGGTGTTTTTGGTAGAACGCCATCTTTGTTTATCATAAATGTACTTTTGAGGTCTTTCTTGCAATGATATAGATTGCAGAGGCTTCTACTATGTGGTGATGCTGAACTGAGATCAGACCCATATAGCTATCTGGTTTGCTATGCTGAGTTTGAAGACATTACGTGTCTAAAAAATTCACGCTTGCAAGCTGAATAGAAATTGTTTCATAAACACTCAGAGTTTGTATTTAGATCTAGTTTCTTTATTCCTGTCTTTCACTGATGATAGCAAATAGCTTGAAATCATGATCTGAAAGTGGAATTATAGTTAGAGATAGTGAATACTAACTACTCTGACGTTTATGTAAACAAAACATACGCTTGATCGGTGTTTTTGGTAGAACGCCATCTGTGGATAACAGGCTGTGTAAAATACATGAGAGGTGATCTGCAGATAAAATATGTATTTTGATGGATGATGAAGTACTAATATCCAGCTATGGTCATGGAAGAGTACTCAGATTATTACATCAAGATCATCCAGGAATAGTTAAGAACTAACAACATGGCATACAATTATGTGTAGTGACCAGAAAAAAAAATCTTGAACTGTATATTAAAAAATGTGAATGTGTCAAACCACAACAGAACCATTGTTTCAAAAGAAATTTAAGAAGTAAATTGTCAATCTTGTTACATGCGTGACAAACAGTTAATAAAATCATAATAATAAGACAAAAGACAACATTTGGTAATAAATTATGAAATCAGACAAAGCACCATCATGAGGAATATTGCAAATCAATTGGCAGAAATGTAAATGAAACAAGAAGTAAAACTTCAGAAGAACATAAACATCAACTGAGATGATATCTGTACACCGTAAATATTAAGACCGATGAAAAACTGAAAACAATGATGAAGGTGAAACTACAGCATCAACAAGTTTGGGATCCACAAACCCGAAGGAAAAAATAATTGATAGTTATAGACCTTCCAGACAATGAGATAGATGATCTAAAATCACCAGAGACACAGCAAAAAGTACCAGCATTTGACAAGAATCAGAAATCCTTTTCATATCAATGACTACATTAAGTGAGAACCACATTTCTGAAATGGGAGGAGGAGTGCAGTGTTTAAGATCAAGCAAGTATATATATGTGTGTGTGTGTGTATGCAACAATAATGTATAAAAATACATATAATAATAATGTAGAATAATTAGAATAAAAGTAAATAACTTTATACAATAATTATGAATTATACTCAAAATAGGTCATTCTTAATGATTAGATATAGTAATTATATACAACTCATGATATGTGAAACTATCATTTAAATGTATTATACAAGGTCTTGGTGTATTGGAGTCTTATCGTATCAGCCGTACAAGGGCGCCACCAGGCCATTCGAACCTGGAAAATTTATATAGTAGGCAGATATTGTTAAGATCCAATTTTTATTTTATAAATACGACCAAAATGCTCCAGTCACTAACTCGTGCAGCAGCAGAGATAATATATATTTTAATTTTAAAAAAATAAAGATAATAAAAAATAAGAAAAAGCTACGGTACTCATCTTATAGCTAAAGACGCCGCTCTATGGCGCGGTTTTCACACTAAAACACATAAAAATGCTGTTTCCGCAGCCGACATGTTCGAACCCGCGTTTTCTATAATACAACTTTTTTGTTGTGCTACAGAATGCAGGCCGCTATGTCGCGTCGCAGTACAGCATGTATGTCGCATCGCAGCAAATACATTTTCCGAATTCACACAGTTTATAAAATATTTATGGCTTGATGAGAGAGTTTGCATTTGAATTCAATGGAAATGTTGTTTTCATTGGATTTTTTTTTATTTTAAAGTTTTGAAATGTTCCTATTTTTTTAAAGTAATAATTCTAAGACTTTTTACAACGTACTGTATTGAAGTTTTAATTGGGAAAATGTTAAATATCTATGTTTTTAGTGAGTTGCAATTAGGTAACGCGTCAAGTAACGTATTGTTCGTAACATTCCATGAGACAAAGAAGTAAAAAAGAACGGTACCAAAAAAATATCCAGTAAGAAAAGTACAAATATACACGATTTTTTGTAAATTTCATAAAAAGCAAATATTATAAACATGTTTAATAAATAAAAAAGACATTTATATGTGATTGTTGTTGTTTAAAAAAGTTTGAGTTTCTTTATTTTGTCCGAGTACAATTACGATTTTGAATTTTTTTATTTTAGCATTACAAACAACAGAACATTAACCCTAAAACTAACCCTAACCCTAAACCTAACCGTAACAACTTTTACTTTTTATTGTCATTCAGTTTGAAGTAAAAAATAAAATCTCTTTGTCTGTAAAAAAAAAAAATGTAAAACGAAGACTAAAAAAATAAAAAATAGACTAAGAAATTTTACTTTTTATTACGATTATTATTTTTTAATTAAACAACAACAAAAAAAGTCGTAACACAAATAAAAAAATATCCGATAGAAAATTGATAAAAAAAAGTCGTAACACAATTTAAAAAATATACGATAGAAAAAACATGAATCAAATTGTAATTTGTTGATTTTATTTTACATTTATTATTATCATTTAAATTGTATATGTTAATAAAAAATAATATTTATAAAAGACGATTTTGTTTTGTTTTTATTTTCACATTACAAAAAAGCACAGCAAAATTATTATAATCAACGGCCCGGGAATGGTCATATTTTATAGTTTTAGCGTGAAAATGACACCATCCAACGGCATCTTTATCTATAAGACAAGCACCCTATGTTCCTTTTTGATATATTTATAAAACATTTTACAACTGGGGTATTTCTCAACTCATGTATTCTTAGACCTCTATTTTTTAGAAAACAATTTGACAACCCTCTCTAAATTCAATTCCTCAACAAAGCACACCTACAAATTAAAATTATTATCAATGAAGTTATCACTCTGTTTAATCTAATATTAGTATACACATCAGTAGCTCATATTAATTGTGATCATACCTATCATTATGACTTTAAATCACATATGAGTCATGGATAAGTAGTGAGCCCATGTTGGGCAGCCAAGATGTCAATGAAATTGTAAAATAAATAATGAAAAGTATAAGGTGAATAAAAATATCCGAAACATATTGTAGCAATGCTCAACGGCATCTTTATCTATAAGACAAGCACCAAAGCTACTGCTAGATTAACAATACACAGAAACATTTATTTTGCACATATATAAAATTCAGAATTATTTATTTTTGTATAACTTTTACTTTAGAACTTAATTTTACATTTTAACTTTTTATTTTAGAAGTTTGCACAGATGAACTAATTAATATTTTATTAGTGTCAAGTATGAATAAACTACATGGATTGCACTCGAAAAAAAAAATATTCTATATCCCTTATTTAAACTCAGGCCAAAAGTTCGCAGTCAAACTAATGCCAATCTATCTGATATAGCAATGTATTCAATGCAGCATGAATACGAAAGCACAATACCGTACGATCAGAAATGTACATCTGAACAGCATGGTTATTTAGAAGAAATGTCCCTCGTCCAGTACACCGATCCTTTTTGCCGGTTTACGATCCCATTCCATAGGCTAAAGGGGTGACCCAAGGAGCAGGGAATACCGTCCATCTCTGATGGTCAATAAAAAATAGGCTTATTTTCCCAGGTGCGGCGTATAATGTGATCCTGCATGTAGCGGATCTTCATACTACATTTACTAATTACCCTAATACATCGAATCCATTAACCCAATCTAACTATGAAACAAATAACCTGAGATTAACCCTTCTTAAACTAACATAACTTTACGAATATACGGAGCCGTCCACACCCAACTTAAATATAACATAATTTAATTAAAAGTTTTAGCTTAATGTAAAAAAAAAAAATCATAATAAATGCTCAAATGGCAAAAAAAAAAAATTAATGGAAATGATTATTGATATTTTTATTTAAATACTGAAAAAGTTTTATAGTTCAAGTTCATTAGTTATACAGAGTTCTTACGGTTTTAATAACAAAGTCCATACTTTTTAGTTGCTTGTAATTTGGATCCCGTGTTGTTTCTAATTATCACGACGTCTTGGGGAGACTGGTATGCGGTTAACCATTCTATTGGTATTCATCCGGAGGTCCTTTGCTCTAGCTGGTATAGCTCTTTGCAGGATCTTATCGCAAGACCCCGGTGTCCGCAATATAGGAAAACGATACTTGGAAAAACTTTGTCTTTTCAATCCCTTCTCCTTCAACTCTCCCGGAACTAACACACCTAATAATTTATTTCCAATCTTCTACTTTTTATAATAAAATTGCGGATTAACTGAACATGACATGATGATGATGATGATTTTTTCGCTGTGGTCCATTTCCTGGGGGATTTTTTATTGGCTATTCTGTTATTGTTTTTCTCCCCTATCTGACCTTTAATTTAAAATTTTGAAATGCCCAAAGGCTAGTTTACTTAAGACTAATTAAAAAATAATCATTTCCATTTCTAGCCTTTTACACAATAGAATTAATTAAATTTTGTACATTCTTAAAGATATATTTTTATCTTTAAAATCAGTTTTTTCTGAAAATTTAGTTCTAAAATACTTTTTTTTTTAATAAAGTTTTCTTTTAATAATTTTCCATCTGTGCAATGTTTATATATATATATGAGTTTAGATGACTTAATTTTCAATTTTTAATTCTTAAAAAAGAAGTTTTTATTTGCAAACTTTTTATTTTTAATTTCTAATTTTATTTATTAGAATAATGTAACAGCATGTGTGCCCGTTACGGTATATATAAAAATAAAACAAAATAAAATATTAGGTTATAGCCTGAAGTAGACCATTGTAATCAGAAATGCTGAGCAAGTAATAAAATAGCAATGTAGATAAGTGCTTCAAATGAAGTTTGAAGAGTTGCATACCTGATCTTATACGGTCAGAGAACTGTAAACAAAACATACTTCATAAGGTATGTAAAGACTCCCAGAAGTTGTATAAAATCCCAAAAACCCAGTATCTGGGTTCTGGTGTTAATGTAATTCAATGATTCATGCCTCTAATAAATAAAAAGAAGGACTAGGTTTAATACAGGGCACCATGAACTTTTATTTTTTTGCACCTTGACAAGGCAATGTAAACTTGTAAATATTCACAGATTTCAATTAAAGAATTAGCTTGCCATCTCATTTCTGCCTTTGTCAATTATTTACTTATTGCTCTCCAGAAACAGCTGTATATTTTAAATTTTTATGATAATTAATATAATGACCATAAAATCAGTACATTTTACAATGTTATTTGAAATATTTATTAATATTCTACATATAAAAGCAAAAAATGCATTAGTCTCTATTGATAGAAAAATAACATTACTTATAAAAATGGTCACTTTTCCAGAAAGTTATTCAGAGAAATGATTTGTTTTTTAAAAAAAATCACAATCTGTTATCCAAAAAGTTTTAAACATATCTATGGCCTGATATAAATAGCTTTTGAACATTGCAAAAAAAAAAAAACTATGGATAAAAAACTGAATACAATATGGCAAAAACCCTTTCACATAACCCTAAAAAAAATGCATAATAAAATATACCATTTTGACATCTTCAAAATAATGCAAAAAGATACAACTATTTAAAACCACTTATCTAAAAAAATTGTAAATTTAGGACTTTCTTCTGATATTTGATAACTAATACTATTTAATATTTTCAATGTATTAGAAATATGGATAGGGTAATAAACCAAAACCAATAAACTCATTACTATTTCATCACCCAATGTAAAATGATCCGTCCTGTTCCATTTTTTTTTTTTGCTTTTGTCCATATTACATGATATTGTTTACTGATAATAATCAGCCATTTCATCTGTATTTATTTCTAGATTTCCAAAAGTAACTTTACAGTGCAATCATCCCATCTGTTCCAAGCTCTTCAATATAATTTCCTTTTTGTCTCGTCAGATTTTAATTTTGTTTTTAATAACTTACGGACTATTGGTTTTTTCCTCAAATTGTGAATTTTTTTTATTATTACAAGCAAATCCAGCCACACATCATCAATTATTATCTACTTTCTACAGAAATGTCAATATCAGAAGGAAAACTCTCCATACAACACGCGACTTAGTGCAAGCTAGAGTAACCAATGACGCAAGATAGTTTGGGCATAAAATTCCTCTCTAGTGCCTTCATCCACTATCCCCAGACCAGTTTCTAGCTTGTGGCTTTCATCAATGAGAGGTCTTGAATCTGAGAGCACTGCACCAAGATCTTAGGATCCAATGCAACCCTCGATCTTTTACCTAATTAGCTAACTATAAAGCTTAGAGTACAAAATTTTTGGTGGAATAATGTCAATATTGTGTAATGCATTACATAACAGATAGTAACACACACACACACAAAATATTCATTATAAACTATAATACTCAAAAATAATCTTACCATTGCTGTTATTGAGGCTGTCAAGCTGGCAGCTTTATAGTGCAAGCTTACAATTTTATTTTGTACAAAGTTGACCAAATCGCGGTACAATTTCTTCAGGGAAGAAGCAAGATGCAAAAAAATGCTTAAAAAAAATTCAATTTCATAGCTTTAGTATTCTGCATTGAATTAGTTCAGATTCTAAAGAGTAATGTGAACAAGTAAGTAATAATCATTGTAATGAAAATTTAAAAAATAGTGTTACTAAATACCCTCTCGCACTCATCTGTAGAAGCACATGAAGTGACAATACTCTTTTGTCAACTAGTACTTATTCACTAAACATATTGTATTACAAATAAATTATATTATTTTCATGTCTTCAATACACTGTGTTTGATTTTTTTTTGGAAAGAAATAAACCTACTGATGTGCAGTGTCCAAGATCAAGGCAATTAATAACAATTATGTACAATAATAATGAACATTAACCCGGAACAGTAATCATAAATAATAAATAGTGATAGTATAATTGCATATAATAATTATACACAATAACTTATAAGGTGTGTGCAACTGTACTTTAAACATGTTTATATTAACAAAGCATATATGAAATAAAAGATTACGTAATGACCCAAAGCAGACCACAGTAAAAGCACCATGTATCAAAATACCTAGCAATGTAGCTAAGTCATGCAACTTTTGTTTGTAGAATATAATACGTCAGCTTGTAAGGTCAGAAAAAGGTAAAAAAATACCATATATAATGAGATATGTAAAAAACATATATGGTAAGAGTATGTAAAAAACCTTATTTATAAAACATAAAAGATGCCCCCAGTAGCCAGCGCCATTTACCTATTTAGTTAACTATGAAGATATGAGCTCTAAATGAAAATACATTGTTTTCAATCCTAGTTTATTCACATGTATAGCAGTGTAAGGAAAATAAATAGTGATCACGACGATGCTTTGGGTGTTTTATACCATTCCTGCCTATGGGATGATTGCAATGCCTATGGGATGATTGCAACTGTGATATTTGAAAGACAGCAAAATATATAGATGCTGATCTGGGTAAAGATCGAAATGACTGAATAAGCTTGGATTGAAAACATTAATGGCTTTTCATTTTGAGCTCCTAGCTTTATATAATTAACTAAATAGGTAAAATGTGACTGCTATAGAATATCACTAGATTCATAGATCTAGATGCAGTGCTCTCCCATAAAAAGGCTTGCCCTAGGTGGCAGTACTGTATGAAGAGTTTGCATTTAGGAAAACAAGGAAGTGAAGTTTTAGGGAGTTTGATTTATAAAGAATTTTTTTCGGGAAACTTATAAAGAGGGGTGGATTTTTAAATTGCAATATTATTAAAAAGAATGGATGGAATATAAGAAGTAAGCAAAAGGAATTTGATTTTGATATAAATATAGATATGGAGAAGGAATGGGTTTGTAAAATTAATGGTAAGAAAGTAATTTATAAATGTAATGGAGAAAAAAGAATTAAAAGAATTTATAAGAGTAGTTAGGAAAGAAGAAATTGTTAAAATTGGGTTTTTGAATATGCAAGGTGGTAGGAAACCAGAAAAGTGGGTGGAATTAAATAAAACAATTGAAAATGAAGAGCTTGAGGTATTAGCAGTAGTGGAAACACATTTAAGAGAAGAAGAACCTATTTTGGAACAGTTGGTATGGCAGAGTATAAATAGAAAAGAAAAAAGGGGTGGTGGTATAGGTGTTATATCAAAAAAATATTTAAATATTGTTAAATGTCAAGAACACTTGTGGTTTGAAATAAGACAAGAATGGATGGTGGCTATAGTTTATATAGCTACTGGAGATAGTCAAATTATATTGGAGTGGAATAGTAACATATACGAATGTCTAGTTACGGATGTACAAAGTTTTAAAGAAAAGGGGAAGAGAATAATAGTTATAGGGGATATGAATGGACATATTGAAGAAATTGATGATGTAGATTATAAAAATGAACAGCTTTTGAAGAATTTTTGTCAGAAAATGAATTTGAGTATTGGAAATTTATTAAATATTTATGAGGGACAATACACATGGTCCAGAAATAATGTATTTCACACAATAGATTATGTATTGGTAGAGAAAGAGGGAATAAATAAAATACGGAAAATTAAGGTGTTTGATAATGAAGAAAAAGTATGCACTAGTGATCATAATTTCATTGTAATTGAAATGGTTAGTAATATGATGGAGAATAGAAATAAAAGTAGAAATAATAGTGAAAGATCCAAGTTTAGATATTTAGAATAGCATAACCTTTAATCTTGAACTTCTTCTTTCTTTTAAAAAATAGTCAGTATAAACAATATTCATCAAAATATAAAATCACAAACCAATTTTCTTTAAAAAACTTGTTTTTTATTATTATGACTATATGAAATTAATATCAAGAGCAACGTTTCGACTATTTACTTCCTTATAGTCTTTTTCAAGCCACTAAAATATAAAAAATAATAAAACAAATAAAATAAAACATAATACAATCATTAAACTCTACATATATTTCAAATCTTCTCAATACAAAAACATAAATTTAATATAAAACATTAGAACATTACCTTCCTCTATTTAAAACAACCTACAATTTAAACTTCTATTTAAAACACTCTGTTTAAATTATATTTAGATAAAATATCTCAAAAACCAGTCCCATCACCCACAACAATCAATTAGTTTTTTTCTTTTATTCCTATATTGTTTAAATTCCCTACTATAAAAAATTTTTTCTTTTTTTAAAACTTACTTTATAATTAACTATTGTTTCTAAAAGTTCTATTTTTTTTTTTTTTTTTGTAAATAATGTGACTAGTTTTTATTTTTTATAAAATCAATTAGTTTTTTATTCATATATGGTTTAAATTCCTTAATATAAAAATTTTCCTTTAAAAATCTTTCTTTATAATTAATTACTGTTTCTAAAAGTTCTATTTTGTAATTAATGTGACCAGATTTACATTTATGAAAAAAATTGCAGATTTTTTATCAGATAAATGTTGTTTTAATCTTGTTTTTAACTTATTTTTTGTATTTCCAATATAAGAAATACTTTTACCAACATTCCAGCAGTCTAAACATTTTATCATATATACACCTTTCATAGCTTCAAGCATATCATTCTTTTCACTAACATTAATCAGCTTTTTTAAATCTTTCTTTTTTTTATATACTGGGAGTAATTTAATGTTAAATTTATTATTAATTTTTTTACAAATATTTTTAATCCTAATAAAAATATTTTTTGATACTTTAAATCCTATGTAAATTTTATTAATATTATTAACTTTATTATCAATTTTATTTTCCCCTTTAATCTTCTTTTTAATTAAATTCAAATTATAATCTGAAAAAATTTTTCCAATAATCTTATTTGGATATTCATTTAAATAACATTCCTTTTTTATCAATTCTAATTCTTTCTCTAATAATAAATCACTAGAACATATCAATATTGCTCTTCTAATTCTGTTTTTTATAATATTCATTTTACAATGTTTATCAATGTCTGAAAACCAGTTAGTAATCAGACCATGAAATGTTTTTTTTCTAAAAACAGATGTATTAATGCTTATTTTATTATTTTCTATAATTTTATCAATTTTTACATCCATATATTCAATTTTATTATCCACTTCTTTTTCCATGGTAAATTTAATATTTTTTTCTTTTTTGTTAATGTAATTTAAAAAAATGTTTGCTTTTCTTTTATTTCCTTTAAAAACCATGAAATAGTCATCAACATATCTTACAAAAAAACAAGGACCAACATCCAAATCCAAAAAATCTTTTTCAAAAATATTCATATATTCATCTGCCAAAAACCCACTTAGGCAACTCCCCATACTTAATCCTTTTACCTGTTCGTAAAACCTATCTTTAAATTTAAAAACCAAATTTTTACTACAAATCAATAAAATCTCATGTAATAAATAAGAATCTATTTTTAATTTTTTACTTTTATCTTTAATGTATAATTCCAAAGAGATCGGAATAGCACATCGGAAGAACATCACGTATGATATTTATAATATCTAATTTAACAAAATAAATATTTTTAAATTTAATATTTTTCAAAAAATTATTTAATTTTTCTATAAAATCCATTGAGTTGTATACTTTATTATTTTTATTTACTTTACTATATTTTTTAAAAAAATTATTAAATACCCATTTAGAAATATTCTCATAATAAGTATTTACAAAAAAAAAAAAAAATAGAACTTTTAGAAACAATAGTTAATTATAAAGTAAGTTTTAAAAAAAAAAGAAAAAAATTTTTATAGTAGGGAATTTAAACAATATAGGAATAAAAGAAAAAAACTAATTGATTGTTGTGGGTGATGGGACTGGCTCTTTTGAGATATTTTATCTAAATATAATTTAAACAGAGTGTTTTAAATAGAAGTTTAAATTGTAGGTTGTTTTAAATAGAGGAAGGTAATGTTCTAATGTTTTATATTAAATTTATGTTTTTGTATTGAGAAGATTTGAAATATATGTAGAGTTTAATGATTGTATTATGTTTTATTTTATTTGTTTTATTATTTTTTATATTTTAGTGGCTTGAAAAAGACTATAAGGAAGTAAATAGTCGAAACGTTGCTCTTGATATTAATTTCATATAGTCATAATAATAAAAAACAAGTTTTAAAGAAAATTGGTTTGTGATTTTATATTTTGATGAATAGTGAAAGATGTAGATGGAGAGTGAATGATAAGAATAAGTTGGAAGAGTATAAAATACAAGTTGAAGAAATAATGGAAGAGTGGGTTGGGGGTGAGTATAAGGACTGGTGTAAAGAAGCAGAAAAAGTGGCAAATAGGGTTTTAGGTGAGAATATTCAAAAGAATAAAAGTAATAAAAAGATGAGAATTAGTAAAAGTGTAAAAGAAAGGAAAAAAGCATGTAGAGAATATAAGTGTGCTATCAAGAGTAAGGAAAGTGAAAAAGATATTAATGCTAAATGGGAAAAGTCCTTAGAAAATAAGTTGGCTAAAATATACATTTATATAGAGACAATGAAATTGAATAATAAATTGTTGGAGGATATTAATAAAAGTGGAAGAGATGGGAGTAAAAAATTTTGGAATTATATTAAAAGGAGAAATGTAGGGGAGAGAGAGTTAGTATTACTAGATGATGAGGGAACCGAGTGTAGTTCTAGAGAAGATTTAGAGAGAATCTTAAATAGTTATGTAATGAATATAGAAAAGATGATAGATGTGAATGATAGAGTGTTAGAAAATATGAAAGAATATAGTAATGGGAATATTAGGTTTTCAGAAAATGAACTAAATGAGGTAGAGAAGAAATTGAAAAGTGGGAAGGCAAGAGGTTTAGAAAGATGGGCAGCAGAGATGGTAATGAATTTAGATATAGGGCAAAAGTAAAGTTATTATCCTGTTTTAATAAAATGGCACAGAATAGAGTTTTCCCCAAGTAGTTGGAGTAATACAAGAGTAATGTTATTATTTAAAGGAAAGGGTAAGGATCATAGAAAGTTGAATAATTATAGACCGATAGTGGTAACATCAGTTTTCTCGTATATGATGGCTAGTGAAGTTGTAAAATGGATGGAAGGGAATAATGTAATGGGGGAAATGCAAGGAGGTTTTAGATTAGATAGGTGTATAGGAGATAGTTTATTTGTAGTTACACAACTTATGGATATGAGTAGGAATGCAGGTAAACAGTTATATATGAGTTTTATAGATATAGAGAAGGCATATGATAGAGTAAATAGAAATAGATTACGGATAAGTTTAGCAAATTTGGGAATGGATGAAGCTTTAATAGATATTATTAAGAAATTATATGAAAATAATTATTATATATATCAATTAGAGAATATAGAATCAATTAAAGTTAAAAATGGTGTGGGACTAAGGCAAGGATGCCCTATGTCACCTATTTTGTTTGTGTTGTATTTGAGTGAAATCGAAAGAGCAACAGAAAGATTAGGAAGAGGGATAAAGATATCGTTAATAGGTAGTAAGGGAGTATATATTTTGTCAGGTCTTTTTTTTTGCAGATGATATATTTTTGTGTGGAGAAAAAAGAGAAGATATGGAAGTTAAGTTGAGGACATGTGCAAGGGTGGGTAAAGAGATGGGGATTAAATTTAGTGAAGAAAAATCAAATATAATGATGGTTAATACTGGGGAAAGAGAAAATGTAGAATTTTTATTGGGAGATATTAAGTTAAGTGTGGTGAATAGATATAGTTATTTGGGAATTATTTTAAGTAATCAGAAAAATTATTTGGATGAATGGGAGAAAAAATTGATAAATAAAGCAAAGAAAAGAAAGGGATTGATAAAGAAATTAACAGTATTTTCATATAATAAATATGATGTAGCTAGAATTATATGGAAAGGAGTTGCAGTAGTAGGGTTAACATATGGTAATGATGCATTATATGTTAGTAAAAGGATATTAGATTACTTAGAAAAAGCTCAAAGGGAAGTAGGAAGACATGCATTGGATGCAGAAGTATGGATAGCAAGGGAGGCAATTCAAGGAGAAATGGGATGGTCAAGTTTTCATATGAGAGATGCAAAAAGTAAAATGAAAATGTTTGGTAGATTGCAGTTTATGGATAATAAAAGAATAGCTAAAATAGTATTTAATTGGGTTTTAGTAAAGGGCAGGTAACAAAATGGGTGAGAAAGGTAATGCGGTATGCAAAAGATTTGGATAAAGAATTTATATCAGTATATTTGTACAAAAGATGGGATGATTGTGTTAAGAGGATTATTGAATGTTATAGTAGTAAGGAATGGGATAAAAGAATAAATTTATTAATAAAGACTAGGGAGTTAGAGAGATGGAGAAATAGTATGGAGAGTAAAAAGAGTTTAAATATATATAGAAATAAACAGAATATTAGATGCGAGTTAATATACGATAAATGTAAGGAAGGAATTGAAAATATTAGGCATTTGTTAATTAAATGTAAATGTTTGAAAACAGAAAGGATACATATAATGAAGTTGTGGAAAAATAAATATGAAAAGAGTGGTTTATATGCTGGGTTTGGGAAAAGATAAGGGGGGTTTAGATATAAAGGTTATAGAGCTGACAAAGATTATGTTGTGGAAATGGGATAGAGCAGATTATGGGTAAATTTAGAGTGGGGAATGTAAAATAAAGTGGCTAACAGGTTTATCTGGGCATAATTGCTGAGATATTCTTGACTTCGTTTAAGAAGAAGCCATAATATATCACATCACATCACATTACAAATATACTCAAGAACACAAATTATAAATCTAATTTGTAAATCGTAAACTATTAATATGATTTTCCTCATTTCCCAAAATCACAAAGAAATTTATCAGTATAAAAGTAAAGTAACTAACTAATCCAAATAAATGCAAACGTTTTTAAAATAACAATACAACCTTATTTTTTCAGTCAAGCATTAGCTGCATACAGCTTGACGGCAAATTATGCAATAAATATTAATTTTCTCAGAATGAACTTCACATTTGAAATTATATAAGTAAATTTGTATATATATATATATGCAGAAGCATAAAATATATTAAATAAAGTGACAATGTCAAACCTCTCAATATCCTTAGGAGTACTTTGTTCTCCCATTTTCTGTGCAATCATTTTCATTAATCCCATTTTGTATTTAATAACAAAATACAACTACCCCCCCCCCCCGCCATTTCAGCCTATGATAGGTTGGCATACTTTATTTCTTATCAAATTTGATGTCTTCTATTTTTGGAATTTACATTATTTTTAAACAATATTTTTCATACATTACATGAGTAAAATCTTTATGTGGAAGGTGAGGGTGATGGGTTTGAAAGTGAAAAATTTCTAAAATCAATAGCAATTTTTCTGTTTTCTCTATTTGAATATCTTGATGCCCACTCTCGAGCAACTTAAGATCTTATTTTATTATATTTACTTTTTAATATTAACTTGAACTGTACAACTTTTGTAGTAATTACATATTTTATAAAAAGCATATAATTTTTGAGATTTACATAAAAATTCCAAGCTAATGCTTGCCAGAATCATAGCGCTGCTTCATTAAAAATTTGTAGGTATAGCGGCAGGAATCAATATGTATTTAAAGTCCAGTATGTATATTAGTTGTTCACTTTTTTTGGCAATGGAACAGAAAAATCTTTTTTACTAATAGGAGGAGGATCCCTAGCAATAGCCCAAGCGACTTTATTTTTTCTTTTCCTATCATCCTTCTCTACACATATTGTTCTAATATTAAAAAAGAAAATATCCCATAGCCTGCATTTGATCAAAAAAGATAATTTGTAATCATGATTTAACTTCAGTTTATTTATACAAATATGCATGCTGGATGACTTGTTGATCTGTTAGCATGAGAGATACTATAATGCAGTGATCTACAGGAAATGTGTCTTAGTGTAAGGGCAGTGTCTGCACAGATCTTTCAAAGGATCATTGCAATGTGAAGGATGTACATTAGGCTGAACTATGGTTTAACCAGATTAACATCGTCAGCAATCTTGTTGACATTACTATAAAATGCTTTAAGTGGTTTTAATAGTTTATTATAGCAATATACTTATTATTTGGATATAAAGGTCTAAAAAATTTATCCCTTGATTTTTGTCTTCATTTGAAATAGTGTATTCAAAAGTCGACACTTTATTCAGTTCTAGATGTATATTAATGACATGATTCTCTGAGGCACATATAAATGTATTCATCTACAAATCTCATATAAATGTCATTTGTTGCAAGGACCAAATATTTTGGTAAGATGTTGCTTTTAACTTTTGAGAGAGCTCAATACCTGTCAATGGCAATCTCATGGGCAATCCACTCATCATTTTGAAAAAATTGTCATTGGCAATAACTATAATTTTATTATTTAAACATTCGATTATGAATTCTTTTTTGTATCGATTATAATAATTTTGCTGCATATTTTTCAAAATGATAAGCACATGGTCCATGGGACTAGCACAAAGTGGGATTGTTAGTACCATGGTTTTCTCAAAATTTGAAAACATCAAAATGTTTGGCCCCTGCCACCAGTGACATGTGTATGAGATAGTGCTACATTTAAAACCAATTTCTTTTGAGAAAGAGCTATGTGGCAAAATAAAAGATGTGTTAATTTAATAAATAACTTTATTTTAAATTCAATCATTTTTGAAAAATAATCATGATAATTATATAAAATTTGATGGTATTTTAAGAATGTGCTGGTGAAAGATTTGAAAGTAACCTACCCCTTTCTATGTCATATTTTAAAATCTTAAAAGTTATATTTTAAGGAAGGAGTATGCTAATTCTCTTAATTTGCTGTGCTTTTGCATTTGTCTTATTAGGACTTATTATTTTAGCTCTTATTATAGCAGCATAAGTACACTAGTACTAATCCATGTTTACCACTACCTTATTAGCCCATGTTATTATTATTAGAGCTATTATTATTAACTATTGTTTTCGTACATAGCCCTGAACTACATTTCAATTATATGATTCATTCTATCGTCAAAGTTACAATATATATTATAATGTTTTCCGTTTTGCTAGGCCTCTACACGCTAATATAAACTGCACGCGAGTTGATCAAGCTGTATCAAAAAAGAAGAAAGTTGTATTTCTATTCAAAAAACACAGCTATATTTCCTGATCAACTCGGCCTACTAATAGTTGAGAATTATGCTATTGACTAAATCAACTTTTAATTTCTTTCATATGGGTGCCAGGCCCTTTTATTCTAAAGAGTCCGCTGAAATAGTCAAATAAAGACTCACGAATAAAAAAAGAAAAATACTTTTAACTCAATCGGTATTACATCATACCGTAACAAGAATTATTTTTTTTAAGATTATTATTCCTGGGCTTATTGAAACATATTGGCATAGGTAAATTACGTTTTAAAACTTATTAAACTAATAATAATTTTAATAATAAAAAAATAATAACTTATTAATAATGCACAAATGAAAATTGATATTAGAAATATTTTTTTATTATAACAGATTAAAAATCTGTTTAAGTTAAAATGAGAATTCCTAATCAAGCAAATTAGAGAGAACACATATTAATTCAAATATGACGCAATCAATAAAATAAAATACTTAAAAAGTTCTGGTATAAACAAAAGTCTCTTGTACAAAAAAAATGAAAGTCTCTATCGGGATTATTTTAAGACTCGTTTGCAAACACTTAATTTTATCACAATCAGGAATAAGTAGTCTTACCGATAAGTTTTAGTGAATTCACGATGGTTGTAGATAACTATGCGTAGTTTTTCAGGGTTAACATGAGCTCACGGCCATTGATTATAAATTGATCTTGGTGCTGGTTCCATAGGCTAGTCGCGTAAGCTTCACTGGTGTCCATCGGTAACGATGTCAGCTAAAGCTCCGGTCTACTCTCGTATGAAGAACTTTTTCATCGTAGAGTGGTCTGGATTCTTTAATCCAAAACCATCCAAAAGAATATCAGGCAAACCAAGACGTTCCGCCAACCGAATCCCTCCTTTTTATACTAGAGGTCCAGTTTTCGGACTTCTGCGCATGCTATTATCATGGCGTTTTGTGTTTATAATCTTATACAGTCTTTATCATTTTTCAATTACTAAGTTCTCATTTTTTTATCAAGTATTTCGGCCATGTTTAATTAGCCAAAATATTTTTACTTTCTCTATCTTTTTTTTTTTTTACTTTTAGAATTCTTTTGTTCTCTCCAATTCTACTTTTATTTCTAATTACATTAAAAAAAAAATGAAAGAATAATTTAACTTTCACTGTACGTTACTTTTTTTAAAAAAAATTATAGTCAAAAAAAAATCTTAAATTTACTTTTATTTTTTTTTAGCTTTTACCAAATGCCAATATATTTGCAACGTATATAAATAAACCTTACAATATATACTACTCTTAGGTATAATGAATAACTCACTTTACTATAAATTAACTCACCTAATATTTTGTCCCACTATTTGTAATAAATGTAACATATCCACTTTACATAAATCTTTATATCAAAATGCCATACCTCCTAAAAAAAACTGATATGCCATTATTTTCACATAAACATTTTTGCCTCAATTAAACCTTGTTTACATTTCCACCACACTTAATCCTTAATATAATAATGTTACAATTCCTACGATTGCTTTCCTTCAAACTCATACTGTCTAAACATTATTTCTTTAATATCTCTATTTCCAGCATTTGTCTCGTCCAATACTATATCATTATTATGAAAAGTATTTAAGTGTTCTCTATTAATTCATTATTTAATAAAATATAAGATATTTATTACATAATATCTACATTTTAAGTGATAAACTATGGTAAAACAAAACTCATAACAGCAGTTTCAATTTAATCCCTTCATAAGTTATTCCCAAGCTATAACTTCACTAACTATAAGTTGGAATACATTTGAATCCTATTTACATAAGGCAGATTTTATTTGCTTTCAGTTCAGGTATGAATGTTGAAACACACACAATTTTAATATGGGATATTCTTTATAATTAAAGAGTACACATATAATTATATTCTGGATGATTATAAATTACAATCAATTTCCTTTCTTTTTACAAATCTTACTATTAATATATATAAAGTTTAATTACTTAAAAAAATATAGTTATTGCATTGAACAATTAATGAATTGAAACTTGGAACAACAGATAAATGTAAGGCCTCCTGAACATAGTCCTACGAGTTCTTGTATTATCACAATTCACAATTTGACTGTATATAAAATAACATCTTACATCCTAATTCAGTCAAAATTAATTTAAAATATTCAAATACCCTCATTCACAATATAACTATATTATTAGTGCTCTGTTCTATGGATAGATCCTGAAAACAAAAATGAAACAACATCAATGTTTCCCCCATTCAGTTCTATAAGTTTCTAAATACAATTCATTCAATCATTTATTCCATTGAACATGATAATTCTATCCTTGTATGTTCCATCTCAATATATCCACATCCAGTTTCTTTTCCTACAACCAAACTGTCCAATCAATCTTCTCCATGCACTCTATCAAAAATTCATTATCATTTTATATATTCAATCAATCCTCTATAGACTTCTCCACACTCGCATATCAAGTCTTCAATTTATCCTTATTTTTTTTACTATTTATGTAAATAATCCTATTAATATGCCTGAATGACATTAGCTTAAATTTTCTTTTTAATTTCTTATGCAATTACATTAACTATTACTTTTTTCACTGATAATATATAAAACTATGTTAAAATGAAAATTTTCACAAGGAAAAAAATGGTGAAATAGTTTTCTGTTTTAAAAGCTATGTTCAACTTGATACAAGATAAAAGCTAAAATACATAAATATGAATACACTACATGAACATAAATATATATCAAAAGTTGTTAATATTTACCTTCTGGAGCAACAGTTTCCTGGTCATTGCTAAAAAAGATAAAAAAAAAAAAATTTTTTTTAAATCTACATAAATATCGAGATTCAGTTAATAATTAAGATATGTTTTTTAAAAAAAAAAATTAAGATATTTTTGACTTAAATGTAAATATACAAAACTTTATTCTTAGTTATGTAGACTTTTTTTTGTTGTAAAAATGTATAAAATCTGATACAATACCAAACTGATATAACTGCCCAAAAAAATAAAGTAGTAAACCCATGATGTTGAAATATAGAAAATCCTTTGAATATTGAAACTTATGTTCTAAACATGAAAAGCATTTAAAACCCTCGAGATTTTAATATAATCAAAAGCCCACTAATAGTTGTTGGCAAAGAAAATGATATTATGCAGAATAATATAACTTAATGTACTTTCAAAATCCATATTTCGAATTAAAATTTAATAATCTGAAGATATTAAAAATCCAGACATATATTGAGAATAATAAAAAAATATACATCTAACAATCAATAATAAATGATCAGATTAAAATCACCTAAGAGCTGCTAAAATATGCTTAGTAACTAATGCTTTGGAATTTGTAAGATAGTTTATTTGTTGTATTGGTCCAAACTATCAGCTGATTACCAATACTAGGATTTTAAAAAATTTGAATTAGGCTTGTACTTTCAGCTTCACACATCTTAATTTTCATCATCCTATAGGACTGCTTATTTTTATCTTCAAGAGACCCTTTTTAAAAAAATCTCACAGGATGCAAATGATCTCTTTAGTAAAAAAAAAAAATCAAATAATTTAATGGTTAAAAGTTCTTAAGTTCAAGCATCGGAAAAGAGAACTGGTAAATGATCCATGGAACTTGAGCATCAGTCTAATTCCTACCATTATTCTAGCAGAAAGGAGTTTATCTACTTCTATAATTGCTACATCTCTTTTTTAAGATATAAGCCCAAATCTAATTGCCCATGCCATAGATTTATTTTGCTAAGCGATATAACCATAGTCTGACTGACAAATAAGTCATTCTGAAAGTTCTTTTGCTGGTATTAATAGTATGAAAAATGCAATTGAAATAGTTCCCTTCCCAATGCACTAAACATTTGTGTTCTCACATATACAAATTTGATTTTCAAATGGATGGATAACCATATCTGCATGTTGGATCTTTTAAGAGATTTTAATGGATGTATTATTTTGATTTAATTGACTGGGAATTAATTGTACTTGTTATAATTATTATATTTCAATCTCAGCTAACAAATAAGCATTAATATAGTATGATCACTTCTATGTAACACACTTTTACCGTAATACAAAAATCCTAATACCATTTTAATTATTTTGTACAATACTAAATAAATTCTAATTCCAAAAATGTTTTACAATAGGATTCATGGTGCCTAAAATTTATTGAGAGAATTGAGTATTCTTCTCACATGTGGTAAACTGTACTGCACTTTTATATGGTAATTTATCAATCCAACTTGAAGATAATTTAGTCTCAAACCAAATTCAGCTATTAAAACAGTGCCAAACTTTATTTGGAAACTCTTTAGTGAAAAAAAATTGTTCCATTCAATACCTTTTACTGTGTTTTATATTTGCAGCTAAGATTGGATTATACATTCAAAGACGATGCATATAATGCTTTAACACCCTCATTTACCATTGTAAAATATTAATATTTAAAAAATGCATGTACAAAAAAAAATTAACAAAGAGTATATATTTAATTTATAAATATCATTATTGGTTTTTTTGCTCATTTTTGAATAATTGTTGCCATTGAAATTATTGGTTAATCATTAACTTTTGTATAAACTATGAAACAAAACTTTCATTAGCCAGACACACCCATGAATGCAGATCCCAATGTGTGCCTCTTATATTTGTGAAACAGTAAAATTGTTCAAGGAAATCATTAAATCTAATTTTAATAATTGTTTTACATGAGATCCTAATTAAAATGGAGTCGTAATTATTTCATTTTCTAAAGAATAATAATCACAGTTTAAGATATTGGAATTATTGTACTGAAAGATTTCAAATCTTGATTAAATAATCTCAACAAGAAATTGTACATTTTCACTATTCTTTAATAACAAATTTCTAACAAAAAAATATTAACAAAATGGTAAAAATGTGGATTGTTTGGCTGTATCCCTTTTTTTTTTTTGTAAATTTACATAGAAAAAAAGCTTGCGAAAAGATCATAACCTTCAACTTGGAGAGTATGCATTTCAATAAATTTGAAGACAAGATTTCAGTAAGACTTTTCCATCTTATATAAAAATCTGTACTGCGTTTCCCTTTTTTTTCCCTCAACATTCTTCTTAAGAAGTCAATAAACAATAGTTCAAATTAAATAAGACTCATAAAGCAAACTACATAAAATGTAATAACTTCAATATACAACGTTAAATATCTGATATCAAAAAAAAAAAAAAAATCACAACTTTCTCTATTTATATTTTATGTCAATCAGTGAAGAATGTGTGGATTGATGGTACGGCATATTAACTACCCATCCTTCATTTATTTTTATCAAACTATTAGTGGGAAATTGAAAAACATTATAAAGTTTTAAATTCAAAATTTGTGTGGAAAACTGAACAAATGAGACAGTAGGCAGTCCTTATCAACTAGTCCTGATTAGTTCCTCAGGACCTAGAGTAGATGGCAGAGGGGAAACAAAATATCTAAAAACATATATGATGTTTTGCTGTAAAAGCATTCTGAAAAAAAAAAAGGGCTTACAAGTATCGTAAGACTGATCCCATTAAAATAGTTACTGGCTTAATCACAAATTTGACAACTATAGCAAAGTTACCTTGGGTTCAAAAATGGGTCCTGATCTAATCGGCTAACTACATTTGAATTTTCTCTCAGAGACTGTCTTAAACACTAGGATGATTAATTGAGATGTTATAGTTTCTTTCCAAAAATGGTGATTAATCTTCATAGTAACAATATTACCACTAAATTTATAAATTCATTGTTCCATCTAATACTTTTTAGTAATAGTTTTCATTGATAACAGATCTTTTATTTTTTAACAATTTATCTTTTCAATTTGACATTCAGTTCAAAAAAGGATGGACAAATGGGAGAGATCAAGTGGGCAGAGGGAAGGAATCAAAAAAAAATAACTTTTACAAAATGAGGATAAATTTCAATGAATCATTTTCTTATTTGTAATAAGGAAAAAAAACCTGTTTGGATATTTGGATTGCTCTACTTTTGTTTTGTTTCTTGTGAACAGAACAAGCCATAGTATTATGACCATATAAATCTACTATTATTGGCAATTTTTTTTTTTTTTTTTTTACCAACCATCATTTTTTAAACTTTCATTAACAACAGATTTTGTGTTTTTTAACAATAATTTTTGTTCAATTTATTATTCAGTTTAAACAAGGTGGGGGAGGGACTGAGTAAGACAAAAAAAAATCATGTGTGTTGAAACCTGGGCAATGAAAATTAACAGTAAGAAGATGTAGATTACACACTGAATTTATAAATTAATTATGATAAGTTGCGGCTTTTCTACACAAACCTTCAAATTATCATTTAGTCATCCCAGTATCGGTTCGTAATGCCAACAAAGTGGGTTTGCGGGTTCGTTTTCCAGCCGATGCTATGACACATGCAAAAAAAAAAGTAACAAATATTCATAGCCGATTAGATCAGTACCCAAAAAGGTTTTAAATTCCAGACTATTACAATAGCAAAAAAAAAAAATAATATCTGATATGAAGTGCATTAGACCTGCAAGTCTTCACTAATGAAATAATAAATCAGAAACTAATCTGGGTTGTGCACATAACAAACTACCATCTGGTACAATGATTGCTTAGACTTAAGATATTTACTGATAAAGTAGAATATTTTTAGAGTTAAACTGAATATTCTTTTGTTTAAATTTCTGAAGTTTCAAGCACTGTCATTTATCCATGTCAATGTCAAGGTTTCAATAAAGAACTGTTATGTCTTAAGTAACAATGAGATTGAGTGAGAAATAAAGAAGAAACATATATATATATTGGTTGACTGATTTTTTCAGAAGAGAAGGATTAGCAAAATTTTTATATCCTTCAGTTTTAAAATTACCTGATTTAAAAATAAATGGTTCACCAGATTTATTTAAATCACTAACTATTTTTTAAGTTTCAATAGATCTCTCATAATTTCTCAACTCATACTCTTTCAAATTATCATGTATTTTAGCATTAACAATGTCAGGTGAGTGACAATTTCTTTAAAAGGTGAAGTAAATCAGATGTATTTGATTTGTGATTGAAGGCATTCTTATGCTTCTTAATTTTGACTCTAATTTATCTATTAGACTGACCTAAATAACTTCTTGAGCACTGAACATAGAATTTCATATACCTTGGTATTCCAAAAGCATCAAGTTCCTAGATTTACAGAAAAAAATTAAACCATGTTATTGATACCTTAATTTTTTTTTTTTTAAATAGATGGCACCCTAATATTAAGTTTAAGATGAAAGTTGAAAACTTTCTTTTCTAGATGTATTAATTGCTAAAAAATCTGATGATTAAATTCTGTTTATTGAACATCCACCAATACAAACAGATATCTTTAAATTTTAATTCTCAACATCATCATGCTCATATATTTTCAGTGGTAAAACATCTTTTCATGAGAGAATAGTTTGTTTGACAAATATTAACTTTCTCATACAGTAGAACTAAGTAAATATTTTACTTTCTAATGATTGCAATAAAAACAATCGAAATTTCATTCAAAAAAACTATGTAGGTTAATATAATAGACAAATTAGTGCTAGAATTAAGGAGCATAAAAATGCCTTTATTTATGATTTTTTTCTGCACATTTTTTAGAAAGTGATCACCCATCTGATTTTGGTAATGCTGAGATATTAGCCTAATTTGGAAAAACTATGATTGGATAATGATGAGAAATGAAATATTAAAAACACTGGGGATAAAGTAAATGTATTCCAGCCTTGTGGAGACATTTTATCACTTTATTCTAAAATCAATTTGAAAATCAAATATAAACCTGAAGAAAATAAACATTTTGTTAATCTACTTGTACTGAATAATCAATCATGAAATATAATATATCAAGAACAATTGTTTCTGTGATGTGATGCACTGTGACTTCTCCTTATACGAAGTCAGGAATCTCTCAGCACCTATGTCCAGAGGTATCTGTTAGCCACTTTACCTTCCCTTTCCATTCCCCACTCAGTTTTCCCATAATCTGCTCTATCCCATTTCCACAACATAATCTTTGTCAATTCTATAGCCTTCATATCTAAATCCCCCTTATCTTTTCCCAAACCCAACATAAAAACCAATAACTCAGTTTCTGTATAATCCTTTTGATCATATTTATTTCTTCCATAACTTCATTATTTGGACCCTTTCTGTTTCCAAACATTAACACTGAAGTAACAGATGCCTAATATTTTCTATGCCTTCGTTACACAACTTGCAGACTAAATCACCTATATTTTTCCATTTGTGTATATTAACTTGTTGCTAAAGATCCTGTTCGAACCTTAAACAACAAACTACTTTCCTTACTATTATCATAAATTAACTCTCACCCAAAATACCGTTTACTTCTATATATATTTAAACTTGTTTTATTTTCCATACTAGTTCTCCATCTCTCCAACTCCCTATTCTTTATTAATATATATATATTCTTCTATCGCACTCCTTACAACTATAACACTCAACAATCCTCCTAACAAAATCAGCCCACCTTTTGTATAAGTATACTGACATAAATTTTTTATCCAAATCTTGTGCATACCGCATTACCTTTCTCACCCATCTTGTTGCTTGCCTTTTACTTGTAACCCAATTAAATACTATTTTGGCCATTCTTTTATTATCCATAAACTGCAAACTATCGAACATTTTCATTTTGCTTTTTGCATCTCTCATATAAAAACTTGACCATCCCATTTCTCCTTGAATTGCCTCCTTTGCTGTCCACACATCTGCATCTAATGCGTGTCTTCCTACTTCCCTTTGTACTTTTTCTAAGTGAACTAATACCCTTTTACTAACCCATAACGCATCATTGCCATATGTTAACCCTGCTACTGTCACTCCCTTTCCATACAATTCTAGCTACATCATACTTATTATATGAAAACACTGTTAATTTCTCTATCAATCCATTTCTTTTCTTTGCTTCACTGATCAATTTATTCTCCCATTCATCGAAGCCATTTTTTCTGATTACTCAGGATGATTCTCAAATAATTATATCTATTCACCACACTTAACTTTATATCCTCCAACAAAAAATCTGTCTTCTCTTTCCCCAGTATTCACAATTATTATATTTGATTTTCCTTCACTAATTTTAATCTCCATCACTTTACTCACCCTTGCACATGTCCTCAGCATAACTTCCATATTCTCTCTTCTTTCTGCACACAAAAAGACACCATCTGCAAAATAAAGGCCAGACAACATACATACTCCCTTTCCACCTATTAACGGTATCTCGATCCCTTTTCCTAATCTTTCTATTGCTCTCTCTCTCCATTTCACTCAAATACAACAAAAATAAAATAGGTAACATAGTGCATCCTTGCCTTAGTCCCACCCCATTTCTAACTTTAACTGATTGTATAATTATTTTTATATAATTTCTTAATAATATCTACTAAAGCTTCATCCATTCCCAAATTTGCTAAACTTATCCATAATCTATTTCTATTTACTCTATCATATGCCTTCTCTATATCTATAAAACTCATATATAACTGTCTATCCGAATTCCTACTCATATCCATAAGTTGTGTAAGTACAAATAAACTATCTCCTATAGGTCTATCAGACCTAAAACCTCCTTGCATTTCCCCCACTACATAATATTCTTCCATCCATTTTGCAACTCTTCCAGCTAACATATGTGAAAAAACATTATATAAAACTGATGTTACCACTATTGTTCTATAATTATTTAACTTTCTATGATCTTTACCCTTTCCTTTAAAGTATAATCCTACTCTCGTATTATTCCAACTACCCGAAAAAACTCTCTTCTGTGCCACCTTATTAAAACATGATAATAGCTTTACTTTTGCCCTGTGCCCTCTCTGCTTCCCAACCATGAAAACCTCTTGCCTTTCCACTCCTCAATTTCTTCCCTGCCTCATTCAATTCATTTTCTGTAAACCTAATATTTCCATTACTATATGCTTTCATATTTTCTATCCCTCTGTCCTTCATATCTAACATACTTTTCTATATCCATTACAAACCTATTCAAGATTCTCTCTAATTCTTCTCTAGAGCTATACTCTATTCCCTCATCATCCAATAATACTATCTCTCTTCCCCCTACATTTCTCCTTTTAATGTAATTCCAACATTTTTTACTCCCATTTCTCCCACTTTTATTGATATCGTCCAATAATTTACTATTCAGTTTCATTCTCTCTCTATAATTATCTATTTTAGCTGACTTCTTTTTTTCTAAGTACTTTTCCCATTTAGCATTATCTTTTTCACTTTCTTTGTTCTTACTAGCATTTATATTCTCTGCATCCTTTTTCCTCTCTTTTACACTTTTACTAACTCTCATTTTTTACTGCTTTTATTCTTTGAATATTCTCACCTAAAACCATATTTGCCACTTTAACCAACTCTTCCATAGTTTCTTCAACTTGTATTTTAAACTCTTCCAACTTATTCTTATCATTCACTCTCCATCCACATCTCTCTACTTTTATTTCTATTCTACATCACATTACTAATCATTTCGATTACAAGGAAATTATGATCACTATTACATACTCTCACTTATTATCAAACACCGTAATTTTCCATACTTTATTCATTCCCTCTTTCTCTACCAATACAATCTATTGTGTAGAATATATTATTTCTAGACAATGTGTATAGTCCCTCATAAATATTTGATAAATTTCCAATGCTCAAATTCGTTCTCTGACAAAAATTCTTCAAAAGCTGTCCATTCTTATTATCTACATCATCAATTTCTTCAATATGCCCATTCATATCCCCTATAACGAATATCATTTTCCCATTTTCTCTAAAACTCTGTATTATCCTTAACTAGGCAATCACATATGCTATTGTTCCAACCCATTATAATTTGACTATCTCCAGTAGCTATATACTTATAGCCACCATCCATTTCTTGTCTTCCCAACCTTATTTCAAACCACAAAAGTTCTTGGCATTTAACAGTATTTAAATATTTTTTTGATGTAATACCTATACCACCACCCCTTTTTTTCTTTCTCTTTTCTATTTATACCCTGCCATACCAAATCTTCCAAAACAAGTTCTTCTTCTTCTCTTAGATGTATTTCCACTACTGCTAATACCTCAAGCTCTTCATTTACAATTGCGTTGTTTAATTCCAGCACTTTTCTGGTCTCATACCATCTTGCTTATTCAAATACCCAATTTTAACAATTTCTTCTTTTCTAACTACTCTATTATAAATTTTTTTGATTCTTTCTTCTCCATTACATTTATAAATAACTTTCTTACCATTAATTTTACAGACCCATTCCCTCTCCACATCTACATTTATATCTAAATCAGCTACCCTTTGTTTATTTCTTACATCCCATCCATTTTTTCTTCTACTAACATTGCAATTTAAAAATCCACCTCCCTTTATAACTTTCCCGAACTATATTCTTTATAAATCAGCTCCTTAAAACTTCACTTCCTTGTTTCCCTAAGTATAACCAATCTTTACTATATAACTCCCTCTTCCCAATAAAAAAATCCCACACATCCACAAATGTAACATCATTTCTCTTACACAATCTACTCAATCTCTCATTTATAGAACATGCCTTATCTAATATATACCTCTTATCAAATCTTGGGTAATAATCCAACTATTCCTACTCTTCCTTTAGCATTATTCAAATTCCTAATCAATTCCATGTACTCATTCATAACTCTCTCTGATGAATCTGATAAATTATTTGTTCCTACCATAACATACACATCTCTATTCCCTTGTTTCTTTACTTTATCCCTAACATTGCTGATTCTAGCTCCAGGCAAACATACTCTTACATATCTGTTTCTATTTTCCCTTGCAATTATATCTCAACATTCTCATATTAATGAATCGCCTATCAATACTGTCTCATAGTCTACTTTCTCTGCTTCATTCATAATCTTCTCTACCACCTTCTGTACTTCCTTATCTACTTCTTCCTTATTATTCCTATTCAATAACGATTTTAATTTTACTTTTACATCTTTTACCTATTCCTCTACCTTACTTATTCTTTGGCCAACCATCTCCATTGCACTACCTATTTTTTCATCCATATCACTTGTCACTCCACTAAAAACACACACTATCCTGCCTTCCTCAACCATGGTTTGCTCCATTTCTCCTGACTTTCTCTTTATGCTATCTACATTTAAAAACCACTTTCTCACATCTTTTATCACATTTAAACCTGTCACATCCTTCCTAGTCTTATTTAAACATTTCAAATGATACACCTCATCACATATGTTACATTCTACCACAGCTCGCCTAATTTCTGACGATTATATATGCATTGTGGAATACAAATGCAATCCATATTCTTTATTTTCCAAGTCACCTATTCTATATTTAAATTTATACTTCCTCCCCTACTCTTCAAACCCCTTTGCACAGAAAGATAAAACCTTTACTTTCTTTCAAAAACGATCAATCAATAACCACATCTACCTTAGGCCTCTAAAACGATATCTTTTTCCTCAAAATAACTAACTGTTCTTAAATTAAAAATAATAATAATAATAAATCTTTAGTAACAAACTTACTAAAAAACCAACTAATATTATGTACAACTTAGTTATAGAATATCTTTATATTAACACACATTCAACAAAATAATTTTTTTAAAACTGTTATATTTAAAATGGCGAACCAAATACTTTTTTTAAATAATCACGATCTTTCCAAATTCAAATAAATCTATCTCTCTTGATCATAATTTACTCCTCACTTTCATACCACAAGTAAACAATCTTTAAATCAATAACTTCAGATGATTAATCACATAAAAAAAAAAATTAAGATTCCTCCTCAATAATTCCTCTTCCTATTTTATAATTAAATTTATTTTTATTCTTTATTTATTTTATTCTTATTACTCTTTAACTACTTAACTCTAACTTAATATCTTTTATATTTTTATTATTATTATTCATTTTACTAACTATCAAAATTTATAATTTATTCATTCAATAACCTATAATCTATTTTAAATCTATAATATTATTATTTTAAACACATTTTTTAAACTCACCTTTGTATATTCTAATCTCAACTATTATAATCAAATTTTAAAAATTCACCGTTAAACTTCTAGTACCCCCCTCTTTAAATTTTGATGTGATGCACTGTGACTTTTCCTTATATGGAGTCTGGATTCTCTGAGCCACTATGCTCAGAGAAACCTGTTAGCCATTTTACCTTCCCTTTCCATTCTCCACCCTAAAATTTCCCGTAATCTGCCCCATCCCATTTCCACAATATAATCTTTGTCAACTCCATGGCCTTCATTTCTAAATCGCCCTTATCTTTTCCCAAACCCAGCATAAAAACCAATAACCCACTTTCTGTATAATCATTTTGTTCATATTTATTCTTCCATCTGCTTTCAAGCATTTACATTGAATTATCCTCCCTTAAACAATTTGTAGACTAAATCACCCATATTATTCCATTTACGGGTATAGTCCCTTAAAAAGATCCGAGCCTTAAACAATAAACCACTTTCTTTGCTGTTATCATAAATTAACTCACACCAAATGTTCCATTTACTTCTATATATATTTAAATTTTTTTCTTTCCATACTAGTCCCGCATATCTCCAACTACCTATTCTTTATTAATGCATCTACTCTTTTATCACATTCCTTACAACTATAACACTCAACAATTCTCCTAACACAATCATCCCACTTTTTGTACAAGTATACAAATATAAATTCTTAATCCAAATCTCCTGCATTACCTTTCTCACCCATCTTGTTGCCTGTCCTTTACTCATAACCCAATTAAATACTATTTTGGCTATTCTTTTATTATCCATAAACTGCAATCTACTCAACATTTTCATTTTGTTTTTTGCATCTTTCGTATAAAAACTTGACCATCCTATTTGTCCTTGAATTGCTTCTTTTGCTGTCCACACATTTGCATCTAATGCATGTCTTCCTACATCCCTTTGTACTTTGTCTAAGTAATCTAATACCCCTTTACTAATACATAACTCATCATTGCCATATGTTAACCCTGCTACAGCAACTCCCATACAATTATAGCTACATCATATTTATTATATGAAAACACTGTTAATTTCTTTATCAATCCCTATCTTATATTTACTTCATTTATCAATTTTCTCTCCCATTCATCCAAGCATTTTTTCTGATTACTTAAGATGATTCCCAAATAACTATATCTATTCACCACACTTAACTTTATACCCCCCAATAAAAATTCTTCGTCTTTTCTTCTCCCGTATTAACTATCATTATATTTGATTTTTCTTCATTAAATTTAATCCCCATCTCTTTACACACCCTTGCGCATGTCCTAAGCATTCTGCACACAAAAAGATATCATCCACACACAAAAAAGACCTGACTAAGTATATACTCCCTTGCCACCGATTAACAGTATCTTTATACCTCTTACGAGTCTTATTGCTCTCTCCATTTCACTCAAATGTAACAAAAACAAAATAGGTGACATACAGCATTCTTGCCTTAACCCCATCCTATTTTTAACTTTAACTGATCTATATTTAACAATATAGCAGTGCCATCTATGACAATAATTACCAAATACTGAGAAAAACCTGTTACATGGAATTGCTTAAAGTATCTTATCATAGTCATTATAATAAATATAAAATATTATCATCAAATATTTATGAAACCTATATACATACAAGGGTCTATGTACTTCTGCATTCTCATATACCAATATATCATAAAACAACTGATTATTTGGCCATACAACGAGCCTTGAACTCAAGTTCCTCAAATCGCAAAGTTAAAAAAATAGAAAATTACATTGGCTTCTTACAAGCTATAATTTAAGTTTTAAATATGCAACAACACTGAATAAAATATTCATAATTCCAAAGACAAAAAAGTGAAACAGAATAAATCTCAAGTTATCTATACTATATTATGCAAAAATTGTGCTGTTATATATTATGGAAAAAAACATTCTTAATCTCATTATTGCTTAAAACAAAACAATACATGAAGACATTAATCTTGACAAAAATGAATGATGGAAAAATCACATATGTTAATAAAATAATATAGTTTAATCCACAAAAATATTTAACAATATTCATGCCAAAACTATGCAAATATGATATATACTTTAAAAAGTATATAATTTTTTACAATGGTAATGTTTCACCTCAATAAATATATAAATCCAATTTATCCATTCTATTTTGAACACTTTTTAGCAAAATACTTTATAATTATATATATATATATGTACACACAGTCTTACATTTTGACTGTCCTGCAGTGTTCTTCAGAGCCACTTTTATTTTTTTTATTTAAAGTAAAAATGACTCTGAAGAAGACTGCAGGATAATTGAAATGTAAGATTGTGTATATATATACAATAAAAAGTTTTTGCTAAAAAGTTTTAAAAGTAGAAAGGATAAATTGCATTTATATAAGACATTACAGCAGAATACAGAAAGTTGTGAATTTGGTAAATATATAAATCCTTAATCTAACATTTATTCTTGAAAATGGTATTGTGAAAAATTAACTCTAAGCAGAAAATGCACAGAATTATACAACAATATAATAATGATAAAAAATATCTGAAATACTAGCTATGCTTACGTAATAATCTGTAAAATCTTCATGTTATGCAATAATTATTGATTAATCCTCTAAAAAAAATGGCCAATGTTTTGCTTATAAACTATATAATTAATTTAGTAAAAAGACCATTAAATTTAATAATTATACCCTTCTCTATGCAATTCATCCAACATAATCATTATATTTTATTACATTCCAAGTTTAAGAAATAGGTAAAAGTTTTGCACAGCACCAGAATCTTTAACAATGTCTTAAACATAATATCATGACAGCAAAACTATTAATAAAAAACATACCATTGCAAAAAAGTATATTCATATAAATAAACAATAAAAAAAAACCTAAATTACAGTAACTTCATTATTAAAAAAACGTCTTAGATCAGGAGTTTTTTAACTTGAAGCCTACAATGTAGTTGAAAACAAAATCATCAACTTATTAAAAACATCGAAAGATTTTAAGTGATTACATGTTGCAATGTAATTGAAATAAACATATGTATGCTCTCACTATTTGTTCTGCAAGTATGGTTTCAATTTTATAGTAACATGTGGCTTCCAGTACATTATTTTCCAAGCAAGACAGTAGAATAAATACATTATAATGTATTCAGGAAATGGGTGAAATAGTGATCATCAATAAAATATCAACATAATATTGCAATGATAGAAATTACCACAACACCTAAGTGATGTTTACATGCATTCCATATAATATGCATATATTTTATATTAATAATCATAAACTTAAAACTGTTCAATGATTTCATAAGATTCTCCAAACAGGCTGTTGCCATAAATAAAATGGGATATTTTTTACCAGTGATTGCACAAATACCCAAAATTATCCATAGATCTTTTTTACCATTATCAGGTTCAGTAATGTCTATGTATGCAATTCTTCTAAAATGGGCCAGAAATGCCAAAAGATAGAAAAGCCCCGCCTTAGATCACACAAATATTTTTCAATTATTATAATTCATTAAAAGCTACAAAACTGTTTAAATAAATGTTTTACTAAAACAATGGAGAATACTATTAATGACAATCAGAAACATTGAAAAAATTAACTTAAAATTTAACATTTTAACTGAATAAATGCAAACTGTCAGTTAAGAATATAGACCATAGCTAAGTGTTTGCAAACCTAAAACATTTCTGCCATCAGAGTTAGGGTCATATTACAACTTTATTACAATGCCTTGAGAGTCATTTTTACACTCCATATATTCAGTTACTTGGAAAAATTTCCAAGCCTCTATATAATCTGAAATTTTTTTTCAAAGTACTGAGACATAAAAAAACTCTGAAAGAAAATGGATAAACTAGTCAATACATGAGATCTTTACAAATAATATATCAATTTAAAATAAATTTTAAAATGATAATACACGTGTAACATTTGCATTAATTAAATGCAAAGTTCAAAGTGTAATTATCTGGAATAATGGCTATTATTAAATGAATTTCCTGGTGCACAAAATCAGAGAGTGCTCTCAGGAGTAAATAACAACAAACTAAACCAATTATTTGTCATTTTATAGACAATATTAAAATAACACTAATAAATTTATCATTTTTTACCTAAGACATTCACAATAAAGCCTTTAAATTAAGATCTCTTAAAATAATTTGAACTTTGTGCAAAATTTGAATATCATTTAATTATGAAGTGTTAAATTACTGATATGTATATAAATTTAAACAATACAAGTTCTATTTATCTCAAACTAATAGGTAATACTAAATAAAATTCTTCTCATCTAATTCGATAAATAATTACAATTTGAATTATAAGTGTCAAATTAATTCAAACCACATCTTTGACACCATCCACTTTAGATAAATATAGTAATAACTATTATTAATCATTTACTAAACTAGAGATTGTTCAAAACTCAATTAAAGATTAATATATTTGATTTATTAAAAATGAAACACACAAACACATGGAGTTACACACATTTCTTTTTACCACGTATAATATCTTTATAAATATATTAAATAATTTCAATATTACCATGAAATACATCTTGGGGGTAATTCGTCTTTTATTGTATCTTTATTTATATAAATTTAAAAGAATAGGTGGTAATATTGAAGTTATTTAATATATTTATAATTAAATAAACCTTCCAACTGAAATAAAATCGTATTAGTAATTACTTAAAATTTGTAATATAAAAAGTTAGTGAATAAAAAAGCTTCATATATAATCTTGTTTCCTTACAACTACAATAACAATATACAATTAAGGATATTCTTAAGAATTTACAGATAGTTATTGACATTTCACCAACAACATATGATGTAATGAAGGATTCTAGTTATAATCTATTTAATGAAAATTTTCTTCTGAGTGAATCATATTATCATTTTTTATGTGTGATTATTTTTTAATAGAATGCTTTAAAAAAAGACTGTAAATAATAATAATCACATCATAAATAACTAGCACACTATACACACACACACATTAAAATAATAAACTATGCAGAATGAGTTTTATTATCTTGATACACCAAGAACATCCCAAAGGAAAAAGGAAATTTTGCATTCGTTTAAAAAGACTCTTTATCATTTTGTAAATTTTTTTAAACACTCTGCTAAATTACTGCTCTTAGCAGATACAACATTCATTGATTTTCCATCTCAATGGTATACTTTCTGAACTCAATCTCAATGTCCTACAATTTAATGTAAAATACATATATTAAATAGAAAACATTAATTTGATTGTGTTAATTAAATATCTATTGAGTAATGATTCATAAAAAAATTAAGTTCTAAAAATCACAATAAACCATAAGCTAGAATATTCATCTTTTCATGATTGTTTATCTTTTTGAACTCATATAAAAGAATATGTTCTTTATTCCTTTTCTAATGTACATCTAGACTCTCCAATGTATTGTATGTCACATTTACATATTCATTTATATATAATATACTTTTGATTAGAACTTACATTTCTGTTTTTAAAGTTATTAATTAATCTATTTGTATTATTTGTCAAGAAAAAAGCAATTTGACACAAGCCATTATAAATTTTTCTCATAACTTAATATGTTTACTTGACAGAAATAGCAGCACAATCCATTTCGTCTTAGTATTATTTTTAGTTTTATTATATTGTTGACTCTTTTTAAATTTTTTAATAGTATGATTAATAACATTTTTATTAGATTCAATTTTCAAAAACCATTGATAAATAAATTCACATTTTTTATTTTACCACTAGAATACTTGCCTAATTTTTCATTTCGAAATAAGAATGATTTTAATCCAGATAATTTATAGGTGCATTTGATTCATGTGAGATAAATGCTCTAGTTTCAATGGATTTTACTGTCATAAAATAATCTAAATTGTATAACTTTAATATCCAAAAATTGTACGGAATTACATCTTTCTTGTCTTGTAATCCACATTAAATCCTTAATCTGATTTAATTAATTAAATAAATGGTTTATTATATCATGACTTAAACAAATAAACACACTGTCTACATATCAATGATATATTTTAACTTATTGATATTTCAGTTGTTTTCACATTTTACTTTCATACGTTTCATATAACAAAATTACAAATAATACAAATAGATTAATTAATATCTATAAAAGCAAAACCTTAAGTTCTTATCAAAATTGTATTATATATAAATTAATATGTAAATGCGGCTTACAATACATTGCAGTCTAGATCCACATTAGAAAAAAAAAACATATGCTTTTATATAAGAATTCAAAAAGATAATCAATCATGAAAAGATGAAAGTAAAGCTTGAGCATATGTTATATTTGATCATAATAAAAGTTGTAAATATGGATTTAAATTTGATTATATAAACATAAAAATTATACAAATTGAACGATGCCACAATAAACGTAAAATAAAAAAGGCTATATTAATTTTGAGAAATCGTCAAGCATTAATAAATTGTCAATCAAAAAACATTACAATAAAAAGTTGCGAGAAAACTGAACAGAAATATGGAATATATCAACTGATGTCTCGTTTTGATTATTCAACGTTATATAAGGTTGACAAAGACTAAAAAATATATAGTTGGAAGTACTTCTAATAGAATAAGTTTAATTATATAAATATTACTAATATTAATATATATCAAGTAGAATTGAAGGAATACTGACATCAAAATTAATGTTTTACATATGCATATAAATGTGCGCAAGGGTGTGTATGCAACAATAATGTATAAACATACATATAATAATTGTGTACAATAAGATGAAGTAAAAACATTATATAATGAATACGAATAATAATTATATAGTAAAAAAGATGTAATGATTAGGTATGATTGAGTGTAATAATTATATGGTATGTGTAACTATTATTTAAATATATATATAAAAATAAAACATAAATCAAATAAAAAAACTAAGTTAGAGCCTGAAGCTGACCATTGTAATCAAGAATGCTGAATAGATGATCTTATAAGGTTAAAACACTGAAAAAATATCAAATATGCTAAGACATGTTGAAGACTCCAAGTCATAAGGGATGCATAAATCCCCTAAACCAAATATGTGGATTTTAGTATTAATGTAATTCAAAGGCTCCTGCCACTGTAAATTAAAATTAGAACTAGGTTTATTAAGTACAGATCACAATGACTTTGTATCATTTTTGCATGCTTTAACTAATAATAGCTATTATTAAATAAGTTTCCTGGTGCACCAAATCAGAGAGTGCTCTCAGTGGTAAATAACAAACCAATTATTTGTCATTATATAGAAAACATTAAAATAAAACTAATAAATTTATCACTTTTTATCTAAAACATTCACGATAAAGACTAAATTAAGATATCTTAAAATAATTTGAACTTAGTGCAAAATTTGAATATCATTTAATTATGAAGTGTTAACTTCATAATATGTATATAAATTTAAACAATGCAAGTTTTTATCTTAAACTAATAGGTAAAACTAAATAACATTCTTCTCATCTAATTAGATAAAACTCAAAACTGGAAAGGTAATTACAATTTGAATTATGTGTCAAATGAACTCAAACCACATCTTTGATACCATCCACTTTAGATAAATATAGTAATGATTATTATTAATCATTTACTAAACTAGAGATTGTTCAAAACTCAATTAAAGATTAATATATCTGATTTTTTTAAAAATTAAACACACAAACACATGGAGTTACTCACATTTCTTTTTCCCACATATAATATCTTTATAAATATATTAAATAACTTCAATACTACCACGAAATACATCTTAGGGGTAATTAGTCTTTTAGTGTATCTTTATTTATATAAATTTAAAAGGATAGGTGGTAATATTGAAGTTATTTAATACATTTATAATTAAATAAACCTTTTAACTGAAATAAAATAGTTTTAGAAATTACTTAAAATTTGTAATATAAAAAGTTAGTGAATAAAAAAGTTTTATATATAATCAGGTTTTCTTACAGCAACAATATACAATTAAAGATATTCTTAAAAATTTGGATAGTTATTGACATTTCACCAATAACATATGATGTAATGAAGGATTCTAACTGTAGTCTATTTAATGAAAATTTTCCTCTAAATGAACCATACTATTATTTTTTGTGTGATTATTTTTTAATAGAATTCTTTAGAAAAAGACTGTTAAATAATAATAATCATATCATAAATAACTAACACACTATAGATAAACACATGTTAAAATAATAAACTATGCAGAATGACTTTATTACCTTGATATACCAAGAACATCCCAAAGGAAAAAGGAAATTTCGTATTCGTTTAAAAACTTATTTTACATTTTCCTGCAAGTTGTTCATAGAATCTTCCTATGGTTTCATGGGAGTTATTTTCCACTGCAATAAGAGACTCTTCATCATTTTGTAATTTTTTTAAATGCTTCTAAATTACTGCTCCTAGCATCTACAACATTCATTGTTTTTTGTCCATCTCAATGGTATACTTTCTGAACTCAATCTCTGTATCCTACAATTTAATGTAAAATTACTTATTAAATAGAAAACATTAATTTGATTGTGTTAATTAAATATCTATTAATAATGATTCATAAAAAAATTAAGTTCTAAAAATCACAATAAATCATAAGCTAGAATATTAAATTCACATTCAGACTTTTTGCATTGTTTACATCTTTACTAAATATTATATAAATACTTTTACTTGCAATTTTAAAACCACTTTTTACTCAGATCTAACAGATTTGTTTGTTTAATGCAGTGAAAATATAGATAGAAATCATTCAGTAAAAACTGCATGAATTATATCAAATAGTGATTTGTTAAATCATAAACTATCTAACAATTTTTTATGTTTTGTTTTTAAATATTTGTTTCATGAATGTATATTATTTATATCAAGCAAGTATATATATATTGTAACCAACCGTCCTTTTTGCGATGCAATCAGTGGCAGACTAAGGCTAAAGCGGGCCCTAGGCAACATTGTAATTCTGAGCCTATTTTTCAATCATGATACATTAATTATAAAAATTTAAAAATTAAAAACCTAATTTTCGGGCCCCAAAAATTACGGGTCCTAGGCACGTGCCTAGGTTGCCTAGGCCTTAGTCCGCCCCTGGATGCGATTCCAAACAAATTACATACACAAATTAAATGTTAAGACAAAGATATTCTTTTCTGACTATCGAACTGGTTAGCATGAAACCATAAATCTAAAGGAGATTACAAAGTAATCACGAAGATAATAACATCTGGCCAAACTAGCCTTAAAATCCCAAACAAAATATTATGAGATAAATTTAATATTTGTCAAACCAATAAATAATTAATCCGGTCTATGAAATGAAAATGTGATTGGAATGATGAATTAAGTAGTAAATAAATTAGGATTTAGATAATTGAATGGATGATGAAAATAAATAAGAATTAAATAATAAAATGAAACGAGCCTAAGAGCGAAAAGAAGAGAAAGATGTGTTAGGATACTGAAGGATTAAGATAATGATAGACTAAGAGCTAATAACTGATTAAGATGGTAATAGGATAAGAGTGCAGGGGTGATGTGGAGAAGAGAAGCTAAAGATCGGAGAAGATGAATTAAACTTGGAGAGAGACCTTCATCCTGCAGTGTATTGATAATGATTGATAATGATGATGATGAGGATAAGAGTTAATGAAAAGTGAATCAATTATGATAATTGATTAAGATGAAATAAGAATGAAGTAATAAAAAAAGATCGAGATGACAGATAAGAATAATGATGTGGGCAGATGGTATCCTGAAGTATAAACTAATATGGTATTAAAAAATAGTAAGATAAACTAAAGTAAAATATGGATTCCAAATATTACCCTCAAATTAAAATATAAGCTCAAAAGTAAAGAAATTTACCCATTAAATTATGCTGATTGTAAAATAACCGTTAAGATAAACATAACTCAAGTCAAAGTATAGTAAATAATTCTAAATATAAAAACTTACCATAAATTTAAAATTATACCACTAACTAATAACTTACTCTTCTCAGGGTTCAAATAAATTAACTATTATCCTTTACCAAATATACTTGGGTCAGTGAGAGGTATTTTGCCACTACCCTAATATATCAGACAAAACTGCTTATAAACATCTAGAATTATTAAAATATCTAGCAATCTCAATACCAACCGAAGCTCTATAAGGTACACACAAACTCTTAATCAAGCCAAATAACTTACAAACTCTTTTTTTTTTTTAAATAATTATGGTCGATGTGATCAAAATCAGTGAATGATGTATTTGATGGTTCAAATAAATAAGCTGTATCAAAAATATTAGTTTCATTATTACTATTATTTAAAATAATATATGCACTTTCAGGTGGACAATGTTCAAATCACTAAGTAATGATGCTTTAAATGTACCTTTAAAAGATAAAAGTATACCAAATTTATTATGGTATTAATGTATAGTAAATTATACTATATTGATTAATGATAAATTTGAAATAACAAGATGTGTGGGTGATGATTAGCAATAATACCACAAACAGCTAGATAAAATTTCAAAATAACAAAATTTATTTACACTATTTACAAATTTTCTCAACATCATAAACAGTTAAACATCTATTTCCAGAAAACACATATAAAACAAGGTATATTTTCTTTTGACTATATATATGGGTGATAAAATAATAAAGTACCATAATACCCATATTGTCATCATCATTGTTGATTAGGTTTTCATCATTGTATATTATAAAATAGGTATATTACACTACTTGGCATAAATAAGCATTCCAGTACGAGATAAGAAATGTTTTCCAAATAATAAGGGTAATTGACAGCCTTAATATTTAAACCCAATGATTGCAGCAGCATTTGTCACTATAGCTTTCTTAGCTGTATATAAGAATATTAAAATGGCAATTATCATATTAAGCACAAATATAAGTATTATTCTTTGATATAATTTTTTTAATATTATTTAATATGACATTAGTTAACTCTATGGTTAGATCCTCATTATTTAACCTAAAGAAATTTCTAAATATGGGTACAGATATCGGAAGGCAGATGTATACTTGATATTAAACCCTGCCTATGTCCATAAAAAAACATGCTGATTATAAAAAGGGTTTTACCGATCCATCGGCGAATTACTGCTTGATGATCATAAATGACAGTATGTATGTGGGCATCTCCTGCTATGCTAGACATAAACTAAATCTTGGTAATTATTAATAAGTTTTGTTGGCTTATCTATAAGTTGTCAACACAGTGACAGCCCAACTCATACACTATTTGAATTAAACAAACACTATAGATAACAAGTGTTCCTGACTAACTTTATCTTATCATTGCTATACTCATTTTTTGAAAATACACATAATAACTTCACCATACCCAGTGAGAAAATCACATCCTCCTGAGGAATAAGACACTAAACAGAGGCTCTTACAACATTACATCATTGTGTAATAATATGGCAGACTCCTATACCTTTTTCCTAGGTATAAATGTGTGAACTTTGTCTCAACACTGGGAAATAAAATATGTGCCTTAAAATAATCCTCTCTCTAAGGATTGACGATGCTACTTAAGCATTCTATTTATTTGCCTCAATAAAATAATCCACTCATGGAGTAAGCGATGGGTGAGACTATTCTCTCTCTCTCTCTCTCTCTCTCTCTGCCCATGCACCCTATACATAATAGCAGTGTTTAAAGCAACTTTATATTTCATATATTCATCAGATGTACTCTCAGAAATCTCTATCACCACAATGGCAAGGTCAATATAATTCACACAACAAAGCTAAAGACAAATATCTTACTTCCTAATGCCTAACTAATAGTGTAATAAAGAAGCCAACATTTTATAAGTCAAACGACTAGGAAATATTTTAAAATTGTGATAAAATATTGCTATAAGAAATATACACACAGTCAACAAAACATAGCAAATTATACACTAACCAGGACATACTGATTATAGCCAAACTTTAATAAATATAAAATGCTTATGTGGTAATTCCATAACTTAAAATAACTATGTCATAATAAAGAACTACTATTCCACTTCTGATGAGTGATCTGTTTATCCATAATAAACTGTTCACATATGTAAGAGATGAGTATCTCTATCGTGTAAAGCTTAGCATATTAAATTTTAGACTAATCTGTAAAAATAATTACATGTACATCATTTTCTGTTTACAGACTTATTACAAATTTATGTCATAAAAATATACCCTAATAATATATGAAATACATGTATAAAACCTTTGATAACATGAACAATAACAGCAAAAAAAATTATTAATGTGATATTCCATTCCCTTAGTTCACCTTTTTATGCATCTTTAATATGAGCTAAATAATGGGGAAATGAAGTCATCCTGAGCAAACATTTGATGAACGAAGTTTCCATAGTTTTTTTTTTTTTCATATATATTGGTAATATAAACAAATAAAGCCTTCGAAAATTTTATGAAAACAAAATCTTAAAAAAAAAAACACTTAAAATCTTTCTGCAGAATTTTATCTAAAAGTTTAAGCTTTACAAAAGGAATCCAGTTTAACAGGAAGAACAACAACTTTTTCAAATGCACTTATTGATTTTCTTTTTGTTCACAGTAATTTATTACAATAATCCAGAATGGTTAGAGTCTTTTAAAACATTTTTTTCGTTTACATTTCAAGATATTGAGATCAATTCCCTTATCCCACCATTGTTATCGGAAGTAAACATTTATTATGTTTTGATTTCAATACTAAAAATTATACTGTCTTTGAGATATAATAATTTCCATTAACTATTAGCATCATGAGTTAAACATTTTATTTGCATTTATCGGTACAGAATATGTCTTTTAATTTTCTTTTTTTTTTTTGATTGAGGGAAAATTGACATTACAATAGATTAGCCAGACAATCTTCTTTTGTTTAATAAAACAATAATGTATAGAATAAGTTCCCACATTTATAAATCAATTACTTTTTATTCATTTCAATTATTATTAATTTCAGCTTTCTACCAATTCTCAAGGAGATATTTGTCTAGTTATATTTTTATCAGTAATTGTAAATATTTCTTAAATCAAATTATGAAGATTGGTTATTTTCCTTTATAAATCTTTACATCAATTAGGTTGAATTTACAAGTATAAACATCATTTGCATTTGTCAACTGTGTAACCATTTTAGACTTATGTTTTCGATAACAAAGAATTTTAGCACTCCTAACCAGAATCAGACGATAATTGTTTTCTTTAATCAAATTAAATATTATATAGTTTTCCACATTTATAAATTGGTCAAATATTATGCTATTTGAAATAAATATTCACTTGATTAAATTACAAGTTCAAAAGTTTATCTAGATTATTATTTTTTTTAGATTTTATCATGATGATAATTCAAAACGAAACGTATATATTCTAACCTCCCCCCGCGCATTCTCACCCCCAAAATATACTGTTTATTACGAATATTACGGGCTCTAGCTCAGTTAACAAATAAATAAATGAAATATTCAGCATTAATTAAAATGATTACTAGCTCTAATTTTTAAAATACAAATACGGTTCAATTTTAAAATGAATTAACAAATATTTACTATTTTCATGAGACATGGAGTGACAATATGGGGAACGAGATAGACTACATTGAGACATTATCCACACGATACTACCTCAATGGCATAAGAACACTATTCCCTCTTTGTTTTTTACTATACCAAATAACTAACTCATAGTATTCTTATGACTTTCTAAGCTCTATGCACTACGATTAAAATAATAATCATATCTTAATCTTCTTTACAACAAGAATCTAGCTCAATTAAATAAAATGAAGTAAAATAAAATTAAATCTCAGGTTCATAAATTGTATTCTAACTGATTTAAAATTATGGTAGTAAAATATGAAAAGGGAATGTTATGTCATAATCTACTACACAGCAACTAATAATAATAAAATAATAATAACAATAATAATATAATATAATCTTATTTCTTCCTAAATGAAATAAATAAATACGTACGTGGTAGTAATTTAATAATCTGACAACAGAATACGTGTGGCAACATTAGCATATAATTTAATGTAGTATTGTGGCAACCGACTTATGACCAATAAATAATATAAAATTATGATCTTTTAATTTTAACATACCAATAAATTCTCAAAAATTATTATAACACTTTTATGTTTACCCTTTGTGCAAAACCTATATGTCTGTTTCAATTATAAATGTATCGTGATTTCATGCATCCATGTGGAGAAATAACAACTCGGACACAAAACTTTAAAACAAATTTAAAACAAAGTTTATTAACAACATAAATAAATTAACAATATTTTTACACTATATACATTGGATATCCCTTGCTTTCATATCTCAACTTAATTTATTAGTTTTTTTAAAATGAAATCAAAATATTATTTACTTTTCCTAGTTAAATCTTATTTTTAAACACTTAAGAAAATACAGTATTATTACTTGATTTATTATTATGGTTAGCTTATTACAAAATGCATTTCTTATATGATTATCACTAACACTTTGCATCCCTAATATTATTAAAATTATATTTTTTACAAAATTTACAATCGTAGTAAAATTCTACAAAATAATCAAATTTTAGTTTTATATTGATTGTATGGAATCTTACAAAGTCAAAACATTGTTCTACATTCGGTATTAGGTTTTTATTGTTCATTATCCGTTGTTTATTAATCCTAATATTCTCATTCAAGCCTTACTTCGGATGATATAATTATAACTATTAATATACCATGCACAAGTATATGTTTATTGTACATTATTGAACTATTTTCTTAATAAATATGCAATACTTATTTTCTAAATATTATTTAAAACATTTAAATTTTATTATCACTTTTAAAAAAAAAAACAACTTTGTTTAGATTTCTCTTTCAAAAAATCTTATATTCATTTCTGAATTAATTTTACAATGTATTATATGATTCTTTCTCTCTTTATGATATTTTGGACTTTCAATTTTAAAGTTACACAATTCTATACATTCCAGCAAATAAACTATTCTTACATAAACGATAACATATCTTCAGTTCTATTTTATTCATTATTTCTTTGAAAATATCTTTCTGACCGATGCAGATTCACGAAATAAGGATAGCGAAGATAGATGCATAGGATCAAAATACAACTAGAATATTATTCGTCATATATCTTGACAATCATGGCACAGTGAATTAAAAGACACTATAGAGGAGTGACCTTTACCTGTCTACCAACCTCTATTATAGGAGCGATGTTAAAGCTATTTCTTCAGCTTTATTCTAACATCAAAAGTTTAAAGATATGCAAAAACACTGTCTGAACTATGTGTTCAGTTATAGGGCCTAGTTAACTATACTGAAATCACACAAAATTAAATATGATCCAAATCCTTTATTTTTCCTATTTCTTAAAAAAAAAACATCATCTTGGTTTCCTTTCCACTAGTACTTCCAAGTCACTATCCGATCTTATTTCTCAAGATTTTTTCTATACTGTACATCGACAAATACATATCTGCATTACTAACAATAATAAAATTCATTTATTTTAAAACTATTCCACTGTTCTATAAGACAGCTTGCTTACTACTTTCCTTCGTATATTTAATCATATACAAACTACTTAAATATCTGAATACTTTATCACATGAAAGTTCAAAAGAATCACACAATTGTTCTGTTAAATTATATTATTAATATACTTTAAATAAATTATTGCATGCATATTCCGAATTACTCCTATCTCATAATATGTTAAAAATGTTGTATAAAATGTGTACATATAATTTAAACTTTCACACTTCATTCTTAGGTCAATAGATGATCTAAAAAAAATACATTATGCATTATAAATAACTATTAAAATTACCAAACGACCTTTATCTCCTCGATCGCGTTCCGTAGGCTTCACCATCCATTTGATCCTTGTAGATATAAGATTCACATCCATACACTTTATTTTAAACACTATTTCTATAATTTTATCAAGCTATTATATTTAATTTTTAATATTACTAAATTTATGTTTATATGTTTTCCCTAATCTCACATAACATTTTATATTTTAAAATAAATTAGTAAAAAATATTCCAAACTATATTTACTGTACTTCTTCATTGAATTTTCTTGAAAACCGTTCATATTAAAGCTAAAAAAAAATGTTTATTATTTCTTCTGCAGACACTTAATATTCTTTCCCTACTTGTTCAATTTTAAGGCAAAACAATTATTGCTCTGTTTAATAAATATTCATAGATGACAATCCTTGGTTTTTTATAATATTTAATACAATTATTAATTATATCAATTAATCCCGTAAAGAAAACGTCTACATATTCTCTTCTAATATTTTCTGCTAATATTTTCCCGCGCGACTTTTATGATGCATCTTCTCAGTACTTTGATTTAAATATTCAATAAAACTTTTCGGTTTCCATGGATCCATTTTCATTAAGTAATTTAAATTTCCATTTTCCTAATCTCTATCTTTATTAAGCGCCTTTATAATGAACACTTTATAATATTTTTAATTCTTCTTAGATAAAGTTTTTTCTTTTCCTTTTTTTTTTAAAAAAAATAATGACTCTTTCATATCATTATTCGGTAATTTTTTTTCCTTTCTTTTACAATTCTGGTACTATATATTTTGTAATGTTTCCTTTAAAAAGACAAACATTCTTTCTCTGTTATAACTTTTACATAATTTTTTCTTTATGATATACGTATCTTAATTTTTCCATAGAGAAGAATAAAATAACTTCAGAGTAGCCTTATAAATTTGTGCGTCATAATTTTTCCTGACGGCAAATAACTTCTCTTTTAAGTTTTCCGTATAGCGTCCAAATTATATTCCTCTGAGTTACAATAATAAGTTTCTGGTTGAGCATAAATAAAGCTGTATCAAGGCACTTTACAAATATTTTTCCTTTATCATAACTTCTATATACTGCTTTCTGTAGTATTTCCATTTTACTGTAAGGTTTTGGCTAAACTTGAATAAAATATTCTGGTAAGAAAACTTTTAAAATTAGCCCTCCATGTAAAGGTAGTTCAAAATATTATATTTTAAAAAAACTTTTAAAATAAATATAAAATTTTAAAATTATATTACTTTTCTAGCTTACGATATTATACAGCTAAAAAATGTTACTCCCTCCTTCACTTACACATTACTTTTCTCCCGCTCCGTCTAATTCTTATATTTTGTCTGCTAAAATACCTCCGTTGATTGGTTAATGACTTTTTTAGCGCGAACAAATTTACACATTTTAGTTTTATAATAGATTAAACCTTTTTAAAATAAAGAATTTATGACGTCATGTCTTAAATATTACTTAGAATAGTATTTTTAAACCCAATTATAGTTTTATCAAAATTATTTAAACTTTAAAACAATTATTAAAACAATATTTAATACCTATTTTAATATTAATATTTAATTCATCTTGTTTTTATTTAAATAAAATATTTAATTTTTTATTAACTGTATTCAACTTTTAAACACTACTTAAATATCACATCATTTAAACATTTAAAATAACTATTTAATATTTCAACACTTACTTTAACGATAGATAGCAATTATATTTAGTTTTATAATTCACAAACTTTATTATTATATTCTAACAAGCGTGTGTGTGAAGGTATATAATATACAGTCACATGATTACTAACTTTATCAGATGATTTTTTTTTAATTTACGTCTCGGTCTAAATTACCAAAACTGATATATTTTATAAAAAATTTGGAAAATAATTTAAAATTGTAGAACTAAATATAATTCTCACCATCCTAAAGTTTATTTTAAAATATACTCTATTAATTTTGACTATTAAATATAATTATAACACTACATATAGCATTTATTTAATTTATTAGTTTTAAAATATCATACTCGAATTATTAATATATTTTTAACTATTTATAGCTGTGTTATTTTATATGGCCAGCTTTTACAACCATAAGCAAGGATATAATTAAGCTTTATTTAACTGTTTTCTTTTAAAATAATCCATTACACTTTTATATACCAGGTATTTTCAGCCTTAAATTGTACTATAAGATCTAATCGATCCTACTATTATTCATATATCATACAAACATATCTTAAAATTTTAAATTTTTTTTTTAGCAATTGACCATTCTACCTTATTATGACCTATAGATAAGGGCACAATATATATATATTTTTAGAGAACGCGTACATTTTTTTTTTTAGATTTAAATAATTTACAGAGAACTTTAGATTTATATAATGATTAAAGTTGTCATATGCAAAACAAACTTTATGCTTATTATTTTCCTAGTTTAAGCCTGAAGTCCCATCTTGTAATATACTGATTTATTAACATATAATTCTATAATTAAAACACTTCAAGCAATTAAGTCTCATTTTCCTCTTTTCTTTACAAAACTTTATTTATTTATTTATTAATATGGTTCCCATTTTTGTTTCCAGTATGTCTGTCAATTTTCAATCAACAGATTGATAGGTTATAAATGCATACAAGGGTATAAGTTTCTACTCCATAGCTATAAAACTACAATCTCATCGGATTTTGTTCAATTCAAAAGTGGTGTTGTTGATGTTTCAGCTTTTACTTGTTTTTTTTTTTTTTTTTAAGTTTGCAGGATGTATAGTCCTGTCTCTGATTCCTCTTTTCAGACTCCCCTTCCCACTTTCTGTTAAGTTATTTTTTGCAATGAATTGTGGTACATAAATGGACCAATCATAGAATTGTGTGAATACTAATTAACATCTATCCCTCTAGTGAGAACTAATTAGACCGTTTCGTATTAATTTAAGCTGCAATACAATATACTTGAAGATTGATTACAAAAATTTAGAAGAATTATTATTTGATTTTCTAATTATTGTTTAATAATAATAATAGAGTACTAAACATCTTTATACTTCCAAATTGATTCAATACCATTAAATTATCATTTTAAATATTATTGCAACTAGACAATATGACAAAATGTATATGAACTTCATATCCACTTTATCAGATTTTCTAGTGTATATCAAACAGTCTAAGTTTCCATCACTCTCAGGATATTTATTGGTGAAATTTTACTCAATTTGAAAATTATAACTTAGCAAGCATTCTAACCTACTACTGATTTTCAATATATGTAATTATTGCCAATTGAAATTTAAAATTTTTCATACTGGATCACTTAAATAAGGCTTGATGATATGGTTACAACATATATATATATATATATTGTGACTCTACTATTTTACCAGATTTTCTTATAAATATGTATAACATAGGCAGTTTCATAAAAAAATTTAAACTTTTATCCAACAGTTATCGTATTATGTTAAGTTTGTATATAAAAACAAGTTAAAATATAAAGTTTAATTGACTGAGAAGCTAGTTTAAATTATTTAAATCAATATTTAAATTTATTAATAAAAATTAATTTAACATACATAATATTTAAAGTATAATAATAGTATATAATTATTGAAGTTCAGTAACATAATATCAGAATAATTTGTTATAAAATGTTAATATTTTGTAAATTTTCAATGCATTTTAGAAAATTTATATTTAATTATTTTAAATTATATTAAATAATGATGTAACTAAGTCTGTAATGTGTGTGTGTAACTCTGTGTGCATACATATTCGTAAGAAATTATTTAATGTTACTTTCTTGTTGCAGAAATTGATGTATCATTTTTAAGTCAATTTTAGTAATGCAGTTTATTTTATATTTTAGCTTTAAAAAATGTGTATCAAAATTAATGTTATAATTGTTTAAATCATGTTTTATATTTTATACTTTGGTTAATAAAAATGTATTAGTATATTAAAAATATACTTTAATATAATATTTGGATAAAGTTTCAAATAAATTATTTAATAAAAAAAATATTAAATAAGTTATTTTAAGAAAAACCAGATGAAAATTAATTTGTATGTAAATTTGAAGCTATAAATAAAGGTGACGATTATCAATCTTTAATTAATTAGTAATTGCCTCTTAAAAATTTTTTTTCTAATCAATTCAAAAGATAATATAATTTTTTATTAATTTTTTTTTCTGGTTAGTAAAATGTTAAAAGTATACAATAACATTATTAATAGTATTTATGAAACTAACTGGAATTATCATGAGTGCTGAAAAACAAGTTACTGAACAGAGGTGCTGATAGCCCGAGGACTATGCCGGAGATGGTGTCATACAGACTGAAAAGTTACATTAACCAATTATAAGGAATTTACTTTAAATAATATTGGTATGTTTGTGATGAAAGGACAATCCTCTTTTAATTTTAATACTGAACTATGAAGAGAATAGACTTTTATGTCTATTTATATCCATTTTTTAATCTTGAAAAGTTATTAAAATCCTTTTAAAAAAAAAGAATGAATGCAAACTCATAATTTGGTGAAAACGAACTTACTATTTATTGGTCCACTATATTTAATTTGCAAATGTTTTTTTCTTTATATGATATGTCTATTAACTTTTAAACAGTAAAAAATATTTATAAAATATTTTTCAAGTTTTGTGCAATTTGAATATAAAAACATATTTAAGCTACTATAAGATTTTTTATAAATAAAACATTGACTAGAAACATTGTTTCAAATGCATAATTAAACAACAAAGAACAATATTGTTTAAATGCATAAGTGAATGCATATATATGGAAGAATGATTTGGAAATTGAAAGAGCGATCTACTGTTAATACTAAATTTATGATATTTTTATATAAAAAATGGGCAAATTTATTTTATTAAATCATTAATTCTTATGAATTTTCATTAAATTTGTGTCATCTCGGATCAAGAGAATGACCTTTACTATATGAGTACTGTTATTCTAAAAAAATGGACAAAATTTCAAAGGGATCTTGTCTTTGCGCTGAACTAAGGAGCAGGCAACAAGCAGAGAGAAGGTAAAAAATCTGTTAATAATCTGAATGTATTCATGGTAACTGCTCTCCCTCCCAAGTTTAACTTCAAGCAAGATTTCAAGGACACTTTAGTATTATTTTACTTTATTTTTAGTTTAGAAATATAGCTACGTAGCTTAATAACTATTTTATTCTTAGGTTTAAAGATATTATTTAATATTTTTATGATATGTAAGGTTTATTTGAATAATTGATATTATAAAATAAAAATAAAAAGATGACATAAATATTAATATTTTTAGCAATATAGTAATATATCCATAAATTTTCAAACGAAGACATCAACAAGGTAGGATGGCTTCATATTATCAATCCTAAGGATGGATTAAGGTAAAATATTATTGATTGAATTTCTATATGCATTTATTTATTTATGGAAGTAATAAATACCGCTGAAACGAGGAGAATGTATATGAGAAACTATCTGCAGGTAAAATATGTATTTTGATGGATGATGAAGTACTAATATCCATCTATGATCATGGAAGAGTACTCAGATTATTACGTCAAGATCATCCAGGAATAAGTTAAGAAGTAAGAACTTGGCATATCCAGGAATAAGTTAAGAAGTAAGAACTTGGCATAAAGCTATGTGTACTGGCCAGAAAAAAAATCTTGAACTGTATATTAAAAAATGTGAATGTGTCAAACCCCAACTGAACCATTGTTTCAAAAAACAATCTAAGAAGTAAATATGACTTGTTACCTGCCTGACAAACAGTTAACAAAAGCATAATAATAATAAAAAAGACATTTGGTCACTGAATAAATTAAAAAGTGAGAGAAAGCACAATCATGAGGAATATTGCAAATCAATTGGCAAGAAATTGAAATGAAACAAGGTGTAAAACTTCAGAAGCATAAACATTAACTGAGATGATATATGTCACCCATAAATATTAAAACCGATGAAAAACTGACAACGGTGAAGCTGAAACTACAGCATCAACCAATCGGGGGATCCAAACCTGAAGAAAAAAATCATCCATAGTTATAGACCCTCCTGACAGAAAGATAGCTGATCTAAAATCACTAAATGGCACTGCAAAGACTACCAACATCTCACAAAAATCTGAAATCCTCCTTTTCATATCAACGACTGTTACATGAGAAACCACACTTCTGAAGCGGGAGGAGGAATGCAGTGTTTAAGAACAAGTATATATGTGTGTGTGTGTGCGTGTGTATGGAACAACAATGTATAAAAAATACGTGTAGAATAAAAGTAAATAACTTTATACAATAATTATGAATAATAATGTAGTCAAAATATGTCATAATTATGTCCAATGATTATCTTTCTTAATGATTAGATATAGTAATTATATACAACTCATAATATGTGAAACTATTATTTAAATGCATATATAGAAAAAAAAACAAAATAAAATACTAGGTTATAGTCTGAAGTAGATCATTATCATCAGAAATGCTGAGCATGTAATAAAATAGCAATGTAGGTAAATGAAGCAAATGAACTTTGAAGAGTTGCATACTTGATCTTATAAGGTCAGTGAACTATAAACAAAACATACAAAAACCCATATGTGGGTTCTCAGTAAGCAAAAAGCAGGACTAGGTTTAAATATAGGTGACTCTGAACTTTTATTTTTTTACACCTTGACAAGGCAATGTAAACTTGTAAATATTAACAGATTTCAATTAAAGAATTAGTTTTGCCATCTCATTTCTGCATTTGTCAATTAAACAGCAATATATTTTAAATTTTTATGATAATATAATGACCAAAAATCAGTACATCGTACAATCTTATTTGAAATATTTATTTGTATTCTACATATAAAAACAAAAAATGCCATTATCCCTATTGATAGAAAAATAACATTACTTATAAAAATGGTCACTTTCCAGAATGTTATTCAGAGAAATATATTGTTTTTTGAAAAGAATCACAATCTGTTATCCAAAAAGTTTTAAAAAGAATTATGGCCTGATATAAATAACTTTTGAACATTGAAAAAAAAAAAAAAAAAACAACTGTGGATATAAAACTGAATGCAGTATGAAAAAAATTTTCACATAATGCTAACAAAAATCAAAATAAAATATACAAATTTTGTCATCTTCAAAATAATGCAAAAAGATACAACTATTTATAACTGCTTATCTAAAAAAAATTGTAAATTTAGGTCTTTCTTCTGATATTTGATGACTAATACTAGTTAATATTTTCAATGTATTAGAAATACGGATAGGGTAATAAACCAAAACCAATAAATTCATTACTATTTCATCACCCAATGTAAAATGATCTCTGCTTTCCACTATTTTTTTCCTTTTGCCCATATATCATAATATTGCTTTCTGATAGTAATTAACAGCCATTTCACCTGTATTTCTTTCTAGATTTCCAAAACTAACTTTACAAGGCAAGCATCCCAATTGTTCATATCTGTTGAATATAATTTCCTTTTTAGTCTCATCAGATTTTTATTTTGCTATTAACTTATTGACTATTGGTTTTTTTCCCCAAATTATGAATTTTTTTTATTATTACAAGGAAAGCTGGCCACACAACATCAATAATTATCTACTTGCTATAAAAAGGTCAATAACAGAGGCAAAACTCTCCATACAGTAATGCGACTTGGTGCAAGTCAGAGTAATCAATGATGCAAGATGATTTGTGCATAAAATCTCTATCTAGTACCTATCATCCAAAATCCCCAGACCAGTTTCTAGCTTGTGGCTTTCATCAGTGAGGAGCCTTGAATCTGAGAGCAGTGCACCAAACAATCTTAGTAACTAATGCAACCCTCGATCTTCTATCTAATTAGCTAACTATAAAGCTTAAGAATCCAAAATTTTTAGTGGTTTAATGTCAATATCATGTAATGCATCATAGAGATCATAACTTATGCACAGAAAATATTCATTATATACTATAATACTCAAAAACAATCTTACCATTGTTGTTATTGATGCTCTCAAGCTGGCAGGTTTATATTGCAAGCTTACAATTTTATTTTGTACAAAGTTGACCAAATCGCGGTATGATTTCTTCAGGGAAGAAGCGAGATGCAAAAAATGCTTAAAAAAATTCAATTTCAAGTTTTAGTATTCTGCATTAAATTAGTTCAGATTTTGAAGAGTAATGTTAACAAGTAATAACCATTGTAATGAAAATTTAAAAAAGGTGTTACTAAATACACACTCTCACTCAATAAGTTGAACATCTGTAGAAGAAGATGCAATCGTCACATGAAGTGACAATACCCTTTTATCAACTATTACTTATTCACTAAAGATATTGTATTACAAATAAATTATATTCTTTTCATGTCTTCAATGTACTGTGTTTGATTTTTTTGGAAAGAAAAAAACCTATTGATTAGTGCAGTGTCCAAGATCAAGGCAATTAATAATAATTATGTACCATAAAAATGAATATTAACTTTGAACAGTAATCATAAATAATAAATTATAATAGTGTAATAATTGCCTATAATAATTATATACAATAACTTATAAGGGGTGTGCAAATGTCATTTAAACATATTTATATTAACAAAGCATATATGAAATAAAGGACTATGTAATGACCTGAAGCAGACCATTGTAAGAAGAAATACTGAGCCTGTATCAAAATACGAATGTAGTTAGGTCATGCAACAGGAGTTTGTAGAGTTGAATACATCAGAGTGTAAGTTCAGATAATGGTAAAAAACACCATATATGAGATATGTAAAAAGTATATATGGTATATGTAAAAAACCTTATATATAATATGTAAAACATGCCATGTATGATAATGTATGTTAAAAACTCCAGAAGACTTAAAATGATATATGCCATGTACAGCCACCATGACAACTTCAGTTGGGATGTCAATGGGGTGACAAGTAGAAATGAATGTAATTCAGAAACAAATTATAATAACTAAATACAGAGTTTATTGCCACAAGATACTACTAATAAGGGTTAATATATTTTATAAATTATACATGGCAATAATGTTACTTAAGAAATACATGGCGGTGTAATTCAGAAACAAATTATAATAACTAAATACAGAGTTTATTGTCACAAGATACTACTAATAAGGGTTAATATATTTTATAAATTATACATGGCAATAATGTTACTTACGAAATACATGGCGGAGGCATACCTAAATTATAATAAGACTGATGTGGCCTATATAATATCTGGGTCCATTTTGGTACCTTCAGTAGTGGAGTTCACTGGGTAGTCCTCTTTACATTCCTGCCATTATGTATCTTCTGTCAGCAATGATCCACTCCTGCAATGCAAATTGAGTAATAAGACACTAAAGTCCTTTATATGTCAGCCTATATAGCTTTCCGCTGATAGTGGAATGTTCCAGAACACTATTAATTATTATTATGTCCCTTATCTTATTACTCAATTGTTTTCTAGTCCGGAACTCTTTACCAACATTTTAAACTTAACATTCACAACTTTGTAATGGTTTATTTCTTTAAGTTCTCGATATATATATAGAGAGAGCAGTATATAAACATTCAAAATGCAGTTTATGGGTTCTAGTGGTAATGTAATTCAGACACCTGTCCCTGTAAATCAAAAAGCAGGGCTAGTGTTTATTATGTGAAGGTTTCTATGAACATTTTTATTTTTGTTCACTTCTAAGTAGGCTATGCCACTGCAAATAGTTTCATATACTATTTAAATTAAACAATTAGCTTGCCATCTCAATTCTATCTTTGTCAATTATTTACTAGTTGCTCTCCAGATGCAGCAAACTGGTGCAATCATCACAAGTATTCAAATCACAAGTAATTACCTGAACAACCAACTGGCGCACTCATCACAGGATTTGAAGCTCAAGTAATTGTTTGAATAGCAAACTGGTGATGTTGTGATTGGATTTCAACCATCAGGTAAAATGGTAGAGATATCACAAGAGAGTATATGCAAATTCAACGTATATAATCTGAGTGACTGGCCACTATATGTTCATAGGAAAAAGAATTACTTTATACTAAATAGTATTACTGAAAATACTGTAAAAGTAGCCCTTTTACTTTGATTTACATGCCAAAAGTATAAGCAACATAGCCAACAACCTGAATCAATTCATAAAAAAACACAGTTATTCAACAAAGCAAATCATTATTTTAACCATTAGTCATCGAAAGTGTATTGCTCAATGACATTTTAGAGGCAGAAGGCAAGGGTGGGAAAAAACAGAAGATTATGACATGGGTCTAAGAGAGATGTCACAAATACTTAGATGAAACTCTCTTCAAGCCACTATTATATAAACTATCTAACGGCCAGCTTAGCAGTACAGAGCCTAATCTATGAAGAAGCAATCTGATGTGAAACAGTTGACCTAGTCGAACAAGCAAGAGAATTCATTTCCCATTTCCAGAACCAATTTAAATTACAATTTATAAAACATTGGGAATTGAATCAAAAACAGAAAAATGAGTAAAAGATATCCGATATGTAAAAAACATTTCCAATGACCACGACTGCAATAAGCAAAAATGCAAAATGTGTAGTAAAATGACCAACAACCTAGAAAGACAGCATCAAGGCATGCAGAAAATTTACCTACAGTTCAATGAAAAGTGGCTAGATAAAAATGCTACCATAGATGAATCAGATTAAATTATGATAAATGTAGAAAAATTTGGCAAAAGGATAACCAAGGTAATCTAGCAGAGGTAATATTAATGAAATTTAGAGATTAGGAAAAATTAATTAAGAATTTAGAAATCTTCCCAAAAGTACACAGAAACACCTTAAATCATGATATCAAAAAAAATCTCATAAGAATACTAGAAATAGAAAAGGTAGAGAAAGAAACAAGAATAAAGAAACATTACGATTAAACATATAGAGCAAAAAAATCTCATCACAGGCCAAGATTGGTTCAAACCCCTAAGCATAAGAGTATGCTGCAAAAAAAGTTTGATATTAGATCAGAAATAAAAAATAATTTTCCCAATCTATTTAAAAAGGAACCAGCAAAATTAAAAACCTTGGTGTATTAGTAAAAATCCTGTTAATACAAAACTTCAAAAAGGGCTCCTAGCCCAGCAGTGAATTAAAATGAAAAAGCCCAGGAGCAGAAACCTTCATAAAATACATTGACCAACTGGCATCAAAACTATCAATGGTCAAATAATAGCACTAATGCAGACTCTAGCGACAAAATTCTTAAAAACTGGATAGGGAACAAATGGCCTACTAAATGTTCTCCCTACCTGAATAAAAAACTGTGCAAAGTACATGATAGACTATCCATGAAGAAACAAGATTTCTAAAACAATCTTACAATTTATAACCACTACTTCATAAATTGTTACTGCTTTGTGAACTAATCTAATTATCTGCAGTTTTTATATTTCCATAAAATGAATGATGCAAATATAATCATCACATGATCAACATTTCAAGCTATTAATAGCAGTAGCAAACTCTCCACGCAGGTAGACAAAAGATGCAAAAAGATTTGTGTATAACAATCCCCATCTAGTGACTACATCTAATATTGCCATATTAGTATCTCGTTTGTGGCTTTCATCAGAGAAAAGGCTGGATCTGACAACACTGCCCCTAGATCTAAGAATTGAATGCAATCCTCCAGCAGCCATCTTTTATCTATTTAGTTAACTGTAAAGCTAAGTCCCAAAATGTAAACACAATAACGTTTTCAATCCAAGCACGACAACTCGTATACTCATAAAGATGTGAACCAATTCAGCATCTATACATTGTTGCTTACAGTTTTTCAAAAACCAGTCATCATTATACCATAGGCAGGAATGGCCTAAAACCAACAGAACATCATATGATCCAGCATTTCCTACACTTAGCCAAACTATTAAAAGCATAGCAAAATCATCCTACAGTAGTAGCACCCATTGCAAGTGCTACTAATCAATGAATACAGGAAGGTGTGTACATAAAATTTCCATCCAGTGCCTACTCATTCAATGTCAGACTAGTTTCTAGCTTGTGACTTTCCTCAATGAGAAGTTTGGATCTGACAGCATTGCACCTCGATCTGAGAATCTATTGACCCCAGCAGCCAGCACCAAATGAATATACCTTCTTTTCAATCCTCGTTTATTCACTTGTATAGTGGTGTAAGCAAAGAAAATAATGATCATGATGTTTTGGGAGATTTATGTCCTTCCTGCCTCTGGGATGACGGCGACTGTGGTATTTGAAAGACCAAAGATAGCAAAATGAATAGATTGTGATCAGGGCAAAGATTGATATGACTATACCAGTGAATAAGCTATGATTGAAAACATTAATGTGTTTTCATTTTAAACTCCTAGCATTATATAATTAACTAAATAGGTAAAATGTGGCTGCTGTAGGGTATCATTAGATTCCGAGGTCTAAATGCAGTGCTCTCACATCCAAAGCTCCTCAATGATCAAAGGCTTCCCCTAAGTGGCAGTACTGTATGAAGAGTTTGCCATTACAAATATACTCAAGAGCACAAATTATAAGCCTAATTTGTAAATCGTAAATTAGTAATATGATTTTGCTCATTTCCCAGAACCATAGAGAAATTTATAAATATAAAAGTAAAGTAACTACCTAATACAAATAAATGCAAACTTTTTTAAAATAATAATACAAACTTACTTTTTCTGACCAGCATAAGCTGCATACAGCTTGACGGCAAGTTATGCAATAAATATTAATTTTTTCAGAATGAACTTCACATCTGAAATTATATAAGTAAATTTGTATATATATGCAGAAGCATAAAATATTAAATAAAATGACAATGTCAAACTTCTCAATATCCGATGGAGTACCTTGTTCTCCCATTTTCTGTGCAATCATCTTCCTTAATCCCATTCTGTAATTAATAGCAATATCAATAAAAATACAACTAAAAACAGCCCCCCCCCCCTTTCAGCCTATGATAGGTTGACATATTTAATGGGCATTTCTTATCAAATTTGATGTCTTCTATTTTGGAATTATTTTAAACAATATTTTTCATACATTACATGACTAAAATCTTTATATGTTAGGTTAGAGTGATGGGTTTGAAAGTGAAAAATTCCAAAATGAAAGCTCAATTTTTCTGTTCTCTATTTGAATATCTTCATCTCCCACCCTCAAGCACCTCAAGTCTTTCATTTTATTGTGCTTACTTTTTTCATATTAATTTGAATTGTACAACTTTTGTAGTAATTACATATTTTATAAAAATCATATAATTTTCGAGATTTACATAAAAATTTCAAGCTAATTGCTTGCCAGAATTATAGGGCTAAATATAACTGCTTCATTAAAAATTTGTATGTATAGCGGCAGGAATCAATATGTAATTAAAGTCCAGTATGCAAATTAGTTGTTCACTTTTTTTGGCAATGGGACAGAGAAATCTTTTTTATTAATAGGAGGAGGATCCCTAGCAATAGCACAAGCCACTTTATTTTTTCTTTTCCTATCATCCCTCTCTGCACATATTGTTCTAATATTAAAAAAGAGAATATCCCATAGCCTGCTTTTGATCAAAAAAGATAATTTGTAATCATGATTTAACTTCAGTCTACTTATACAAATATGCATGCTGGATGACTTGTTGATCTATTAGCATGAGAGTTTCTGTAATTCAGTGACATACAGGAATTCTGCCTTTGTGTGAGAAGAGCGATCTAAATCCCACTCTGAAAGTGTCTGCACAAATCGTTCTAAAGTTCATTGCAATAAGAGAAATTTACAGTGGGCTTATCTAGGGTTTAACCAGATTAACATTGTCAGCAATCTTGTTTACATTACTATAAAATGTTTTAACTGGTTTTATCAGTTTATTATAGCTATATTCTTATTTTTTGGACATAAATATCTAGAAAATTTATCTCATGGTTTTTATCTTCTTTTGCAGTAGTCCATTCTAGAGACGATACTTTATTCAGTCCTAGATGTATATTAATGATTTGATCCTCCGAAGCTACATATTTCATGTCATTAGTTACAGGGACCAAATATTTTGAAAAGAGGTTGTTTTCAAATTTTGAGAGAGAGCAATATCCGTCAATGGTAATCTCATGGTCAATCCATCATCATTTTAAAAAAATTTTCATTGGCAATAGCCACAATTTTATTATTTAAACAATTAAGAACTTCGATAGAATTCTTTTTTTTTATTAATTATAATTATTTTGCTGCATACCTTTCAGAATGATAAGCATATGGTCCATGGAGCGCTATTGTTAGTAGCATTGTTCTCTCAAAAATTTGAAAACATCTTACAATCTATTTGAGATACATATATATAACATATTCAGATAGGTCTCAGAGAACCAAATCAATAATATATGCCTAGAACTGAATAAAGTACTACCTCTAGGTAAGAACCTAGGGATAAATTTTTTTAGATATTTATTTCAAAAAAACAAGGATGAGCGCAGTTATAAAATGAATATGAAATCAATTCAAGTGAGAGATGCCATCCATCCCAAGTCCAACACTCCATCTGAACATAAACTAGCAGGTTTGAAAGGTTTCTTACATAAAAACAAGATGTTATGCAAATACAAGGCTGACAGAAAAATCAATATTGAGTGGTATATAATGGATTTAACAAATATCGGATAAAGCTATAATAAACTAATAAAAACAGTTAAAAAAATTTTTGGTTATATCAATAAGGTTTCTGACAAGGTTAATCTCATTAAACCATGGTCTACCATAAATCCCTTGCATTGCAATGAACCTTCGAAAATTGCAGATACTATCAGAATGGAATTAAGACTGCGCCAGATTGTACATAAAATCTTATGCCTTGGCCTGGCCTATAGCCCAATGTATTTGGTGTTTTCAATGCAAGACTCAAAATTTTGTAGTTAGTGTTGCATTCAAACCTAAGATCCAAATGTAGTGCTCTCAGATCAAGCCAGGAACCAGTCTGGGGATTGTATGAGTAGGCACTAGATAGGGATTTTGTGCACAAGCCTTATGGCATCCATTGATTACTCTGACTTGCACTGTGTGGCACTACTGTATGGAGTTTTCCTGTTTTAAGCTGATGTTCATAGTTTTAGTGGTGCATGTAGTGTTTTAATCTCAATAGGGAGTGTCTAATATTGGTACTTTTTCAACAAATCCTATAGAAATCAGAAATGGAGGCAGTGGAAGTTGAAGATTACAAAGGCTAACTTAGTTGCTAATCATTAATTTTCTTTTTGACATTTTTATTTCACAATTTTAGACAAAGTTGAAAATAAAACATTGAAGGCATAAACATTTTTTTTAAATAACCCCCAGTAAATATTGTACATATTACCTATATTCATTAAGGGGTCTCTGATAATTATCTTTACTAATTTTTTTTTTTAATTAAGAATTTTATTGCAGACTGAATAATATTTATATATTTTTAAAGCTAAAATCAATTAAATATTTGAAGTATAGAAATTATTCATTTATGGTTTTCATTATATGTAAATCACACACAATCTATTTAAATCTATGAAATGCTAAAACCTTTATATCCAAAAATTATATCAAGAAAAAGGTGATTATAAATAATGGGTTCACATAATTCCTTTTCATAAATATCAAACAAAGAATCAGCAAAATATTTTCAGCAGTTATACTTTTTTAATATGTTAAATGAGACATTTAGCACATTAAAAATGATTTATAAAAATATCATTAAAAAATGTATTTCCAATAAAAGATTGGGGGGGAGGGGGATCCAAATATTTCCAACAAATATTCATAATTATATATATTTAACTTATTATCATCACTGTTAAAAACTTTTTAACAACTGCAATAAAACTTTTTTCTTTAAAATATATATATGTGATTATAAAATATATATATTTTTTATAGATCCTTGAAAATGACTACAGAAAAAAGTAGTCTGAATATTGGCTGTTAAAGATCTGAATATGTATATATGGTTGAGAAGAATTTACAGTTTTTTAAAAAAAGAAGGGAGAGTATATAATTTCATTAGATTTAATGAAAAGAACATTATATTTCATTTATAATTATATACAATAATTGCTAGTAGTTATCATAAACTAAACACAATTATAGTAAGTATAGAATGCTAAAATAATATATAAAAAAAACAATATTTATCAAATGGTAAATAGTTCAGCAAGTGGAAGCACATAAGTTATACCAGATCAAGTAATTCCATTTATTTATCTATATTAATTGAATATGATTCTGAAACTTTTTAGCTGTCTCGCTAGCCAATATTTCTATGAACACAGGGCAGTGTTTTGAATAATTTTACACTAATTTGAGCTACACTTTAAAAAAATACTAACTATTAATTAAAGTTTAAACTTTAATAATACTTATAAAAATTACAAAATACTCAATAGATATTATTAGATATCCAAAAATTCTCTTTTTAAATAACTATTCCAATTTAACAACTTATTATTTTTCAATTTATTAATATTCTTGTCCATCTTTAAAAAAATGCCATTAGAAATATTTTTCAACTTCTAAAAAAAAGATAAAACCAGATCACTATTTAAATAATTTATATAATATTTACAATTAAACTAAACACAGAAAGACAGACATTTCTAAAATAATCTCTCTGAAATATTTCATTCATGTTTTGAGAAGTTTATATTAACAGTAATTTTATCAATAAACTTTCTAATTTTAATCAATCTTTATTTTTCACAAATCTAATATCAGTATTATAAATACAATACCAAAACATAAAATAATTGAGATTGTTGATTATGATTGATATACGGATTGTCTAAGTGATGACTGATTTTAATATTTATTAGTGTAAAAATAGTTGGCAAACTAGTATACTGTAATTTAATGTCATAAATTTTTATGGGAATTTAATTTTTTTATTATCAAAAAAATACATTATGAAACATTTATCTCCTATATTACCCCACAGACACATTTACTCTTACTATGCTAATATCTATCATAAAAAAAAAATTTCTTTTTAATAAGTTTAATTATTTGATTGACAATTTCAAAGACAAGATTAAAACATTTGAATGACAGAATTCAAATGTCAATATACATGGTAAAGAATTTGGCTATATAGATTTTAAGATAAAAATGTTAAAAAAAGTAAAATTACACAAAGAAAGACTGATAAAGGAAAGTTTAAATGTAGAAGGGAAATCTATCTTAAATAGAATGAATTATATTACAAGATTAAAATAAAAAATTAAAAAATGGTACATAATAAAAGGGGGGGGGGGGTATTGTTTTTAAAGTAATTGGTTAAGAATATAAAAAAGACAAAAAGAAAATTATTGGGATTTTTTGTGCAGATAAGGAAATAAGTATACAAAAGGAAAAAATTTGGAAAGAAATAAGTAAATGTAAGTTATATAATGTAATCTATATGTAATAAAGACCTGATAGATAAAAAAAAATTATTGTTTTTATGATATAATGTAATCTATATGTAATAAAGACGTGATAGATAAAAGAAAAATGTTATTGTTTTTATGATAAGGATATATACATTTTAATATATTAATTTTATTTGTAATAATAATAATGTAAACGTTGGGTGTTACAGATGTGAATATGTGTATATACATATAGTTGATAAGAAATAAGTAACGTGTTTGGATTCAATGAAAAGAACATTATAATTTATAAATCATATATTTTTAATGAAAAAAGGAGGATGTTAAGTAGTTATATAAAGTGTCTGGATTCAATGAAAAGAACATTATATTTTATAAGTCACAAGCCAGAAACTAGTCTGGGGATATTGGATGAGTAGGCATTAGGTAGGGATTTTATGCACAAGCCTTCTGGCATCCATTGATTACTCTGTTTAGCACAGGTGGCAATACTGTATGGAGAGTTTTGCTCTGTTTATATATAAAAAAAAAAGGAGGTTGTTAAAAAGTTTAACAGCGGTGATAATAAGTTAAATATATTTAATGCTTATTATTAAATAATAGATAACCAAACGTACTCATGTAATTTTTCATTGTCCTAGTTAACTCAATACATGAAAGAAATACAATAATGTAAGTAAAAAAAATTGAAATAAAGCTTCTTGATGAAATTTATCGGAATTTATTCCCTTTTTAAATATAATCATCGATTTATTAATGCTTTTTTAATTTAACAACAAACACATTTTATCAAAAATTCGGGCTGCCATCTTGGTTTACTTCAAAACTTACTAGTATCAAATTGATATATAAAAATTACGAACAAACTATAACGTAAGACGGAAATTATCTACAATAAATCGGAACTTTATAAAACTATCTATCATTACTAACTAAAACTAAGATATGAATCTCATAACTAATATTTTTAATAGCAACATTAAATAAATTAGTTTATTAGAAGTATAAGACGTTTTACTAAAAACTATATATATAAATATGAAAAAAATATTAATGATAAAGCTGAAGACACAGTTAACCCCAGAATAAGTATTTCGTATTGCGTAAAATGGAATAAAAAAATTAAAAAGCCAACCAGATATTCTTTTTCTTTTAATATTAACTTCTATTAACCCACGACTAAAAAATTGTTTAAATATCATATAGTTTTACTTGCAACTGTAAGTTTTTCAAAATTATAATGTAAAAAGAACAATATAACGATACATTACAAAAAATAAATTTAATTTTGAAAAACCAGAGTATTACCTATACAACAATTTTTGACAAAATTGGCCATAAAATACAACCTTATAAATTAGAGGTAAAGGTTTACTTTAGCAGCCGCAACATGTTTGCCCTCTATTTTATAAAATTAAAACTATTTTTGATTTGGAAAGTAAACATTTTTACTTTCATTTTGTACATTACTTAGTTCTAGCCATTTCTTAGATGATTATTACTTAAAACATTTCCATCGATAAATTGAATGTTGGACTAATTACACTACATTATTTAAAATAATTACTTTATTTATTTGAAACTTAAGAATTTAAACTATCTACATTTATAACACTTATTACCAAAAAAAACACCCTAAGGATTCAAAAGTTCGAATTACACGCACACGTGTACAGTTTTATAGTTGCAAAAAATGGCAGATAGACCTGTTACATCTTTAGTTCCAGATGATCAAATTTTGGATGTTGCTGCTATTATGGCAGAAGACTGGAATGTGTATCAGTTGTGGAATGCCCTTCAAACTCCGGAATTGGCCATCAAATGACTTGCAAGACGATACCTTCTAAAGAATTACGCCCTATGCCAACTGTGCTATGTTAGTTGGTGATATATTCTACAGGCTTAGATGGCAATGCAGAATGTCGCCATAGCAGCTCAATCAGAAAGGAGTTTTTTTTAATTGTCTTTTACATTTTAATTTAATTCCAATATAGTTACAAATCGAAAATAATACGTCTAGTGATGTAAGTTTTTTTTTTTCATGTGTCAAAGCATATACGTAAGAATTTCGAATAATTTTTATTACAAATGTTTTTTTTTTCAGTTCTCATTTTAAAAAATAAAGGTCGAACATGATGTAGCCGCTGAAGTAAACAACTAGGTTTTCTTGTTCACTGAATAAAACTAACTTTCTTTTATTAAGACAAAATTTGAATAATATAAATATCATAAATTTTCAAGAGGATTTTTACCTGAAATAATAGTTTATACAAATTAAAATGTAAAAACAATATTAGCACAATAACTAAATATAATAGTGAAAAACATAAGTATTACAGATATAACTTATTAAAAATGACAGTTTTTACTATAAAGTAAAATAAAATTAAGTCGGACTAATAAAACAGCAACCCGCTATTTTTGGACTTAACATGCGCATATAAGTTTCCTTAAATCTACAAAATGACTAAGTGCTCTGTAACTTCAAGCGCCAAATAAATTCGAATTTTAACCAATCAATGATTTTAAATCGCGACTGCGCGTAATTGATAAGAGCTACTCAAAACTGTTTGTCATTCTTTTCGTTTTATCTCCGATAATTTTTTTTTTTGCAACAAGAAGACTAATTTTTTTTCCTCTTTATTTTTTAATTTTAACGGAAAACGAATCACCGTAAGAGTATTTAGTACGAAAAATGGAATCGGATTGAGAATATTCTTCGGTCTTGGAATTCTCAATAGACGATCCATATATATCAGGGACCTCACTGGTGAGCAGCTCTTCTGATGAATATTTTCCAACTAACTATTCAGATGATGATGAACCTGTAATTACCTGAAGAAAAAAACATGAAATGACAAGACTTCTTTTCCTGCAAGTGCTACGGCCACTTCTGTGCCTGGACCATCATCAAAGTTGACCCCGGACTCTTTTTCTGACTATAACATTAATATATCACATTTACCAATCGGACAGTTTGTCCCTATCACCCTTCATTATAATATTGTTGATTATTTTTATTTTGATAAAAAATTATACAAAACATTCTGCTCCGAGACTAATATATATGCTACTGAAGATAAAACGGTACCGCTTTAGAGTGATCTCATTGCCATTGCAAATTCTAAAGACCCGTAAATCCACCGCTGACATATCCAAGCGATAAATGACATCGAGTAATCCACACGTGGTCGCGATATGACCATTCGTTACAAAATAGCAAATTACATGGAAAATTAAAACCAAATTCCGTTAGGACCTCACCTGCTTAAGTGTAGATCCGATATCCACATCAGAAGATCAAATGGGAACAATGCTATTATTTATTATTCCATGTTTTTTCCTAACTATATGTAACAAAGGAAGCATGCCACTATACAGTTCCTTTCTTGTAAGAAAAAAGTCATAAAATTATTTTGCATTATTTCATCATGTGGCTACAGAAAGGAGATTGCTGTTAACTAAAAGAGGATCCTTCGGTTTCTCTTGAAGACCTTAAAAGAACCGAGTAGGACAAATTCCTAATGTCGAGTCATTGTCGTTGCAGCTGTTATTACTATGTGATAATTCATATAGTATACGGTCATAGATGGCTTTTCTCCTACACCCACTGACCTTAAAACAGGCAAAACTCTTTATACGTATTGCCACATTAGCCTGGGTGGTAAGTTTATTGACTTTTTATTTCTGAGTTTAAGTTCAAGAAACACTATGGTCTTCTCAGTTGCCTGATAAGGCAGAAAGAATGTGTTTGTAAATGAAATTTTTTTTCTTCGACAGATGAAAATAAATCCTGATCTATAAACAGCCAAGGAAGTGGCTATTGGCCAAAGGCAGAGGGTGCTAAGAATCCCCTGATTGCAGACCCAGGCTGCCATTTGATGACTTTTGATTTAGGTACTTACAACTGCAGATCATTTTCAAGTGAAGGAAGATAGCAAGAATTAGAAGAACTGTCATATTATTAAATGGAACATTATTGGACTTCATGAAGTTAGAAGAAAAGGTGAAGATTTAAAAAAATGGACATACACTTTACTACAAAGGCACAAATATTGGAAGTACAAGTGGTGTATGGTTCGTTATAAATTAAAAGTGGAAAAAAATCCATTGTGGAGATTGGTGGTGCATCGGACTGAGTGGCAAAATTAATTATTCAATTTGATTGTGGATACCAAATGCAGATAATTTAGGTTTATGCCCCAACAAGTTTTCAGTGATGAAGTAGATTTTTGTAAGATTATATAAAAGGCTTGAACATTTTAAAATTGTTATGGAAGATGTTAATGCTAGAATTGATAAAGAAATGAAAGTGCTATAGTTTAAATTTGGTTATGGTAATAGAAATGAGAGAGGACATAGACTTGTGGAGGGTTCAGAAAAAGTAAAACTTTATATTATAAATTTTTTTTTTTTGAGAAAAATATTAAAAAGGAAATGGACGTGGAAGCATCCAAATGAAAGTATAGCAGAATTGGATTATATTTCGACAAAGAGAAAATGCATAATTTCAAGATTGTAATGTTTTTAATAAATTTAACTCTGGAAGTGATCATCATTCAGTAAGATGTAGGACGTGTTAATGCAAAACTAGAAAGACATCATTAAGAAAAACAATGTGTATAGTTGATATTCCTAGTCTTCAGAAACATTCTAATGAATGTAAATTAGAACTTGCTAATCGGTTTCAAGTATTAGTAGAGTTTGAACATGATTCAGATTTGAATGAAATTAATGAGAAAATAACTGATACACTTAAAAACTGCAACAAAGGTAGCTGGTAGAAAAATGCAATTGATCAATAACATTTTTACTGAGACTAGAGAATTTATGATGAAAAGAAGGAATATGAAGATCTATAAAAATAATGCATTAAAAAGGATTTAATATTTCAAATTTTATAAACTAATAAGGAGGACTATAGAAGAAAATAAAAGTCGTAAGAGTGTAAAACATTTTGGTATTGATAGGAAACATCTGCAATAAGAAAAAAAGATGGAACTATTATTAAAATGAGAGATGATATCATGAAATGGGTAGAAGAATTCTACCAAAAATTATATAGTAAAAAACAAATACTTCCTACATCTATTATATCTTTTGAATTGCCCAAAATTTTAAATAAAGCAGTGAGCCATGCAATTAAATTTATGAGAAAAGGAAAACCTCCAGGTAGTGATGGATAATTGATATCTTAAAAGAAACAGATGAAAAAAATTTGGCAAAGTTATATATCAAATGTTTTAACGATAAAGATGTAACAAGCGATTGGAAGAATGCAGTATTAATATTTTAAAAAAGTGACAAAGAATATATTAGAAATTACAGACCTATCGACCTTTTATCAGTTTTAGACAAAAATTTTATTTGTCTATTAAGAACATTGGATTTCAACCAACCAAGACATCAAGCTGAATTTAAGTGATTTTAGTACAGTAGATCATATTCAAGTATTGAGACAAGTTGTAGAAAGAGCCAATGAATATGAGTTGCGGTTATGCTTTGGATTTCTGGATTATGAAATGGCATTTAATTCTGTATTTCTTCAGCTATTAAAGCATTAGATCATCAAGACATAGACACAGAATATTGTCATATTCTGAAGAATATAAAAATGCAACAACAATTAGATTATGTAATGATACTAGGAAGGTTAACATTGAGAAGAGTGTAAGACAGGGTGACTCCTTATCTCCAAAACTTCTTACAACTGTGCTCTAAGAAATATTTCATGGACTAAAATGGGAAGCTAAAGGAGTACAAGCAAATGGAGATTATTTAAGTTATCTAGATTTTGCAGATGATATAATTGTTTTTGCTAGTAATGCTTTAGACCTTCAGGAAATGTTGCAGGAGCCTCATTTACATATGTTGGTTTCATTTAAGAGTGACGTTTTGTAAATTCTAGATAATTTCGTTGACGTCATTCATTCAGACATAGTAAACAGTAATTTAAAGTGATAGATTTATCCTCACACTTTCATATCCAGTACGTAAGATTTGCCCATATATAAGCATTTGGGTTGAATGAATAAATGGATTCATTTATTCGTTCGCAAAGACTTTATCTTGTGTTGAAATGAAAGTATTCATTTATTATTAGTGACATTCGTAAAAAGTGCATGTACGTTAGCTTGAAAGGCTAATCTTTAGTTTATTACAATTTATAAACATAGCGCTATATAAATAAATGCCACATTTACATATGTTTAGTTTCATTTAAGAGTGACGTTTCATAAATTCTAGATAATTTCGTTGACGTCATTCATTCAGACATAGTAAATCATAATTTAAAGTGATTGATTTACCTCATGCTTTCATATCCAGTACTTATGATTTATCCATATATTGAAACGATAACTTTCCAAGCCCCTATCGTTTCACCATCAAACCTAATAACACTCTCATCTGTGCTAAGTTCGAACCTATTTAAATGTTAATAAATTTAAAATTCGTTCATGTCTGTATAAAACAGTATTATATATTTACGTGCGAACCAACGCTATAATTAGATAGGATTAGTAAAATTATAGCGTCCTAAAGTTATTTAATATTTCTAAAAATGTTTATTATATTATTTAAGTTAAGAGTAAATTATTAATTTTGTTGTTTAATACTGTAATTTCGTATGTGGATATATAATCTGTGCTATATAGAAGGACATGATTTAAAATATGTAAAAGCCATTATCTAAAAATAATATTGAATATGTTTAAAAATTGTTAAAAGATTTCTTGTTTTAAATATATTTCAGGGAAAAGTTTCTGAAGAGCACACGTCTAAAAGCTATATCAAAATATATTTGTAAATTATTTTTAATAAATATGTTAAAAATGTTTTCGTATTAAAAAAATGTTAAAAGGTTGTTTTTAAATAGAAAGAGTTTCTATTATATGTAAGATTAAAAATTTCTATTATATGTAAGATTAAAAATAAAAGCTGGTCAAGTAATTAAAAGATTTTTGGTTGTAAACAAGTGTCATTAACGACCACACCTGGAATCGGAAAAGTAAAACTAGTTCAAAATTTACTAATTAAAATCTCCTTAGATAAGATTTAAGTTATTTTAAAATCTAAATTGGACAATTGTTTGCAACGAAAAATCTTAATTATAATAATAGCTTATGGAATGTTTCTAACATAAGTTATCTAAGATCTGGATTATAAATTGAAAAATATTTAATTAAATTCCTGAGTTTAGTGAGTCTTGAGGCGGGAGATTCCGATAAGGAAAACAGATAAATACTCTGTATTTTTAATGAGAGAGCCATTTAGAGAGAGAGAGCCATATTGTTAGAGATAGACAGCCATATTGTTAGTGAGAATTGCAGCCAGTCTTCACAATTGTTAATGTTTAACATGTCCGGCTAAAGCGGGCATCTTGTTGCTGTTACTCTGCGGAGAGCGGGGTTTCTCTCGTCGAAATGACTAAACCACCATCATGCCGATAGAAGAGACGAGCCTAACATAATGGGAAAGATGATGCCGCCCAGTCAAACTAAACCAAACCAACAGCCAAGAACTTGCAGATAAATCATACCGGTACCGTTTTATTTTTCAAACCGCAGAGCTCTGTGTAATTCTGTGTAAATGTAAATAATATCTATATAAGTTAGCTAACTTTCTTTTTAAAATAATGATAAAGCTAAAATGTAATCAAAACTTAAAATCCATTTAATATTTTAAATATGTCACTTGCTATCAAAATTTAATGTGTTAAAGTTTAAATAATCTGACTTATTTATATTTTCCTTTCATTTAAAGTACATTATAAGCGTCTAATTTAAAGTTATATCACTGCGGTTGTGTCTATATTTCTTTGCTTATTTTAAATGCTTATTATATTTTATATGCCAAAATTTCGAAACAGTGAGCACTTAATTTCATGTATGTTTTAAGAAGATATTATTTGAAAATCTTCGCGTAATTTATTTATAGCATCAACTTTCTACGCTGTTTCGAAATCCTATTTTTTTATTATTTAAATGATTTAATATGTGAAATGTGGCTCTTTTATAATCAACCATTTAAAAAACTTAACTTGATAAGTTTATTTAGAATTAAATTTAGCCTTGATCATATAAGTATATTTGACATTTAAATTCTTAAGTCCATAGAAATATACTTTTCCTCCTTAAATATTTATTATCTATAAGTAACTTAATAGATCGAACATGTCAAAGTACAGATGTAATAATATTCCCTTTAGTAGCATAGAAATTTATTATCAGGCTAGAAGAGTTGTCCAATTTGATAGAGCTAATATGCTATTAACTCGTATTTCATATATGAAATATACTATTCTTTGCTTGGCGGATTGATATTATTTTATAAAAATATTCTCGTTTTGCTGCTATACGTAATATAGTATCTTAAGATGGAACAGGCGTTGCACATCTTCTCTTATAGGGTAGGAGTGAAGCCTGAGCCAAGCCAGTTAGCACGTAAGACCCCGCCATTCCTGAACACAATGTTCCTTTTCACGCAGCATTGCGATCGGTTACAGGGTACGCGTTTGTAAGAACCCTGAAGTTATTTCATCCATCTAACGACTTTTCCTATTATTGTTTACCTGTGCCATAGCGCATTGGTAAAATCTTATTGCAGCCAACTCTCCCACCTTAACATAACGCTTTCAGCATTCTGAAATTTTCTCTGAAAGCCATTTGATCGATCATTACTTGAGCTGGTTTATGCTCGTTATTAAATTATATATGTATATTTTAGTAAATAAATTCATGATCAAAGTTTAATATAATTATTTATATACCAGCCACAAATGTAATAGGATTTGGCTTATCGAGATTTATAGACATAACGTAGTGATTAATTATGTATCAATTGTAAATAATTCCTAGGATGGGCACATGTTAAACTCATCTATGAAATTTAATGATTACTTATGTAAAGTGATTTTGAATTATCAAATGTTTGTACATTCGACCTGAAAGTGTAAAACTGATCAATTTCATGCAATTGTAAATAAATATATAATTAATTTAATGTATTTCGTTCTCTGTTTCGTTATTGATCTAATTCAATCCAATTCTAATTACTATTTATAGTCTATATATGTGAAAACTATGCATTAGGTTAAATTAAATTTAGTGATATTTTAGTCAATTAAGAACCTTTCTTTTATTCATCAGAGTCTTATTGCTTCTCCGTGACCTATGTCGGCCGTGTGGAAAGAGGTATACTACGTGTAATTTCAAGGTGGTCATTCGTAGGGTCTTGAGTCTTGGAATCCTGGCTTACGAGTTGAAGTGCGGTCGGACTCGGGATGTTACAGTCCTAGTCTGGTCAGCTTCGGTCTCTTTTGCTTGGATTCTGAATTCTGTTACGCGAATGTACAAACTTGACTGTTACAATATAAGCATTTGAGTTGAATGAATAAGTGGATTCATTTGTTCGTTCGCAAGGACTATCTTGTGTTGGAAATGAAAGATTCATTTATTATTAGAAACATTCGTAAAAAGCACATGTGCGTTAGCTTGAAAGGCTAATCTTTAGTTTAGATTAAAGTAAGAAAATAGGACAAGTTAAATGTTAAAAAGTAATGTTCAATGGATTTTGTCAAAAAATGAAAATAAAGATTGATTATAATGAGTCAGAAGGTAACAACTACAAATACCTTGGTCAGATTATTACTACAGATGGAAACAATGAATAAAATTAATCATACAATTAAACTTGGTTGGAATGCTTTTTGCAGAAATAATTTAATACTAAAAGGAAATATACTTAAGTGTTTGAAAAGGAAGGTTTTTAATAAATGTGTTTTACCAGTTCTTATTTATGGATCTGAGTCTTGGACACTTAATAGAAGAGCAATACAGACCACTCAAAGAAGTATGGAGAGATGCATGCTAGAAATATTAAGAAGAGATCGAAAATGCAATATATGGGTATGAGAACAAACAGATATTAATTATATCAGTGAAAGAATTATAAGACAAGTGGAGTTTGACTGGGCATGTTGCTAGGAAAGATAATAGATGGACAATTGGCATTTTAATCTCAATTCCAAGAGATTATATAAGAGCCAGAAAGAGACAACATGAAATGAATGGGCAAAATAAAGTGTATAGGGCTGATGTGAAGAAGAAAGGCTAGAGATCAAAGAAGATGGATTGAACTCAGACGTGTCTTTATCCTGCAGTACATTGATAATGATTGACAATAATGATGATTTCAACATGAGGTTATTGGCATATATTGTAATAAAATTTATATTTTACATTGTAAGCTGTTAGTATTTTGAAATTATAAGCTTGGTTTGTTCAATTTTATGTTTATTCTACGTGCAGTTATTGGGATATATTGTATTAAAATTTTTATTTTAAAAGTTATAAGCTTTTAATATTTTGAAATTATAAGCTTAGTTTGATCAATTTTGTTATTTCAACATAAAGTTACAGGCATATATTGTAATAAAATTCATATTGTAAAAGACAGAAAGAAACCTACTAGATGACAATATAGTACTGCTCAAAGCCATTTTGAATTTTATAACTCGCTCAAAATCCCCGTCACACATTCAAGCGATAAATGATATCGATTATCAACATGTGGTTTCAAAAAAATATGGCTACAAAATTATAAATTTAATCATTAATTAAAAAAATCAAAATGTAAAGTTTGTAATTGTCATTAAGTATTTAAAAATCAAAATCCTAATTTGATTAATATTTAACATTTAATAAAAAATCAAATAATATGAGTAAATACTGTACATTATCACAATTTACATAAATCTTTCAAAAATCAAAATGCAATGTATATTTGTTATAAGCCTATGAAAGAAATCAAAAGACAATTTATGTTTTCTACTTTTAAAAATAAAAGACCTAATTAACCTACTTTTCATTAATATGCCAAAATATTATAACTTATAAAATAAGAAACACAGCATTTTATTTTTACAAATAATAGGATTTTAGTTTTTTTTTATCAGAAATTCTTTGTTCACTACTGTTGATCATTTGAAGTGTTTTCTTAAATCAACTTCATAATCTTATTAATATTGTGATTAGTAGTTAGCTAATATGTATTTAAGTGGTATATTCACTTGTGTTGACCAAAAAATAGTTTAAGATTTTTTTTCAATACTTTGTTTCTTATCTAGAAGATAAAGAACACGGAATTGACTATATGATTATAAATACATTAAAAATAAAGTACAATTGATATATAATATGCCCTTCATGATTAGTATGCTTGATAATCAATTTCATTTATCACTTGAATGTGTCTGGGATTTTGGGTGAGTTATAAAATTCAAAATGGTGTCAAACGTACTATATCGGCACCCTTTTTTCCTTTAGCCTGTGTGAAATTGGTAAGTCATTATTGTGGGTGAATCACTTAGATGCCCATGTACTTTTGAGCTAATTAAGGCTTAATCTGTTATAAAACATTTTATGTATTTTCTTAAATAAGGCATTAACTGCCCCTCATATCTCTATAGGTGTTCCAAATAGTGGCACTGGGATATCAGTCTATTCATAATCATGGAATGATCTTTGTCTCATTTACTTCTTTGGTTCATCACTATTTATGGATATATGGCATTAAGTTTCAACCTATTAATTTTTGATGGTTTAATGTTTAGTGACAACAAACTCATCCTTGAGACGGTATGAATTAGATCTGTGAACCACATCTGCATTAGGCAAATAATGATAGTAAATAGTAAAGTCTCTGTTAAGTATTAATTTATAATACTGCATTATTGTATCAGTGTATTATCAGCTCAAAGTGATATCAAATGTACATACTGTATTTATTGTTTGCAGTTCTTAGTTAAGTATTAGTAGACCAAAATTTTCAATCGTATTATAGAAAAGTTTTATAATAGGATATTAGGTAACCAAATGTAGAATCACAGTGATATTCATTTATTTTACGTAGATTTGAATTATATTACCAGTCAAACATCCTAAGTAAATAGAATTGGGTAGTTACATAATTTTCTTATTATACTGATATAAGCATAATTATCGATGCCTTAAGGAATATTTGTCATCTGAAAAGTGCCTAGTGATTAAGTAATGTTAGTCTACCATTGGTTAAATAGTAACCTTGTGATTATCATACTTACATTTTGATATAGAAATTTAATAAATCTATATATGGTACACAAAATTTAAAAATTTGTAATAAGCTGAAAAAATAACAAAAGAATAGGTGTAAATAATAAAACTGTGAAATGCAATGATGTATTACAATCTTAATTTTTGATTTAAGGAGGTATTCTTTTGTTAATATTAGAATAATACTAATATTTTTTTTTTGATAAATTTGATAAAGGATATATATATTTGTATGTGTGAATATTAACTGTAAATAAAATTTGTTTTGAAATTTAGTAAGTTGTCAGTAACCTTATTGTTGAATACTATCCATAATATTGCTGCTATCATCATTCAATATTATTTTTATTATATTTTCAGCTTATAATTAATAAATTTTACTAAACTTATAATTAGAGCATATAAAATTTTACTTTTGACTGATTAGGGTATTGTTGGTAGTAGAGTTGCTACTTTAAAATGATATCTTAAAAACCAAATATTTGTCTTCAATAGCAATATCCTAATAAATTATAGGATACAATCATTCACTAATCTTAGTTATACTGGTCAATGAGATCAAATTTAAATTGTTCTCAGATGATGTTATTATTGCCCTATTATTATTGTTATAATTGGGTTCAAAATATTTTAAGATTATCTAATGGTTAACACAATTTTTATGTTCGTCTTATTATTATGGATTTGATGAGTTATTTGAAAGTTTTGCTTTTTTTTTTATTAGTACCAGTAAAGGAGTTAGATATTCTTTAGTAATTCCCTTTATGTAATATAATTTATTTTAATCATCTATATTTGAATGGCCATAAAATCCCTCTCGCTAATCCAGATATACAATAGGAATTGTTAAATTTTAAAATTGTATGAACCTTGAGAATTATTGATTAATAATTTTAAGCATTGATTTGTTTGTTAGATCTTATTTCTTAAGTCATTTGGTATATATTAATTAGTCTCTTATCTTTATTTTTATTGTTTTCATAGATTAATCAAAATCCCAAAGATTTAAACCTTCTTCGATTATTTAAACTTAGAACTCCTTGTTTTGTTTTAACAGCATCAGATTAGTGTTTCAGGATCGCGTTTATTATCACCAATATTTTTGTAATAATTCATATCTTTATATTCTTTAGTTCCATCATCATCTCATTTTATTACACCAGCATAATTTATTCATCCTTCATTCGTTCCTATTTCATTGCCTTAACACATTCACTTTCTCTTCTTGTCATTCCTAGGTCCATTTATTTATGTTAGTTAGTCATTATTGCTCTTCATTATCTTTTTTAATATTCTACATCTTTATTTATGTCATTCATTTCATTCTATTTCATGTTCATTTCCTAGACAGATATCTTCCTGTTTATTAATCGTCTTGTTTAATTGCAAGTTAAGCACGTCTCTTAATATTATTCTCTTTCACATATTGAAAGTTAATTTAATCCGTATGCTTTATGTAATATTAGAATGTAAGGGATTCGAGGTCAGTGTACTATAATGTCTTTAGTACTGTAACTTCCCTTATTTATGCCCTTTTCATATGCTCATCATAGCTAACCTGCTGTTTTTATATTCGTGTTTACTGTTTTATTTTATTCATACTCTATTATATGCCCTGTTCTCATGCTGATATGCCTAAATCAGTGGTACTACTGGCTGTGGGGTTACAATATTGATTTTATTATGTCAAAAAAAATTTTAGGCCCAAATTTCTATTTCATATTATTAATATGAATAGATTCTTTTATTTTTCTATTCTATTTATTATTTGAAAATTGTGTCATTTTTATACAATCCCAATGCATGTAAATATATTACAAATTTCTATCATATTTGTAACAATCTTCTATCTGTTGATTTTTTTGTTTCTCCTACATAATTTACTTTTTCCTTAATAGTGGTCAAAAATAAATTTGTTCATAATGTTGTTTTCAAATAATTAATAATGATCCCAACAAAATTGAAATAAAACCATAAAAAAATATTTTCTTTATTATTGAAATGGTTTTCACCCTATATTAGGGCCTTTTTAAAATATACTTTTTTAATACAATCATATGACCCTTATATCTGTCAATAATCCCTCTATCGTTCATTTTATAATTACAACTTTAAATTATCGTAATAGATTTCTAACTATAAGATCATTCCATTGACTCGTTATAAATCGAAAGATTTCACGAGTACTAATTGGTAATATGAATTGTGGACTTAATCAGTGAAGTATTGAATACTTTCAGCTCTCAGATCTAACCACTTCAGCTTCACCTATTTATATAGAAAATAGGTTGAAGTAAAGAAGGTCCCCCTCTTTTCTTCCAAAGCATAAGCTTGTGGTTAAGACCTGTAGTGGTCACTACCTTCGCATTTTCAAGCGCACATTCTTGAGGTTTATTGTCTTAGAAAATATTATGTAATCAATGTGCGTTAAATAATTTTTAATCATTTTATATAATCACATAACCTATTTAAATATATATACACCTGGGTCTCGTTTTACGCGATAGATAGGTTCCCCAGAAAACACGTGCAAACGAAATTGCGCAAAAATAGATGTAACTTACATTGAAAGGGGTGGGGGTGCGGTCTGTGATTTTTCAAAATTCGCATAAAAGCAAAGCACCAACGTAAAATTACTTTAAAATTCGCGCAGAAAAAAAAATAAGGAAATAAAATATGACTAATAAAAAATTTCAAATTTGAAAAAAATTGATACAAGACAAACTTTTTTTAACTATAATATTTAATTTTATTCAACATAATATATTTTTATGCATAATTTACAGTACAGTAATTTACATTTTTTTATACACGTTTTAATTATTAACGCTATTTGCCGATAAACATGTTCGTTTGCAAACTGGTAAAGATTCTTCACAAGAGGAACTACAACTAGCGCCAACTTCACTCTCATGTTGTTGTGTTAATGGTTTTCTAGTGACAACGTAATTAGTAATTAATCTTTGAGATGATGATTTTATTAATTGTTTATGAAGCTCGCGATATCCAGACATACAACCATTTAGCTCTCTTTGGAATTTAAGAGCACATTCATGATTAGTGTCATTAGTAAGAAAATAATTTGCCAACTGATTACAAAGTTGAAGACCTTCCCGAATCATTTTTGAAGCGAAAGGAACAGGTTCCACTTCTGTTTCATTATCTTTTTCTACATTTTCTTCTGTATCTAAACTTTTATTTTTGTATTTAATTTTCAATTCCGTTTAAAAATCAAATTTCATTTCACTGCTATTACTCACCTTTTAAAAATAAACTTGCTGACACTAAATGATTAATAAGGGATTACGTTCCTTTTTAAAAAGCAAAAACAGAATGTGATTTAAAATGCAAAATTAACACGCACAATGTTTGAACAAATTTACATTATAATCTTGTAAAATTTAATGTGTGTATACATAAAATGTGGACATCATGATTTTAATTTCATTATTGCATAAAATCTTACTATTATAAAGCACTGAAAATATTGAAATTACTAAGATGAAAGTCGAATTCCAATAATGTACTATTACTTTCAGTATAACGTAAGTGCACGAAATTTATTATTTAAAGTAATAGTGCATTATCGGAGTTCGACTTCCGGTGAAACATGAATCGTGTTAAATAAGTCCACGTAAAAAGAGACGCAGGTGTACTCCCTTTTTTTTTGTTTATATACATACATTTATACAATAAATAAAACTACATTAACTATAATTAAATAATTATATACACTAAATTATATATCATTTTTCATATATTTCTACTAACCATACCTACAAGATAAAACCTTATTTATCTATAATTAACTAATTATTTACATATATCATATATTAACTTAAAAAAAAACATCAAATATATATTAAATTTTCTAATTACCCTTTAACACCCATATTTACTACTTAACTTTGCAGGTTCTTTAAATTAACAGATTTATTCATATTCTCTTGAATGTGTGTTAATTTGGTTAAAGGATCTGCAAAGTTGAATAGTAAATGGGCATTACGTAATTGGAAAATTTAATAAATGTTATATTTGTTGTTACTTGTTTTATGTTAATATGTGTGTGAATAATTAGTTAATTATAAATAAGGTTTTATTTGTAGGTATGGTTATTAGAAATATATGAAAAATGATATATAATTTAGTTTAATGTAATAAGTATATAATTAATTCAATAGAGTTTATATAAAGTATATAATTTATGGTGTATAATATATGTATATAATTATTTAATTGTAGTTAATGTAGTTTTATTTATTGTATAAAAATATATAAATAGGTCACGTGATTATATAAAATGATTGTGTAGAATGAATGTAGGAGGAAGTATTGGTCGATATAAGGGTTGTGATTATATTAGAAAAGTATTTTAAAATGTCCTAATGTAGGGCAAAAACCAGTTCAATAATAAAATATTTTTATATAATTGGTTTACTTCATTTGTGTTGGAATCATTAAAAGTGCGAAATGAGAACACTACTATGTTAAAAAGTAAAAATAGTAGCATTAATATGCTCTTTGGTAAATAGTCAAAATATTTTTTGAGAGATTAAAACAACTTATTTATGGTAATAGTATGTATACTGAACTCCACCACTTGATGGCGTTTTTCACACAACGCACATCAATATACTGTTTTAGCAGCCTTAACTTATGGCTGACACTACAATAAGTGTTGTTTGAGCCATAACAGGCCGCCTAAGAGCGATGTATTCTACGATTATATAATGAAATACTATGCCCGTTGTCTTGGGACAGGATTCCTCAAGTGCATGCTATTGAACTCTCACTACGGTTTGATGTGATGGCTGCCATATTTGAAAGGGGCAAAACTTTCCAAAAATTTATTGTCAGAAATTTTTTAGAAAGTGTAGTGGAATTAGTATTCCATATTAAGAAATGTCATGTTGTCATACATGCTCCTCTATGGTTTTCAACTGCACATAACTTTAAAACGTTCTTTTCAGCAGTGTTTTGAATCCATGCAAGAACAGTAAAATGTCATCTGCAAGTTGTCAAAATTGGTTGAAGGTGAGTGAACTGCCGACCACAGAACTTGATGCTACTGTATTTTTCCAGAAAAAGAAAATTCTGCCAGATGCGAAGGTTTGCGCTTGTGGGAGAAACATGTTTTTAGTTATCTACAGGATCTGGGAAATTCTGTTGCCACTCCTGCAAAGTGTAACTGTGATCTGAGTAAGGGAAGTTGGTTCAGGGGCTCCAAAATTCCATTATTTGCAGTTGTGAGGCTCATCTATTGATGTCATGATGAGCTGACCATGGAACATGGTATGCAGGAACTGGACCTCTCCAGAAGTGCCCTCACCCACTGGAATACTGGTCTGCATGAACTTTGCTGGGAGAGTCTCATCTCACGCCCCTCCACTCAAGTAGGGTGTCTAGACAAGATCGTGGAAGTGGACGAGACTCTTCTGTAGGAGGAAGAACCACCGGGGCCCCAACCATGACTGTTTTGCACCGTGCCATGTAACAAGTAAATGTTTTGCTGTGGCAGTACCCTCTTGTTCCACAGCCACACACTCCTCTAGCCCATCCTCGACAATATCCAGCCCGGAACCACCATCTACAGTGCTGGAAAGGCTATAGAACATCTGACCTGGAGGCTGCAGGCTTTCCACACCTGGCCATAAATCACTGTTACTATTTTGTCAACCCCACCACAGGCTCCCACACATAGAACCTTGAGACACTGGAGAGTTTTGATGTGGCAGAACAAGAAGTAGCATGGCACAACCCTTGATAATTTATGTAGCCGACTTCCTGTGGCAACGTTTGTACAAAGGACAGGCCCTCTTCCAGGCCATACTATGCCAGATGAGCATATCGAAGTGGCTGTTTTTTTGTTTTTTGCTTCCATCCTTGTTATTTTATTTGCATGTGACTTTTGTTTTGTTTTTTTATACCCCAAAAAATGGTGTTTTTTGACTTGTTTTGGTTCACAACTTGTCCAAAGTTTCATTTATTTTTGATTCAATAAATTATTTTATGGGAAACTTGTTATTTTTGTTGTTCACATGATTCTAAAGTAGGTAGATATTTTTTACTAAAAAAAAGAGGAGTTTATTCAAAAGGCCCCCAAAAAATAATAATAATAGAACTGTGCAGTAACATAAAAAAAGTTGATAATTAAAAATCAAAACAAACCTTTCCCACCAGCCATCTCCCCCTTTAAAAAAAGTGTTCTTTAAAAACGAACTGTTTATGTTTTTTTAAAAAAGTCAAAAAATTAAAGAAAAACTTTTCGCTATCATATAAAGGTTTTTCTGTAGCGTAAATAAATATTTGGAAAAAAAACCTCGTAATAACCTAAAACAAAAAAAGACCATAATTCAAACTCAAAACAACCCCTCCACTCTCTAAAAAGCAAGTGTTGGTTTATTCAGAAATACCAAATTGTTTAAGTCTTTCAGCAAAAAAAAAGATAAATTTTAAAAGCAAACCAAACCCCCTCCACCATCTAAAAACAACAAAGTGTTAAAAAACTTGACTTTTAGGTAAAGAAAGTTAACGTAGTATTATGTAAAGAAACTGACAGACCCGTTGGTCAATAACTTAAAAGCAAACCAACACCCCTAAACCATCTAAAAACAGTGTTTATTATAAAATGAAACCAAAAAAAAAAAATCTTTGGTTTACTGCAATATTATGTAAAGAAAACAACGAACCATTAGTTGATAATTTAAAAGCAAACCAGCACCCCTACACCATCTAAAAACAAAGTGAGTATTTATTAAAAAAATGAAACCAAAAAAAAAAATCTTGGGTTTACCGTAGTATTATGTAAAGAAACCAACAGACCATTATCGATAATTTAAAGCAAACCAACACCCCTACACCATCTAAAAACAAAATGTTTGTTTATTAAAAAATGAAACAAAAAAATCACTGCCCAATTGTATACAATGTTCCTTTTGTGAACTTATTCGCCCATCCTTGTTATTGGGATATGAATAAAATTTGGGGGGGTTTTGAAAGATGATCAATCTATAACCTTGCATGCCTATGTACACATTTGAATCGCAGGTGAATGCTGACTATATTATTTGTATCTTATTAATGTAACTTTGTTGCTCAATGAAGTTTTGTTTTGAAACAAAAACAGATGAGAGAAAGAAAAAAAGTCTTTGGTGGTTTACCATAATATTATGTAAACCAAACAGACGAACCCAAAAAAAATTGGTGGTTGAAAAAAATATACATTTCACCATAATATTATGTAAAACAGACGGATAGTGAATCTGTATATTGATGTGCTTTGGGCGAAAAACAGCACCATCAAATGGTAGGGTTCAGTATACATACTATTACTGTATTTATTAACTATTCTTTATTAAAACAATTTACTTTTAAAAAGTGTCAATACATTAAAGTAATATGGATTTTATTTTTTAAAAGTTTTGTATAGATTTAACATGTATTTATTTAAGCAAAGAAATTATTGTTAGTGTAATTATTGGAAATGAATTTATAATAAATACCAGAAATTTAATATTCATCTGGGTAATGGTGTTATGATTGTATGTATGATCCTGCAGCAAATAACCCAAATCGACATTTAAGATTACTGTTGGGTCAATATTAAAATATATATACTTTCTAAACTCACATTTATATTTGTTAGCATTGACTCATTGTTTTGAGCACATATAATATTTTTAAATAATTATTGTGAATTAATTCACAACAAAAATGTTTTTGTTTAGATGTAATGGATACAAATAAGATATTTGTTATTTCATAATTAATCATCGTTTTGATTGATAGTTTTTGCATTTTCTGAATACATAGTTCAATAAATAATGATTGATGTAAGTATTTTAATTTTTTATACTTTTTCAGAAAAAAATGTTTTTACACATTTTATTTAAATTTTGAAAATTTCTGTTTAACAAGTGGATTGTTTTATAAATAATGGATAATAACTACATTTTTAAAAAATTTTTTTTAGGGTTCTAAGACAAATTTAGCATTAAGGTCACACCTACCTGTACTTAATTATAAAGCTTTATGGGTGGCTACATGTTTCGCTGAAATAGATAGAATTTGTAAATGTGATTTGGGATTTGAAAGCTTAGGTATTGTGTGTATATTTATTAGTGTATATAATTATGTAAAATTTAAAAACCATTAAGTGTGCAGGACGGTATTTGATAAGAATAATATGCAGCATAGATCTATGATTGAGATTTTGATTTATTTGTTTCCTTACTTAGGTTTCTCTACATTTCTGTAATATAAAGACTCTGCTATATAGTAGAGCTTATATTCTGCTATAGAATGGAGCCAAGAATTAGCTTCAATTGTTTGTAAAAAATCTAAAACAAAAAATATAATTTATTTTAAATATTAAATAATAACGTGAAAGCTAAACACTTTCAAACAGATACGCTTTAAACATGCTTACGTGACAGCCAATCAGCTGGAATAATGACATCACATGGGACTCTTAACTCTAAAACACAAGCCAGAACTATTCTGTTTGAAGGTGTTTAGCTTTCACGTTATTATAATATCTGTTTACGCTTAAATATGATATATTTACATTTAAATATTAAAATAATATGTCTGGGAAATGAACCTGAATTTAGTGTATTTAACAGTCAATTTGATAAATGGTGATTACCTTCAATAGATGTTACCAGTACAAATATTTTATAAGAAATTAAATTAGATTAATCTATGAATTGAATGCAAGTAAGGATTTACCAAGCCCATTACAAAATATGTCGTTATCTATGAGCAAGAAATCGATGACAAGAAATCCATAAATAAAAATCTAAAATGATGTCCATATATGATAAAATGAAAAACATGGACATTATACAAATGAAAACAAATTTACAAAAGTATTTAAAAAGCACAATATAAAAAGCAAACCTTGTAATCCATAAGAAAGTAATTGGCAGCAATAAATCCATGAACAATTAAAGTCCAAGCTATTTGTGCAAAATAAAAAAGGATCCCATAAAAAGTGTGAGTAGTGTCATATGTATTCGCCTTGTTATTACATGGTTATGTTTTACAATTATTGTCATAAATTTATGCCTTTATCTGTATACTTTTTATGGTGTTGACATTATTTATTTTCTCCATACATTTATGGTTTTCATTTTCTTTATATGCAAATAACTTTTTTGGGGATTTATACATTTATTGCTGTCCATTATTTATATGGACTACATGGTTCACTTTTTGAATTGTGCTTATTAAATCATTACTCATATCCAAGCCACAGAATACTTTGATAATTTTAATTATTAAAGTTCAATTTTGCCTTATTGGTAATTGAATTTTTTTACTAAATGCCTTTATTGATCCTACTTGTTGAATGTATTTGCTTTGTACTTTTGTTTGATTGCTAAATATAGTACATTATTTTCAGATTTGGTGTTTTTTTAATGTTTTCTTATATGGATTTGGCAATGCAATAAGAAAGATAAAAAAATATTATTCAATAATCTAGTCTAATGAGTACCTAATACAAATTGTTAATATACCATAAATAAATGATTTGTGTTAAAGTTGTAAGGGCTGGGTATTTGACATTTATCCAGTAAACTGTAGTAATTTACTACCAATATATGATATTGTGGTCTGGACCAATTGATGGATGCTAGTTTACCACAAAATGTACATCTTTGGGATCATAAATCTTTTTTACATATCTTTGATCATGTTTATGATTAAACCCCTCCACATGGTGTTAAAATTGGACATACACTATCTCACAATTATAAACTCACCATACATAAATTCTCTTCATGTGATGAAGATATATATGATATTAGGGTGAGTGCTTGTTCAGCATGAAATGCATCTTGGAAGACATTTGTTGTTTATTATATCTATATTAATATGAAAAATTAAAGAGAGAGGAGGAGTTTGTTAATACATGGATAATTATAAACTCCTTACATGAAAGTATTCCATATCTTATGTAAAATAAAAGCAAAAAGCTTACCAATCCTTGTTTGGCAATGAATGCTAAAAAAGATGTGTATTATATTATATAGCCACATACACAATTAAGAACTTTAAAGCTATATATTTTATTGAATTTAGAATATCATTAGATGCCAGCTAGGCACATCTACAAGTTCTAGATAACAAAAACACCCATATTAACAAAGACTGCTATTAGTTGGCATTACACAGTCCCATTAAAATATCAAATGTCAGATTAATTAGTCATGATAATACACACTCCATAGATTTAAATATAATATACCAATAAGAAAATCCACACTAAGAGATAAGGAAGCAAAGGCAAAATAAGATAATGGCATGGATTCAAGCATCTACACATTAAGCCAATAATGAGCTGGATACAGTCAATAAAAGAGTTCTTAAATATCCTGCAGACTTTTTTAGATATTGAAGTACCATTGTAAATTAACACAACAATTCAGAAACTATGAGGGAAGCATATATACTTGAAGTTACTAACACAAATAAACTCATTCTAACTTGATGACTCAATTTAATAAGCAGAATGACAAATGTTATGAACATTATACATTTTATGTAGTCTAGTATATAAATAAACTTAGCATTTCTTTTAACAGCACATTTTATAATGTTCAGATGACCAGATTGAGCATAACAATAAATGAAATAATGCATCTCTTGACAAATGAACATATTTAATAACTTGGAATCAGCATATTGAAATGTATACTTCATTCTTTAAATTTAATGGGAAAACCATAAAAATCATTTTTATAAAATTATAATTTACATTCAGTGCAATAAGTTAGCTTCTTGCAAATATTAACAATTAATAAATGAAGTTGATATTTTTCTTTTAGTAAAGCATTTAAAATAATCAGACATGCCAAATAAATTTAAGACTTGTTAATGGTATGCTGATTTTCATAAAGTCAAAGTTAGTTTTACTTTCCATTCAAGTAATTTTATTCAGTAAGCAGATATTCTATTATGGCATTCAGCAACATAAGTTTCATTAAATGGAACAAATGCAGAATAAAGTTTTTTTATTATTCTTTTATCATGGCAATAAATATAATAATTTTAAATGTAGCATTTTTTAAAACTCATCATTTTAATGTCAAGAGCATGAAATATTTTCATAGTCACAACCAAATGATTTGACTATGAAGACATCTAATGCCTTTGAAAGGCTATGACTATGGAGACATTTAATGCCCTTGAAAGCCTATGACTATGAAGACATTTAATACCCTTGAAAGGTTATGACTATGAAGACATTTAATACCCTTAAAAAGCTATGACTATGAAGACATTTAATGCCCTTAAAAGGTTATGACTATGAAGACATTTAATTTCCTTGAAAGGCTATGGCTATGGTGACATTCAATGTGCATGAAAACATTTAGCTTGATTCTTTTTTATGCAATTTAGTTTTTCTTTGGAGAACATATTAGCACATATATTTATAACATAAAATGAAATTACTTCAAAAGAGAATACACTTGAAAGATGATAAAAAATATTTAGCATACTTTAAATATAACAGTTTCATCAAATCCAAATGTAGTATAGAAAATGTTGTATACATATGTAAATAGAGCCAGTAAAGGCACACAATTAATTAAGTGAAAATAAAAGTAATTAGATCAGGCTACATTAACTAAATAAAGTAATTACAGAGGCGTTGTTTAATAGATTTGATTATCAAGGGAATTAATAACCAAATGAAGCTGTTTACACACACGCGAGGAAATGTATTAATACTCCAGAAAAGAAGTGACGAGAATGGAATTTCAAATTGTGGCAATATAAAAAAGAGTGGGGGAAAAAAGATATATCGTGCCTTGTGCTTTTGTTCTTGATGAGTGCTGCTGCTTTACGGACTGCGATCCCAGGTTCTCGGTGCCTGTTGATGAATCCGGCTGATTAGAGTAAAAGCAGACCACACCGGTCTTAATATAATTTTAAACGCCCTAAGTGGCTCTTACGAGGGTTATTTTCGTCACCTAGGCAAGGTACTGTGCGTTTTATATTACTGTAGGCAGAGAAGGGGATTTGAACTTTAAAACTTTAATGCAGTCAGATTATATATATATATTGTACCAATCGGAATGAAAGTGAAGATCGAATTTAACCGCAAAAACAATATCTGCACTACAAGGGCGCCATCTAGGCATTTGAGCCTAGAAAAATTTATAAAGTAGGCAGATACGCGCTGTTAAGATTCCACTTTCTTTAAATATTCCGACCGTTAGCCCAAGTCACTAGCTCAGCAGAGACGCAGAGATAAAAGTCTATAAATTTTATATCTTAAATATAAAAGAATAAAAGCCACTGCCAGAAATTAACACATAAAAATATTTATTTACGCACATATAAAATAATGTTTAAATTTTGAGGAATAAATTTAATGTTTATAATTTTATATTGATCTTTAATTCTAAATTTAAGTAGATTGCAAATAATGAGTTTACTATTTATTTAGAGGGTCGAGTATGAATGGACTACATAGGTCTGCATTTGAAAGGAAAATATTCTTCCCTGATTTAACCTTAGGCAACAAATTTCGCAATCAACTGGCGCCAATCCATCTGATACATTCATGTATTCAATGTAGCATGATACGACAACACAAAATACTATATTGTCAGGAATGTACATCTGAACAATAAGTAGAAATAGAGAAGACATTGACTCTCCACCAACAGGAATGTGACATCTGTTGGCAAGTAGATCAATAAACAAAAACTCCATAGGAATGGACTGCGGTCTTCTGCCGACTTACAAACCCATCCATAGGCAAACAGAGGGTGTGTGGCGTATATCTATAATCCTGCCCGTAGCGGACCTCATACTACATCTACTAATTACACAAATATATCCAATCCATTGAACCAATTCAACTACGAAATGAATAACCTAAGATTACCCTCCCTTAATACAACTTTACAAAACTATATAGCCATTCACGCCCGACTTAATTTTAACATTTAAATACGTTCGCACAGATTTGTTTAAAAATGTTGGGTATAGATCTATTACATAGATTCCACGGTCAAAAACATTTCAAAATAAACATAAACGATCAAAATACAAAATTATTGATACCGACAATCGCAGAGGGAAACTTATAAGTAACCCAATAGTATTCACCATAAGATACTTGCGTTGTCACCAATAACTTAAAAGACATCCGAATAAATACATTTTAGATACTCACCGTAAGGTATCATTATTTATCGAATGTCTATATATTTTGATCAAATATGAAAACCAAAATATAATTAACCGCAAACGAATCCATGCAAGCGTCTATAAACAACTTAAATTTCATACATTTAAATAATCTTTACAATAAAAAAAAAAAAAATGGAAATGATGTTTATCAATCGGGAAACATATAAAATTAAACATTATTAATTCGATTTAAAAACTTAAAAGTCAGATAGAAGTTCATAAGCTTGAACGAAAGTTCTTAGTTATTTTTTTAAATTTAGAGTTCATGTCAATATAGCTTACAGTATAAGAGTCCAGGTTCCTGTTGGCAATTCCCACGGCGTCTCCATTGGAAGAAAATGTTCTGGAGGTAGCATTAGCTGGTTCCATTCTGGTATCAGTCTTTTCATTTTTTTTTTTTTTTAAACAAACAAAAAAATGAGAGAGAACGGCAAGTGCGTCTTACCGTTGTCATCAAATCAAGTTGGAAAAACTCACTGGAACTCAATATTTTTTCTTTTTATAGTCCTCCTATGGATTCCATGAACAAAAACGTCACTGTTCTGTTTTTTCATTATGGTCCGAGCCTTTATTTGCTTCCATTGGTCAAGCTAAAATCTCTTTCTTCTCTTATCTAACTTTTCATCTGACTTTTTAATTAAACAGCTTTTAGATAATTAATAAACAATCATTTCCATTTACAGATTACAGGAATTAATTAATACCTGTTTTTATTTTAACTTACGTTATTTTTTTATTAAAATATTTTTATATTTCAATCTTGTATTTTTTTATTTAAAAAAATACGTTCAAATACTCTTTTTTTCTTGTTTATGAAAAAAATATTTTTAAAGTTTAGCATCCGTGCGAATATATATATGTTTAATAAACATTTTAATTTTAGCGTTTAGTTTTTTCCTTTTATTTGCGAACTTTTAAGTTTTTATTTTAAATTAATGTAACGACATATTTATATATCGTTACAATATATATATGTTAACCAATTATCATAACTGTTGTTAGTGTGAATTATTATGTACCAATAAAGATTTAGTGTAAATTAGTCGGTGATTCTTATTTATAATTAAGCATTAATATTTGCGATCGTTTAGCTACAGCTGAGGACACTGCAGAAAATGTAGTTCATAAAGTTTTTACAACACAGGAATCATACCTTTGATTAAATTCCATTGTAGGAATTGATTTCAGAGTAAACAATTCAATTCCTAAAACATTTGCTGTCAAATTTTTCATACTACAATTCTTGTCAAAGTTTTAAATGTTGAGAAGCTTTCAGTTGTAGAAATAATCTGGATATTTTTGTTTAACAATGCATATTACTAAATAATAAAATAAAATAGATAAATAAAATTACAACTGTAGATAAATTCCATGTGTGGAGAAGGTGGAAGTAACTGTTGCCAAATTCTATAAATAACTGCAATGAACATAATTCTAGAATTTTCTAGAGTCACTCATTTAGCCTTTTATCAAAACAAATAGTTAATTAAAAGATTATCTCATCTTTTAATAATTTTTAGGAAGTTATTTAATACTGAAATTTATTATGGTATTAAAAAATTGTACATTCTTTAAACATATTAAAATTTACATTATTTAATAAAATTATATTAACAATATTTTAAACATTTTTTTTCTTTTATTATCAAGTCTTAGAATATATTTTTCACTATTGTACTTTTTTAAAATAATTATTAATTTTCACATGCAGCCACACTTAGATCCCACTATTAAATTTCTTATTTAAGAATGCTAACTTAATTATATGAACTAATTATTGGTTTTAAAATAACAATGTTTTTAAAGCACATAAACTTTAGGATTCTCTAATTAAACTAGCTTACAGTACTATTTAAAATTAAATAATACCCTTTACTGTCAAGTAATTTAATTATCGTAAGAACAACTTTAAAGTTTAAACTCGTTTTAAAGTTTTTCTATGACATTTTAATTTACTAAACGATATGACAACTAATCTAAGATTATTTTAGCTTTACTACTTTAAAAATTAACTTAATATCTTAAATCAGTAGTAAGTCTATTGATATTTACTTAAAATTATGAGGTATTTATGGAGTTTAAATATTGCAAATTTACACTTAAAGACAATTTTTAAGAATGCCTAATTTGTTACATATACAATTTTAACATTATTTAATAACAAAATTAAACTATTAAATTTTTTTAAAAATAATATATCATGACTTGAAATTCAGCTTTACTGCAAAAGCTGAAAGTCACAATATATATAGACAAGGGTAGAGATGCAATGTTGGATTTGGAAAAGTTGTTTACATATAGGGATGAGAATGAAGGATATGAATAAAGATAGCATAATGTTACAGTAAATACAGAAAAGACTTACAGAAATTTGGAAACTGTTATAGGAAAAGAATGGTTTTAAAAAAGTACTAAATTAATGTAAAACTTGATTTTACTATTATGCAAGAAGATGAAAATGTGAACATGTGGAGAGAATTGGAAGAAGCTTATTTGTATGAGGGAAAAAAGATTTTTAAATCATGATAGTATTTGAGTGATGAAGAATAATGATGTCTTGAAATATTAATATCTATTGTTTATTACTTTTACAATGCCTCTTTACAACCTACTATTGATAGTTTCTTAAACTATTGAAAATATAAGAAGTTCTGAAAAAGATTGCTGGCATAATCAAAACCATCAATAGTGGATTGTAAAAAAGCATTGTAAAAAGTAGTAAAAAGAAATAGTTGATATTAATGTTATATGGATTTGGCAGTAAGAAAGAATAAAGTCTTAAAATATACACCTGGGTTTCATTTTATGTGGTAGATAGGTTCATCAGAAAACTCGCACAAAAATAGACTTTACTTACCTTGAAAAATGGGGGATAGCGTCTGTAGTTTTCAGAAATTACATAAAAGCAAAGCAACAAATAACAATTACTTTAAAATTCGCATTAAAAATATAAGGAAATAAAGTACGACTAAAAAAAAATTTCAAATATTTGAAAAAAATTAATACAAGACACTTTTTTTTTAATTAAATACAGTATTTAATTTTACATTTTTTCATACATATTTTAATCATTACCACTATTTGACAATATGCATTTGTTTGTGAACTGGTAAGAAATCAGATTCGTGATGTGATGTACAACTACTGCTACTTTCAGTCTTGGGCTGTGTTAATGGTTTTCTGTTTCTATATTAAAAAAATGAGATGACAATCAAAACAAAAAGATTATACATTATCATTACAAAGATTATTTTCAGTTTACAAAATCAATCTCCATTATTATTTATTTAAAAAATCTAAAAAATTATTTATTTCTGTTATATTTAACAAAATACGTTTTAAAAGTTCAAAATTTTTGAATATTATGATATTTTTATATGTAAGTATAAATCTATTATTATTATTTACTAATTAGTATAAGTAGATTATTTACATCGAAGCTAAAAATTCTAAATACATCTTCAGGCCATATTCATGTTAGCTGCTAATATAACGTTATATTTTTGAAGAAAAAAAAGCATGTCATATAAGTTATTAATAATTTAAATTTCTTGATAACTAATAAATATAGTGAAATGTGAAAGATATTAAGAAAAAACATAAATCGCATAAATTCAAAATCGCATTAAAATAATCCACATAAAACGAGTGTACAGAATATTTTTTATTAAAAATCAGAAAAAATATTTTTTAATGGCAAATATAAGGATTATTGTTATAAATTACTAGTTATCAATTGTTAGATATTTAAAATTTGAGATTTAAGTAAATAAAAAAAATTTTCCAGTTATGTGGTTTGAGTTTTTTAGCCATAGATTTCCCCCCCCCCAAAAAAAAAAATTGAGCAATCAAAATTGTAGTGCTTTCCCCACAATGATGTATTTATAACAAAGGCATTTCATGTGTTGAAATATCTGTTGCAGAATGCATGCACATGATATGAGAAATTTCACTTTGTCATGTTACATATACACCTGGATCTCGTTTTATGCGGTAGATAAGTTTCTCAGAAAACAAGCACAAAAATATACGTAACTTATTTTGAAAAATGGGGGATAGTTTCTGTAATTTTCAGAAATCGCATAAAAGCAAAGCAATAAGGAAAAATTACTTTAAAATTCGCATTAAAAAAGTAAGGAAATAAAGTATGACTAATAAAAAATTTCAAATATTTGAAAAAAATTAATATGAGACAAATTTTTTTTATTAACTACAGTATTTAATTGTATATTTTTTTCATACATATTTTAATCATTAACGCTATTTGACAAAATATGTGTTCGTTTGTGAACTGGTAAGAAATCAGATTCGTGGTGTGATGTACAACTAGCGCCACTTTCAGTCTTGTGCTGTGTTAATGGTTTTCTGTTTCTATATTAAAAAAATGAGGACACAATCAAAACAAAAAGATTATACATTATCATTACAAAAAATATTTTCAGTTTACAAGATCAATAAAATCTCGTTATTATTTATTTTAAAAATCTAAAAAAAATTTTATTTCTGTTATATCTAACAAAATTTTTAAAAGTTTAAAATTTTTGAATATTTATTGTGATATTTTTATACGTAAGTATAAGTCTATTATTATTATTTACTAATTAGTATAAGTAGGTTATTTACATAGAAGCTAAGATTCTAAATACAGCTTTAGGCCATATTCACATTAGCTGCTAATATAACATTATATTTTTGGGAAAAAAAAGTATTTCAAGTCAAAATAAGTTATTAATAATTAAATTTCTTGATATGTAATAAATATAGTGAAATATGAAAGATATTAAGAAGAAACATGAATCGCATAAGTTCAAAATCGCATTAAAATAATCCACATAAAACAAGACCCAGGTGTATATATAAATTGTAAGGAGATTTAATTATAGATTTTTTTTTGATCAGCACAGTAATTGTTGGTTTAAGGGCTAATAATTTCTGGGCTGATTCCTCAGCTGAAGGAGATTCAAAAAAAGTTTTTGTCAAATAAATGGATCTATTATGGAAGTAATACAATTCTTTATGTATTGATTTCTATATTTACATATGGTACCATTTCCAACTTTCTCATACCCTTAACAATACTATTTTTTTACACCAAAACTTTACTCTTACAATTTTGACTGTCCTGCAGCCATCATCAGAGCTACAATATCCAAATATATAATCATACAATTAATATATTATATTTATATATATATAATCAATAACATCTTAGCCTGACCATTATAAATAATCATTTTTCATTTTATTCTTTTAACTAATTTAATTTTTTTATTTATAGTATTTTGTTATTAATTATTCTAAAACAATTGTATTATAATTTTAAAACTTAATCTATCATTTTATTATCTTTTTAATTATATATTTTTAATTACTTATAAACTTTTATTTTTATTATATATTTAACTATTAACTTTTTTACATTATAAATTATCTTTTTATTACATTACTAAATACTTACATCTTTATAATCCTATTTCCAAAAAACAACTGTCAAATTTTGAAAAATTCTTATACTTGTTTACCACCTCCCTCTATCGTCATTTTCTTCAACTTTATTTCTAAACCTTTTTTATATTCAAATTATTATTAATGATAATAACTATAATTATTCATAAAATTATTGTCTATTAAATACATTATACATATATACACGCATGTATTTTATGCACCCTGTTTAGGATTGGTTTTATATTTAATTAGCTCTGATTTTCTCTAATATTTTCAGCAACTTCACAAAAATCCAAAGAGTTCATAAGACTGTCAATGAAGGCGAAGATCACCAATCAAGTTACTGTCAATAAATACAATGAATCAAATAGTTAACTTACACTTATTATATAAAAGTCTTATTTCTGTGCTATTAAATACATTGTACATGTATACACACACATGTATTTTATGCACTCCATTGAGGATTTTATATTTAATTAATTCCATTTTTTTTTTAAAAATATTTTCAGCATCCACATCATCTACATCCAAAGATGTCAGAAGATCTGGAAGGAGGGCCAAACGATCCACTTTGAGCATTTTCACAGATATGTTGATGAAAGCTCTTTTCAAAGTTAGGCTGATATTAAAAATTAACAGAATCCTTCCATGTAGTCTCTTTAATGAGAGGATATTATCACTCAACAATCAGATTAGGGTGACTGGCCTGTAAAACAGGCACAGGCAGTTGTTTTTTTTTTTTTTTGTTAATGGGCTGAATTAAATTTATTGTGATGTGGGCCAGAATAAAAGAACAATTTAAGAAAAAGTTCAGAATCTAAACAATGTTAAATTATTAACAATTTTTAAAAATTGTAAATACAAAAGAATCAATTATAGATAAAAACTAAAATTTGTAATAAACATTTTTGTTGTCATGATAACAAAGTAAATACAGAAAACTTGTTGCTACAAAAATATTTATGGGGTGGATTGAATTTGGGATGCTTTTGATTTATGATTGCATCAAATTTGTGATTCGATTCACAAGTGGTTATTTGTTGAATAACTTCTAAATTTTCATCTTTTATTCATGATCTCATTTTGCTATTTGTATTTTTCATTAAAGAAAATGTTATTTCTCATTGGTATGTCAATCCAATGAATGGCAAATATTTCTGTGACTTATGCAGAATATTTTTAAATATAATCCAGTAGGATGACAGTCATGATATGTTGGGTAGAAAAGGGATTTTATTGTTACCCAAAATATCACAACCATGTTTGCTCTCAATCTTTTATTAAAATAAAAACAAATAATGTAATTATTTTAATTGATAATGAATAAGGTAAAATGATCTAACTTTACCAGGAATTAATAAAATTGATTACATTAATCCAATACTAATTAGATAAAATAATCTTAGCATTTGATGTTATCTTAACATCAGTAATACAATTATAAAATAGACTTTCAATATTATATTTCTTTATATTGCTGTACTCACATTTATTACACTATCTTACTATTATAAACTCACCACACATAATCCTCTTCTTGTAATAAAGATATATATGGTGACCTGGTACAACTGATGAGTGCTGGTTCAGCACGAAGTGCATCTTGGGGGTCGTTTGTCTTTAATTGTATCTTTATTTATATGAAAAATGAAAGGAGGGAGAAGTGGAGTTTGTTAATACATTAATAATTATAAACTCCTTAGGTGAAAATATTCAATATCTTATGTAAAATAAGAGATTACCAAACCTTGTTTGGCATATATTTTATTGAATTTAGAATATCATTAGGTGCTAGATAGGCAAGATCTACATTAAAAAACACCCATATTAAGAAAGAATGCTATTAGTTGGTATTTCACAGTACCATTGAAATATCAAATGCCAGGTTAATTAAAGTCATGGTAATACACAATCTGTGGACTTAAAGATAATATACCAATAAGAAAATCCACACTAAGGGATAAGGAAGCAAAGGCAAAATAAGATGATGGCATGGATTCAAGCATCTACACATTAAGGCAATAATGAGCTATGACTTTGTTAAATAATCAGGAAAAGTGAGAATGAACCATCAGAAGAAAAGGGATTTGTCAAAATAAAGGATTACATGCTTAATGTTTAAAATGTATAATCAAATTCACTGGCAGGATATGATAAACTATGAGAGAGACACTATGCTAATATCATTTAAAACAACAGCTAAAAGATGTGTAGAATCAATAAAACAGTATATCAAAGTAGAGCTAAATATAAAATTGTGGCATAATAATTAAACAATCAAAAATATACATCAGCTTCTGAACTCTTCCACCATTTTCACACATTCAAAATAACTTCAAAAAGAGACAAGTTTAATACATTTAAAATACTGTACTCTGACAATATTCTGAAAACTTTGTATAAAATTCCTCTTAAATCGTACATAAAATTATATAAAATGTATAGAATAAATACATGATTTAAAATAAATGAATATTAAAAAGTAGTCTATAAAAGAGTTCTTAAATAACCTGCAGACTTTTTTAATGTTGAAGTACTACTGTTTAATGGGAAAACCATAAAATTCATTTTTATAAAATTATAATTTACATCTATCCATCAATGTGAGAAATTAGCTTCTTGCAAATATTAGCAATTAATAAATGTTTATATTTTACTTTTAATAAAGCATTTAAAATAATCAGACAGAGCAAATCTTAGCTGATTATCATAAAGTCAGTCAAAGTTGAGTTTTACTTTTCATTCAACTAATTTTATTCAGTAAGCAGATATTCAATTATGACATTCAGCTACATAAGTTTTATTAAACAGAATAAAGTCTTTTTATTATTAATTTATCATGGCAATAAATATAATAATTTTAATTGTAGCATTTTTTAAAAATTCTTTCATCATTTAAAAGTCCTGCAACTTTGGATAAATAGTCTTTATTCCACATAAAATGAGATTTATAAAATTAAGAAACTTTTCTTAGATTACTATAAGTTATAAATATATGCGCTCACACACTTTTTTAGAAATACTGTACAATAATTGCATGAAAAATATTGAAGCTAAATACTTTCAAGAGCGTTAAATATTTTCATAGTCATAACCAAGGGTATGACTATGAAGACATTTAATACCCTTGAAAGGCTATAACTATGGAAACATGTAATGCCTTTGAAAGGATATTACTATGAAGACATTTAATGCCTTTGAAAGGATACACTATGGGGATTTTAATGTGCATGAAAACACTTAGATTGAATATTTTTCATGCAATTTAGTTTTTCCTAGAACATGTTAGCACATATATTTATAACATAAAATGAAATTACACCAAAAGAGAATACACTTGAAAGATGATAAAAATATTTAGCATACTTTAAATATAACAGTTCATCAAATTCATTAGAATAAATAAGACCTTTTTAATATAGTTTTTGCACATAACTTAGAAATTATGCATTCTTAAAGTAAGATTGAAATGTAGTATAGAAAATGAAACTAATACAGTTTTTACAATGCAGGAATCTTACCTTTGATTAAATTCAATTGTATGAATTGATATCATCTAGCCTTTTATTCAAAACAAATAGTTAATTGAAGGATTATCTGATCTTTCAATAATTTTTAGCAAGTTATTTAATACTGATATTTATTACGGTATCAACTGAAAGGAGACACTTTGATTCCTCTTGGAGGCCTAACGGGTACCGAGCAGGGCAAATTTCTAATGTCCACTCCATATATTCTTGTTGTTGCAGCTGTTATTACTGTGTTTATTCATATAGTATACTAATATGGATGGGCTGCTCACCAACACGCATTAGCCAGTGTGGTGAGTTTATAGACTTTTTACCTCTGAGTTTAAGATCAAGAAACACCATGCTTTTCTCAGTTGCCAGATAAGGCGAAATGAATGTACGTGTAAATGATAAATATTTGTCCAATAGATATATACAATTATGACAGACAAAAATAAATCATGGCCCTTATTCCCAGGAGGCTGTAAATTCACAAAACAAGGCAACGGTTGGCGGCCAAAGGCAGAGGGTGCTAAGGACTACTATTTGATGATGACTATTTTCATACTTACAACTGCAGATCACTTTTAAGTGAAGAAAGATTGCAAGAATTAGAAAAACTATTACATTGAATGGGTCATTATTGGACATTGTGAAAAGGTGAAGAGACAATTGATTTAAAAAGTGGACATGTACTCTACTTTAAAGACACAAATATTGCAAATACAAGTAGAGTAGGATTCATTATAAATAAAAAAGTGGAAGAACATTATGCAGATTAATGGTGTATCGGACAAAGTGGCAAGATTAATAACTTAATAGCAGATATCAAATGCAGATAATTCAGGTTTATGCCCCAACAAGTTCTCATAAGTGATGTAGTAGAAGATTTTTATATGGATATACAAAAGGCTTTCGATCAAAGTAAACAACATTTTAAAATTGTTATGGGAGACTTTAATGTTAGAATTGGTAAACAAATGAAATATGAAAGTGCTGTGTTTAATTTTGGTTATGGTAATAAAAATTAGAGAGGACATAGACTTGTGGAGTTTGCAAAAAAAAAAAAAAACTATTATGAATTCATTTTTAGAAAAATGTTAAAAGGAAATAAACATGGAAGCATCCAAATCAAGGTACTGCAGAATTGTGTTATATCTTGACTAACAGAAAATACATAGTTCAAGATTGTAATGTTCTTAATAAATTTAACACAGGAAGTGATCATTGATTAGTAAGATACATGTTAATGCAAAACTAGAGAGAGAAAAATTATTAAGAAAAACTACTGACAGATGATCGGAAGAATGCTATATTAATATTTTAAAAACATGATAAAGATATTAGAAATTACAAACCTATCAGCATCAATTAGATTACATAATGATACTAGGAAAGTCAACATTGATAAGGATGTAAGACAGTGACTCCATATCTCCAAAACTTTTTATGACAGTGTGTGTTGCAAGAAGTATTTTGTGGATTCAAATGGAAAGCTAAAGGAGTGAAAGTAAATGGAATTTAGTTTATTCATTTAGATTTTGCAGAAGATGTAGCTATTTTTTGCAAATAAAGCTTTAGAGCTGCTGGAAATGTTGCAGGAGTTATCAAATGGTGGGAAAGTAGGACTAAAGATAAATGTTAAAAAGACTAAAGTAATACTTAATGGATTTTTTCAAAATATGAAAATAAAGATTGATTATGATGAGTTAGACTAAGTTAACAGCTACAAATACCTTGGTCAGATTATTAATACAGATGGAAACAATGGATGAAATTAATCATAGAATTAAACTTGGTTGGAGTGCTTTTCATAGAAGTAACTTGATACTAAAAGGAAATACGCCTATATGTTTGAAAAAGAAGGCTTTTAATAAATGGGTTTTCCCTGTGCTTGCTTATGGATCTGAGACTTGGACACTTAATAGAAGAGCAATACAGAGACTTCAGAGCACTCAAAGAAGTATGGAGAGATGCATGTTAGGAGTCACAAGTAGAGATCGAAAGCACAAATATATGGGTAAGAGAACAAACGGGTATTACTGACATCATTGGAAAAATTAAAAGACTGGAGTTGGGCTGGACATATTGCTAGAAAAGATAATAATAGATGGACAATTGAAATCTTAAACTGGATTCCAAGAGATTGTAAAAGACCCAGAAAGAGACCACATGTGTGATGGATGGATGAAATAAGAAAGTGTGCAGGGGTGATGTGGGGAAGAGAAGCTAAAGATTGGAGAAAATAGATTGAACTTGGAGAGACCTTTATCCTGCAATGGATTGATAATGGTTGATGATGATACATTCTTTTAAAAAAAAATTACATTAAATCATTCAACCTAAAACATTAAATTTCAACAGAAAGTATTTAAATAATTATTAGTTTTTGCATGCATGCACACTTATATCCCACTATTAAATTTCTTATTTAAGAATGCTATCTTAAATATAAAAATTATTGCTATAAATTACTAGTTATCCTTTGTTTGATTTTTAAAATTTGAGAATTAAATAAAAAAATTTATGTGGTTTGAATTTTTCAACCATAGTTTTATTTTTACCCAAAATTGAACAGTGAAAATTGTAGCGCCTTTTCCGCAAAATGTGCTTCTAACAAAAGCAGAATGCATACATATGATATGAGGAATTTCATGTCACATTTTATTTATATATAAAATTTGTAATGAGGTATAATTATAGACTTTTTTTGATCAGCACAATAATTGTTGGTTTATGGGCTAATGATTTCTGAGCTGAGGCAGATTCAAAAACATCAAATAAATGGATCTATTGTGATGAATATGACATATACATGATCAGTGGTGACATGATGTCAGAGCAATTTACCCATATTATATGTCTTATTTCTATGCTCTAAATACATTGAACATATATACACACACGTATTTTATGCACCCCATTGTGGGTTGTTTTTTTATTTAATTAGCTCTGATTTTTTTTTTTTATATTTTCAGCATCCATGTCATCTACATCTGAAGATGTCGGAAACTCTATAAAGAAACCCAAACAATCAGTTGGTAACTGCATTATCACTGAAAATGATGAGTCAAATAGTTAATAGAAATTTTGTGATAATCTTCAAATATAGTAAATTCTTTGAACAGGTGACTTATTATTGCCTCATTTTTTAAAATCAGCACATTTTAAGTTTTCTTTTTCTTTTTTTGCAAAATTGGAAAGTGAGTTACCTGTTACTTTTGTAATTGTGAAAATAAATTTAGTTTGTTATAAACGATGTGACATTTGTATACATTTCATAAATAAATAATTCTTTTATAATGATAAATTTGATTTATTTTAATACATTAAAAGATCATTTAGCCATTGTTCATCTTTTAATTCACAGAATTCATTAAACTTGTCTTTAACAATTTCATTCAACCAATCATGAAATCATTTGAATACTTTTGTAGGACTAATCAGGAGTTAACAGATTTTGAAAATATTTTGTTGTTTGCACAAACCACTTTTTAACATTTCTGCTTCAATTATGTTTTGGTGAAAATAGCTTAAATTTATTGAATAGTTTTGTTGAAAAATAACTTTTTTAATTATATTATTTAAAAACAGTTTTATTACAAAGCAAACAAATAAATTGTCTACAATTCTAATTAAATATTTGTATAGCCAATTATCATTAAAAGCATGGCGGTTGGCATCAGATTTTCTTTTTTTAATTGACTCCTTTTACGGGTTATAAATTATATTTACTTAAAAATTCTAATCAAAAAATGCATAACTTTATAAAATATTCATGCACAATATTATTTTTTTCAATAAAATTGATGAAACCCAAAAAAAACTGTTTGATTGTTGTTAAAATAACACTTTTCAATGTATGCATAGTATCATCTGATTAACTAATAATTTAATGGCCTATAATTCAACAAATAAGTATATGTTTGCTATTTGCATTGCCGTTATTATAGCACTGTTACTTTCTCCTGCCATTCCTGTATTGCACATTGCAAAAAAGCCACAAATGTTTCTATGAAATAATATTTTATTGCTGCAATTTCCAATTGTTTTATAACATGATGTTTTTCGGGAATGGCATATTAACTGAGAAGGGATTACTTTGTTATTTTGTACTTTATAATAAAGTCAGCTATCTACATAAAGGCGTAATTTTTTAAAAAACTCATGTTTATATATTGAATGTGAATGATTGAACACACATGTACGTAAATACACCTGGATCTCTTTTTGTGCGGATTTTTTAAATGCAATTTTGAAGTTATACTATTCTTTTTTTTCTTAATATCTTTTTATATGGTTTTCTTTTATGCGATAAAGAAGTTCATATTTTATTTAAAATCGGAATTTCCCTGTTTTAAATGCCCACACTAAATTTTACATGCTTTAACCTTTTCACTTTCAAGCAGTCATATTGAATATTTAAAAAAATTATGCTAAGTCACAAATTTTATCATAACTTTTAAGTTTTATTAATAAAAAATGACATAATAAATATTGTTTTAAAGAATAAACACCAAAGAATGTAATTAAACTGAAAAAAATAGCCATTGATATTCAAAATAATAAAAAAAAGAATGAAAGTTAATATTTCTAATAATTATTTCCATATTATTTCATAAATTCTAAATTATCATGCATACAATTTAAAATTATATTTTTGTTAGTAGGTTAGTTGGATTCATCCTAAAATTTCTAAAAAAATTAGTATATACTAACATTTACCTAAGGTAATGCATCACTTGAAAACGTCATAGAATAAAAACATTAGTATCTTTCAATTTTCTCAGTAGCCCTTCAAAATGTATTTCCATACAGGAGTTTGCAATATAAGTCATTCCTAGTATTGTTTCCCTTACAACAAGTAAGTTAATATTGATCAATAATCAGTATAATTTGAATATTATAATAAAAACTTCAATACAGTTTGTAATTTATTAAAAAGTACTACTAAAATAGTCACTATATACAAAATAAAATAAAAAGTGAATGAAATACTAAATTCATTATAGAGTTAAGCTTGAGGTACATAAGTTTGTAGTTTATATATATATATATACTGTCAAAATCACTACTTTTAGCATTTGCATATTTTTTACTATTATTAAAATGCAGACAAGTAATTATAGAAAAATCTAAATCAGGTCATTATATTTCCAAAATATGTTCATCTCGGTCTCATATCAACCAATTTAAATACGCAAATTCACATCATATCAAAAAATGCAGATAATTCACGATATAAATGTACACGAGCTTTTTTTTTTATGTTAGTTTCAATAGTAATTTTTTCGTATATTTTTTTTATCAAAAATTTATATATGAATAAAATAATACTTAAAAAATATGCAGCTTTGAAATTTATAGTACAATAGTCTATAATTGGCCTAAGTTTATGTACTATAAAACCATTACTTTTAGCATTTGTTTATTTTTACTATTATTAAAATGCAGACAGAAAAATCTAAATCAGGTTATTATATTTTCTATTTTTGTCTCATATCAATTAATTCAAATACTCCACCCATGCTCATATTATAGAAAAAAATGCAGATAATCACGATTTTTTTTTTTTTAGTTTTAATAGTAATTTTTTTTTTATCAAATATATATATTAAAAAACAATAATTAAAAAATATATAATAATTAAAAAAATATAGAAAAATAAAAATACTTATCATTAGGCCCCCATAACGTTGGCTTTAAAATACAACAGAAAAAATAAAACTTTTTACTGATATATTTTTCATGCTGAAATGTTCTCCAGTAACTTAAAAAAATGAGAGACAAAAAAAATTCAATCTAAGATCACAAAAATTATCATAAAATTTTTTTTATCGTAGAAAAATAAAATTTACCTTTCTGGAAAGTAGAGAGAAAGATGGAAACCAAAATCTAAAAAGTGCATGCGTAGATTTCTGTTAATCTTAACTTCAACCCGGATGTTTATAATTTGAAAATGATTGCCCGCATTGTGCGGGTTTAAACACAAGGAGATTAAATGCCTGTTGGAAAAAGGTTTGACATTTAATTTAGATATCGTAGAAGATTTAGGAAAAGATAATGAAACAGAAGTGTAACCTGTTCATTCCACAGCAAAAATGATACAGAAAGTCTTCAACTTTCTAATCAATTGGAAAATCATTTTCTTGTTAATGACATGATTTATGATCTAAATTCCAACGAGAGCTAAAAGTTGTATGTCTGTGTTATGTATACATATGCTTATATTTTCTTTTACACACATATATACACGGAGAAACTTTTAGACAGAAAAAAGTTATAAGTAAAAATAGTTAAGAACTTTTAATTTCTACTTAAAAAGAATATATCTTTAAAAGTGTTTAAATATTTTTACTTGTAACTTTTTTCTGTCTAAAAGTTTCTCCATGTATGCGTATAAAATTAAATTTAACTGTTAGTCATTATTAACACACTCGTGGAAGGGTGTTATATATATATATAGTTGCACTCATGGAAGTGCATTCTCTAACAGCTAGACATAGCATTCTGAATATCGAGAGCTTCATAAACAATTAGTAAAATCATTGTCTTAAAGTTTAATTACCGATTACATTTTCGACAGAAAACCATTAATACAGCACGAGAGTGAAGTTGGCACTAATTGTATTTCCTCGTGACAAATCTGATGTCTTACCAGTTCACAAATGAACTGCATATTGTCAAATAGCGATAATAATTAAAATATGTATGAAAAAATGTAAAATATAAATTACACATAAAAACATATTGTTTTGAATAAAATTAAATAGTTAATAAAAAAAGTTTGTCTTTTATCAATTTTTTTCAAATATTTGAAATTTTTTATTAAGTCATACTTTAATATTTCCTTATATTTTTTTGTGTGCAAATTTTAAAGTAATTTTACATTGTTGCTTTGCTTTTATGCGATTTGTGAAAATTTTGGAATCTATCCCACATTTTTCAAGGTAAGTTAAGTCTATTTTTGTGTGATTTTTTAATGCAGGTTTTTGGTGGAACCTATCTATTGCATAAAAAGAGATTCAGGTGTATATAAACAAAGGGAGTAAATCATCCCCCAGGCTACAAATTAAATGCATTCTGAATGTTGAACGAACAATCAAGAATAGAATGAATCTAAGCAAACCTCTGTTAACATTGTTGTTAATTCAATGTGAAATTAATTTATCAGCAAGATGAGATATGGCACTTAAGAATTATTTAATGTCTTACTCAATTATGTGTAAACTTTAAATTAAATATAGGCTATGAATTAAAAGCAATCTAAATGTTGAATAATGGATCAATATTAGGATGAATTCATCTATTCTTGGGAGATCTGATATTCATAAGCAATATTTGTCAACATTATTGATAATTCAGATGAAATTAATTTATCATTCAGATGGAATATGATTAAACTCAATCAGTTATACAGGGCTGGATATAGCATCTTCATTTAAATTAAACATAACTATGTATAAGTAACCAAATGAAATATATAAATGTGCATTCTTAATTTATTAATATTTGCAATACATTTTTTAAAAAACTCTTGTTCATAAATTTCATTTATGTATGCATATAAAAAACCTATTATATACTGTAACCTCTAAAAAATTGTGGACAGCCTCACTCAACCACACACACATTACCTCCAGAGCGGATGGCCTCCAGATCAACTGTGATGGGATATTTAAAATTGCCAGGGTGCCAAATTGTAACTTTAATAGAGATTCAATTCACTACTTATTATTTAATAATAATTCACTTAATTATCCACATTAATATCCAATGAATAGGTAATAAATAAAATTTTCAATAAATAAACAGCGATATTAATAATAAAATTCTTGTGATTTATTTGGAAAGGAAAAAAATCTCAGCTCAATTTCCTGCTGTACTATTTAACATTAATGTCACAATTAAAATTTTAAAAAAATAAATTTATTTCCATGACCATCATCCTAATCCATCACTTTACCCCATTCCCAATTATAACTCAGTTTTACAAATGTTGGTAACTTATTTTTAAACTTTTTTTTTCCCTGATTAATTTTCTTTGCTAACTCTTATTTAAGGTCTCAGTGCTTCAAAACAGTGAAGGTGTGAAAATTAACACTGATGCAAATTATCAGTGTTAAATGAATAGTCAGTCATTATATCCATAGTTGGCCTTGGCTGAATTTCGCATAGCCAATGTCCACTTTCGCTATTTCTCCAAATAATTAAAATCAAAATTTAACTACAAATTTTTGTAAATAAAGTACTATAAACACACTAATAATTAAATTTTTTTTACTTAATTAGTTCACCTGGGAAGGTATTTGAATACAGCAAATGGAGAAAAGATTTTATATCTACCCGCCGCATTCTATATCACTCAATAATCCTGCTGCATACTATAAATCTTAAACTTTAAGGTTGCTAAGTTAGTTTCTTTGAAATTGCATTGCTAAATAATTCTTATATCAAATTGGGTAATAAAACTATAAATACACCTGGGTCTTGTTTTACGCAGTAGATAGATTTCTCAGAAAATACGCAGCAAAGCAACAATGTAAAATTACTTTAAAATTCATATGACTAATAAAAAATTTTGAATTTGAAAAAAATTGATACAAGACAAACTTTTTTATTATCTACAGTATTTAATTTTATTCAAAACAATATATTTTTATGCGTAATTTATAGTATTTTATCATATATGTACAGTATTTTAATCATCATTGTTATTTGAAAATATGCAAGTTTGTGAACTAGTAAGGCATCAGATTCATCACAAGAGAAAATGCAACTAGCACCTACTTTATTTTTTTTAATTGCTCTTATAGTACACTCGCCCAAACTAAAATGTTTTCCAATCGCTGTTGATCCTTCCCATTTCACTAAGCCATCTAAAATTGAAATTGTTTCCAAAGAAATTTATTTTCTTGGATGGTTTTTTTTCTCCATTAGGGTAAACTAAAAGTTTAAAATAAGAATTTAGACTTATGATTAAAACTAACAATTAAATATTAAATTCTTATTTTTATCTTCAATTTTCAATTCCGTTTAAAAATCAGTTTTCATTGTTTCGCATCACATTAATTTCAGATCACATTAAGTAATTGTTAAATTGTTAATTATAATTAAAAATCAGATTTTAATATTTAATTGTCAAATTTAATTGTGCCCACTGTTGTTACTCACTTTTTAAAAATTAACTTGCGGGCATTAAATAATTAATTGATTAAAAGAATTAATTAGTATTCTTTTTTAAAAAAACAAAAGTAGAATGTGATTTAAATGCAAAAACTACAACGTGCATAGTATACGCATCTATAACGTTTGAACAGATTTACATTATAACCTTGTAAAATTTACTGTGTGTATATAAAATGGAAATCCTGATTTTATGAACTTCTTTATTGTGTAAAATCTATTACAGTACTATTATAACACACTGAAAATATTGAAATTATTAGATGGAAGTTTAACTCTGATAATGTGCTATTAATTTAAATATGACGTGTGAGTGTGCGAAATTTATAATATTTAAAGTAATAGCACATTATCGGAGCTCGACTTTGATCTAATAATTTTTAGCGCATAAAAAAACCCGCATACAATGATATTAAGAAGAAACATGAATCACATTTTGAAAATCTGCATAAAATGAGACCGGGGTGTAATCTCTTCAATAATTTACATGGTATAGTGTAATAAAATCAAACCATAATTAAAATTTAAGTAATCATGTGTTGGTGTATGATTAGGATTTCCAGAATTCATGGGATCAGCAAAACATTGAGACAGACAAAGCTTTTATTTTAAAATGTCAACATTTTATTAGCAAAGATAAACTTGAAGTGTTTGATAAAAGAAAAAGAAATATTTCAGAAGTGAAATTACAACATATATTTTGTTTGTTAAAATGGCGGAATATAAAAATATAAAACGGATTACGATTAGAGAAAATGATAACAAGCCGGACCACAGAGAAATTAGGAGTACAATTTAATTGGTAGAAATGCAGAAGAACAGATGAATTGAAATAATGAGATAATTGAACCAATGAACAGATAAATCCGTAAAGGTATGAACTTTTCGACACAGCAAATAAAAAGACTTTTCATGTATATATTTTTTGTAGTTTAATTAGTTTTAAAAGTAGAGTGTACTGTAGAAGTTTGTGTTTAAATAAAGCATTATGGTATTATAAATAATAACACGGAGTAAAGATTTTGTTAATACACGGCAAAAACTTGACACAGTTTTGGAAAAAATGAAGGAATGTAATGCAGCTTAGGGCCACTAACATATTTACAAAAAAAAAAACCCAACTAGAAGACCAATTGTACACAATAACAAAAATATATTAAAAAACTACAAAAATGATGAAAATTGTGCTTTACAAAAATTATTTTGTGACAATAATCTGGCATCTCTCAATGCAGCTCCATAAGTTCTGATCATTGGCCCTCTGCTTCTTCAGCTGAGATCTTCAATCTTAAAATCTTCTGAATCTGCCACCACCGCCGCCACCTTCCCATCTACCTCTTCCCCGCCCACGAAATCCGCCTCCTCCAGACTGCCGCCGGCCCTGGGCAACTGCTACCTTTAAAGTACGATCTTCAAAAGATGATCCATCAAATGCAAGCGCTTCCTTTAAAGCATCTGCATCTTCGAATTCCACAAAGCAAAACCCTTTAAAGTTATCAGTCTGCCTATCTCTAATAAGTCGAACACTCTTGACCCTCAATCCTCTGAAAATGTCGTCAATGTCATCTTGTACAACACTATTTGGTAGATTTACCACAAATGCAGTATATGGTGGATCTCTGGGGAGTGATTTGCTCCTACTTCTATCTCCTCCAGGTCTGTCATAAGGCCGATCACGTCTTTCATAGCTCCCACCACGACGACCGCCGCTACCATAGCCCCTAGAATTACTATAACTATAGTTAAATCTACTCATTTTTTTAAAGTTAAAATTAATAAATTTCGTACAACTTCACGAAGTACTCAGCCAAGCAATTCCTCCAACAGTTAATGGAACCAGATTTGACCTACGACATAGCAATACGGAAAGGGATAGCATACGAGCTCGTAATTGAACAAGCAATGTGTTTCAGAGGCAAGATAAATGATGAACAGTCATGGGAAATACATAAAACAGAAGGGAAAAAACAGAGTACAAATACGAAAGAATGGAATGACCGAGGAAAACAAATAAAGTGTTTCTGTTGTGGAAAACAAGGACACATATCGAAAAACTGCAAATGGCGTTCATATACTTGTTATAATTGTGGAAGGAAAGGACATCTAATATCAGTCTGCAGAAATCCAAAAACTCAAGATAAACAACATACGGAATATGAAGTAAAAAAAAATGTGTGCGCACAAATCCAAAAACAATACATGATAACACTGAATATATATGGAAAAGATATAGAAATGGAGATCGACAGTGGTTCGGCAATATCACTCTTATCAGAAGAAAAATGGAACGATATTACCAAAGGTCATAAAAGATGCATAATACAGAAAACGAATATTAGAGTCAAAGACGTCAGCGGAAACGCAGTAATAATAAAAGGAAAAACCCAGATACCAATTAGGTACAAAGAAGAAATATTAAACCTACCTATATATATAGTAAAAGGAAGCATAGCCCCGATAATAGGAAGAGAATGGTTCGAACAACTAGGAATTACCGTAACAATCATAAAAAACATGTCGTTCGAACAGGAATACATTACAGCGTATCTGGAACTTTTTTCAGAACAAGTAGGAGTTTTCAAATAAGACCCAGTAGACATAGAATTAAGTAAAAATGCCCGACCAATTGTGTGCAAACCCCGAAAGATTCCGTTTGCACAACATGAAAAAGTAAAACAAAAAATTCAGAAACTAGTAAGCGAAGGAGTTTTGACACTGGTAGAAGACGCTCAATGGGCCACACCGATTGTAATAGTGACAAAGCCAAATGGACAAGTTAGAATTTGTGGGGATTACCGAGTAACGGTAAACAAATTTTTAGCCAAAGGGGCGTATCCAGTTCCAAACGTTCGCGAGCTGTTAGCCGGTTTAGCAAATGAAAATTTTTTTTTTGCAAAGTTAGATTTAAACGCTGCCTACCATCAAATTAAAGTAACGAATAGAACAGCTCAAATGTTAACACTAACCACGCCTTTTGGTTTTTTTCAATGCAATAGGCTACCGTTCGGAGTGACAACAGCACCTAATATTTTTCAGGCAAAACTTAGCACATTATTACATGGAATACAGGGAGTGACGCCATACTATGATGATATTCTGATCACAGCCACAACAGAAAGTGAGCTACGTAAACGATTGACTAAAGTATGTAATAAATTAAAAGATGCGGGGATCAAACTGAACAAAGAAAAATGCTTATGGAAAACGCAAGAACTAGAATTTTTAGGACACGTGATTTCTAACAATGGGAAAAGACCGATAAAAGATAAAGTGCGAGCGGTAAAAAATGCGCAGAGACCCAAGAATGTCAAACAATTGCAAGCCTTTTCAGGGCTTATTAATTTTTTTGAAAATTTTTTAAAAAGCAAAGCAATGATAGCAAATCCATTATATCAGTTGTTAAGAAAAGGACAAAAATGGGAATGGATGCAAATACATGAAGAAGCGTTTGAAAAAACAAAAGAACTACTTTCTGCAGATACACTGTTGACACATTTTGATAACGCGTTAGAAGTACGAATTACGATGGACGCGTCTGAAATAGGTGTGGGAGCAGTTTTGGCACACCCAATGGAAAACGGCGAACGGCCGATTGCATACGCATCAAGGACATTATCGAAGGCAGAACGAAATTATAGTCAGATAGACAAAGAGGCTTTGGCAATTATTTTTGCACTAAGAAAATATCATCATTTTGTTTTCGGTAGACCTTTTCAAATCATCACAGATCATAAACCCCTCCTAGCGATATTAGGGAATGACCGACAGGCTCCAGAACATATAAGCCCACGCATGTTAAGATGGCGGAACATACTGGCTGCATATGACTACGTGCTGATTTATAAACCAGGGAAGGAAATAGCTCATGCCGATGCTCTATCAAGATTGCCCGATATAGATGAAACAGGAAAGGAAGAATTAGAAATTAATTACATTGATGCGATGAAATCAAACAAATTAAATAGTAAAACTGTGGAAATGTGGACGAGGGAAGACAAGGGATATAAAAAATTAATAAAATGGATTAGAAATGAATGGCCAGAAACTAAACCAAGTTACGTAGCAAATGGGATCTGGTCAAATAGACAACAGTTATCAATATGTAAGGGATGTATTGTAATGGGCGATAGAGTGCTAATACCAACAGCAGGAAGACAAGCAGTACTAAAATTACTACATGAAGGACATCCAGGAATTGTGCGTGCTAAAGCTCTAGCTCGTAGTTACGTATGGTGGCCAAAAATAAATGAAGACATCGAACACTATATAAAGAAATGCTCTTCATGCCAAACATATGCTGCAATGCCACAAAAGAACCTGACATCATGGCAGCCAGCAAAGAAACCATGGGAGAGAGTACACATAGATCACGCTGGACCAGTGGATGGGAAAATGTTGTTGATACTTGTAGATGCACAATCCAGATGGATAGAAGCACATAAAGTACGAGACACGACGGCGAATGAAGCAATCAAATGCCTTAACAATATTTTTGCGATTCATGGATACCCGGAGGTATTAGTATCAGACAACGATGCTGCATTCACTGGAACAGAAATGCAACAATTTTGTGAAGAACATGATATTCAACAAGTGTGGTCACCACCATATCATCCTCAATCAAACGGGCTAGCGGAAAATGCAGTACAACAAGTGAAACAAAACTTGAGGAAAACTGGAACAAAAAATATACAAGAAACGCTACAAATGTTCATGATGACGCAACACACAACACCATCAACAGCAACGGGTAAATCACCAGCAGAAATACTATGCGGACGAAAATTGAGAACAAAATTAACTGCATTATATCCAAAGGAGAGCAATATAATACAACATAACGAAATGGATAAAGAATTTAGGAATCAAGAACCAGTCTGGTTCAGAGACATATTAAGGAAGACATGGATTCAGGGAACAATTAAACAACAGATGTCAAACAAGATATATGAAATAAATGGTCCAAATGAAAGAATATATAGAAGACACATAAACCACATGCGAAAAAGAATGTCAGATGAATGGGATTGGATACCAAGCGAGGATAAGAAGTTTGACACTAAGGAGAGTGGAATTAATAGTACAGGGAAAGAGGAAGAAGAGAGACAAAGTGCGATAGAAACAAATTGTGAAGACAAACACGAACAATACAAGAATAAGTCACCCAGGCCTACAAGAAATAGCCGATTACCCGAACGATTCAAAGACTATGTGTAATGGAAATATTTCGACTTCTGAAATGAGGGGAGGAAGTGAAGTGTTTGATAAAAGAAAAAGAAATATTTCAGAAGTGAAATTACAACATATATTTTGTTTGTTAAAATGGCAGAATATAAAAATATAAAACGGATTACGATTAGAGAAAATGATAACAAGCCGGACCACAGAGAAATTAGGAGTACAATTTAATTGGTAGAAATGCAGAAGAACAGACGAATTGAAATAATGAGATAATTGAACCAATGAACAGATAAATCCGTAAAGGTGTGAACTTTTCGACACAGCAAATAAAAAGACTTTTCATGTATATATTTTTTGTAGTTTAATTAGTTTTAAAAGTAGAGTGTACTGTAGAAGTTTGTGTTTAAATAAAGCATTATGGTATTATAAATAATAACACGGAGTAAAGATTTTGTTAATACATGGCAAAACTGAAAAGGTATTTACATATTTTCTCATAGCTTTCCCCTGTTCTTCAACCATATAAAAAAATATACAACAAAACAGCAGATACTGCTAAATTGTAATAGGACAAAGTATTATCAATGAACTGGGGTCTACAACTGCTACGGAGTGACTACGACTAGGTAACTATACAATTTAGCATTAAATAATCACATAACCTTTAAATATGATAACAAATGTTAACTTAAATATATTTCTAAACTTTAAACTACTTTATTCGCTTTACGATTGCTAATATTGGTCATGAAGGACCACTCTTCACGAAATAATGAGCTAATAATTTATGCATTAATTAACTCTACTTAATATGCCTTAACCACTTGTTTTTAAAATTTTAAATATTTTACAGCATTTTCTTACCCTAGCATGAATTAAACAGTTGTTCAAGTGTTAAAGAATCGGTACACAGACAACTCATACTTTCACTTATATGCATGTAAATCATATACCAATGTCTCCACAGGAGGAATATTTTAATTGGCTTACCATCCCAATGATGTTCTCATCTGGATGTAAACTGGAACCTTTGATACACACTACTTATTATTACACAAATATGTTTTATTTCTCAAAATCAATACTTAACCTTATACTTACTCTTGGCTCTTAACTTAGCTACCTAAAGCTAAATAAAATGCAATGCCTCAGTACAATAGATCGCACTTTCAAATCTACACAAATAAACAGCAAATTGATTTTACGACTCTGTTAACAATATACTCTTACTACATTCACGAAATATTGCATTGAGACACGAGCTAACAATTCTATAAGCTAAATCAGCTTACCTCTAAAATTTTAAACTTTAATAATAAAAAAAAGAAACGCGCATCATTTGCAAAATCATCCCCCCCCCCGATCTTTAAAAACACTTCGTATACTAAATATTTTCATTCATAATTTTCACTCATCTAATTAGGGTAATGCAATAATTTTGTAGTTATAAAACATCTCAAAATTTTATACTAACCCAAACTAAGAAAAAAAATCTAAATATTTATTAACTCTAAACTTAGGCTAACACGTTAGATAAATATAACTTCAAAAAATAAGGAATAAAAATTATACTTAAATAGTTCTTGTTCAATCGTCCTCCAAGTCTTATATTACTGCAGCTGCAAATCTCACTTAGTTTTGTGTGCACATATATTTGAATACTTAATCCATGGAAAATTTCAATAAACTCTTTCACGAACTAATTCTTATGGTTTAAACATTTATGTTCGAAGTTTTAGCATATAACACACTTTTTAAACAGGAAAATATTAAACCAGAGGGTATTTATTTTATCGATTCACCTTTTAGACATAGATAATCTTTGCAATTCAAAAAAGTAAAAATTTTTAAATGACCATTAATTCCTCTACACAGTTTATGTTTCTTCAATAAGATTTTATTTCATATTAGAAGATAAACAGCTTTCTCTTAACTTTCAGACACGTTGGTTTACGGTAACAGGTTGGAGAAGTCCAATAATTCACACATTCTCTCAAAGAATTGTATTCCATCGATTTTGGCATAGGTTGGTAGCATATCGATTTAATTAATAATTTTATTTCCTTATCTGCATAAATTATTTATTTTCCATTGATAGTCACTTCAAGTCAACGATGATACAGACAATATTTGGGCAGGATTTAACATATAACATGTGTATTCGAATTCATTTCCACACATTTTTGATAAAAGAAATTAATAATTATTTTCTTTCTGAACTTTTGATGATACAAATAATTATATCCATAGTCTTGCGTTGTTAGCCGAGAGGTATCGCAGCCGCAATGCAAGCAAGTAGTTGGTTGCAGACGGTTGTGGGGGCTATGACATATGGAAAAAAAATAATTATATCCATCCATTTTATTAAGTGAACGTTTGAAATATAGATCCACAAAATTTAGTGTTTCCTCAATTTAAGTAAAATTTTATCTGCGGTCGATGCTGCATTATTTGCTGGTGGTTCAAGTTGATTACAGCCGTATAGAAAGAAGCTCATGATGATGATTAACTTCAGGAAGAATAGTAAGCCACTAATATGTTACCATAATATAACTTTTTAACTTAAATTTTCATTCAGAAATGGATCTAGAACAACAGTAAAAACTTAAATTTTAGTATTTGTAAAATGATAATTTAATCTGAATGAAGTTCCCTTAGACACAAAATGATGATGAATGATCCCAGCCTTAAAGATGGCTGAGTTTAAATACTTTTGGTACCCCTCTCCTATGTCAATTTCTGAATGATACTTTGAGTCAATCAAATTATATCCAATTTTTAATTCATTGTTTGTTATCGTTTTATAAATTATCTTTTCCCACTTGTACAGACATCACGTGGTTTTGTTAAATTTTCCCACGCGTGAAAATCCCTCTGAGAGGATAAAAACGAAAGTTTTTAATAAATAAAAAAAATATTCAAGATTTTGAATGGGAATTGGCTGCTATAAATATGACATTGAGATGAAGTAATAGTTATCTCAAAAGGCTTTCCACCAATACCACATACTATTCCTAATGATTACTTTTATAATTAAAATTTTCTAATGCATTTTACATATATGCATTTACATACACATATATAACTCTACTTAAATTGATTTCTTAATACTTTTATTGGGTTTTTTTTCATACAACTTTCAATATTTTACAGATTTTTACTAGACACCTTTGTTATCAAATAGACAGGATATTTACTTTATAAAATCTACCCTCCCCTCCTGATTCATCTGCACTATTAATACGATCTGTAAGATATTTTTAATAAATAAACTGTCGACCGTTTCTGAATCTCTAAATCTTTGTTAAATTGACATTTTAAATAAAACAATTCTTATTTTTAAGTACATTTATAAATGAATTTTGCTTTCATACTTTATGAAAACAGGCAAAACTCACTATAACGTACTGCAAGCTAGAGTAATCAGTGGATGCCAGAAAGCTTGTGCTTAAAATCCCCATCTAGTGCCTACTCATCTAATATCTCCAGACCAATTTTTGGCTTGTGGCCTTTATCAGTGAGGAGCCTTGGATCTGAGACCACTGCACCCAGATCTTAAGATCTAAGGCAACCCTCCAGCAGCCATCTATTATCTCTACTTAACTACAAGACTATGAGTTTTAAGTTGAAAACACCTTAATATTTTCAATCCAAGCTCATTAGCCTATATAGTCATAGGTCTGAACTCAGTTCAGTACCCATACATTTTTGTGTCTTTGGTTCTTGTAAGGACTAGATGGGGATTTTATTCACAAGCATTCTGGCATCCATTGATTACTCTAGCTTGCAGTGTGTGGCAATATGTATAGTGAGTTTTGCATGTTTTAATAAGTTATAGCAAGCATAAGAAATGGTCATCATGTGATGTTTATTAACTTTATGAAAACCTATTCAATTTTTATTTTGACTTGAACTTAGTACTCTAAATAACTATAACACAATTAGTGCATTTTATGAGGAAAATTTTTATATATACTGTCTTAAATAAAAGTAGCTTCAAACTCAGGAAGCTTTGGCTGAAACCAAAGGCTACAATATATATATATGCTAAAAATTACTGTGCATTAAAACAACACAAAGAAATGTTATCACTGGCTATACAGTAGTGTGACTCTGTGCAAGCCAGAGTAATTAATGGATGCATGATGGCACTAATGTATGGAGAGTTTTGCCTGTTTTAACAGTTTGAGCAAGCATAACAAATGGCGATCATGAAATGTAATCATAGATTGTCAACAAAATCTCAGCTATTATATATGAAGGCTTAGAATTAAATATAGCACCACTATATGTAACTTGAGTATTAATCTTGCAATTTCCCATTTGTTTCAATCCACTCATAACTTTGTAAATCTTGTCTTGCATTGGTGGTCGAGAGGTCAGCGCAACTGCCTTGCACTTGCAGGCAGTTGCCCGGGTTGTGGGTTCGCGTCCCAGCCGATGCTATGACACTTAAAAAAAAAAAACTTTGTAAATCTTGTGATGTAACCAAAATATCATGTTCACAGATCTTGTACACAATTTTTTCTCACAACATTTGCAAAAATGTAACATATACATGAAAATTGTACATATTTTCGCAAGATTTACAAAGTTATCGGTTGTTTGGTATGAATATGAAAAAGTGCAGCACATCTAATACCATATTGCAGGACTAAAAATAACATCTTTGCACACAAGTAAAACTATATATATATATATAAAAAGATACGTATGATTTTGAGGAATAAATGGGTTATTGAATACATTTTAAACCAGAATTTAAAATGCTAAAAACTATATTTTATCATGCCCCAAAAATTGTATTGAATAAAAGATGCAACTCCCAAATGTTACTTTACATATGCATTAAACAATCACTAAATTATAATTTTTTAAAATATTATTTACAAAAACCCAAAATATACATGTACGTTTTTTACACTGTAAACGCTAGTAAATGGAAATTTTTGTTGTAAAAAGAAAAATCGGAGCATAATAATACTTTTGTTATCGTTTTTCATCCTAGTGGGAAAAATTCTTTTATATCATGCATTACGCAAAAAAAATGTCATTTTTAGGTATTCTATCCCACAAATTCAACAACAACAAAAAAAAGGCCGATTATTTATGAAATTACTTAAACCCAATAAAAATACAAAAAGTAATTACTCGCTTAAATTAAAATGAATTGAAGTATATCAAATATAAATAACACAATAGCTCCAAGTCAAAAAGAAATCTGGACAATAACTGAAATAAGTGTCAAAATAGCTCAAAGAAAACCACATTGACATGTTTTTGCTATAAATCACAGGCTTATCTTTGTTTTTGTTTTTTTCAGTTGTCATAGCATCGGCCGGGATGCGAACCCACAACCCGGGCAACTGCTTGTAAGGCAGTCGCACTGACCTCTCGACCACCAATGCAAGACAGGGCTTATCTTTGTTCATCACTAGATTACACATTTACTGCAGATGTGAAAAGGCTGCTATCTCTTCTACATTGAAGGACTAATATTAAAGTACAATATTTTGTTACTCCGGCATTAATTTATTTTTATATTGAGATGAAAATTCCAATTGTTTGCAAGTATTGTATTATTTCTAATCTAATTTTATCATTGCTTTTGATAATAGTACATTAATATTTAAAGTACAAATATTTTAATTAAACTTTTATTGTGATTTTTAAATTAACACATTTCCACACATATTTACTTTTAAAATGTAAATATTTTAATTGACATTTTTAATTATATAATACATTTTCTATTTATTTGTTAGGAAATTAGTACATAAATACAAATGAATGATTTTCATTCATGAGATTTTTTTAAAAATAAATCTAAGATGGGGATATCTTTTACTTTAATATATTTTGATGTATTTTAGAGTGATGTTATCTTGTGAAAGATGTAAACTTTGTAAAAAAAAAATAGAAAATTTTGTCCTTACTATTCCAGTAGTTATAAATATTAAATGAGCTTTAAAACTATAGGATTTATAATAATAAGGAAAATAAATGCATTTTCCACCAAAGCAATAAATTATAAAGTAAATCTAAAATGTGTGTGGTAATTGGACATTTGATTCACAAATGTCTGTTGTAATTGTTTCATGGTGTGTTTTATCATCACATTGAATTTTTTTGAACAGCCTAAGGGATAAACATTTCATTCTTGAAAAGTGTTATTCATATAATCACCAAAAGTCATTATTAGAAGGTCTGATAGTACTTGTTAAAAGCACCAACATTTGTAAAAGTGTAATGAAATTATTGCTGTTTTCATTGTCAATAGATTCATGACAAGAAATCATCTTAATGGTCTTAGTATTTTCACAATATGGTAAAATTAACTTGTTAAAACAAAGATGATAAACAGTTGGCAACAAGACTCTCCAATCATGAGTTATCATTTTACAATAGTACACTATTGCTGTAGTTACTCAGTTTTATTTTAGATGGATAATTTAATGTCTCTGTTATAAAAAATTTGGATACTTGGAACCTAATCAAATATTAGGTTTGAAGTTTAGTGTAAAAATGAATTTATTGCTTGGGAAAATTTGAGCACCAGAAGTGATGGAATTAAGCCATGATCTATGAACCTAGAGCTGAGCAATCACTGAACTTTCATTATCCTTAACTATGAATATTGCATGGGAGAACGTATTTTCAAATTTAATCCAATTTCTCTGACTTCTAGCTTCTTGTCTCCACACTACAATAGCAAATTTCTTTATTTCATCCATCCATTTTTTATGTGATTTCTTTCTATGTCTTTTACATTCTTTGTAGTTTAGTTTAAGATGTCAATCAATTGTCCAACTATTATCTCTTTTAGCAAGATGTCCAGCACTCTACTTCAGTTTTTTAACTGTTTTAATAATATGTAGTGATATCTGTTTGTTTTCTCATCCATATATTTTGTTTTTGATCCCTTTTTACTACTGTGATTATACATCTCTCCATACTTCATTGATTATTCTGAAGTCTGAATTGCTGTTTTGTTAAGTGCCCAAATCTCAGATCCATAAATAAGAACTCGTAAAGTACATTTATTAACAATTAATTAAATTCACACAACTCCATTGAATGATTGTTTAAGAAAAAACTTAATGAAAATCCTAAGACAGTAATAGAATTAAGCTGAGGCAAAAGTTGGATGTTTAATATATATATATATATTGTGCCCT
>JAQFVV010007036.1:0-193585 GCA_028023455.1 Epiperipatus broadwayi | reverse complement strand
AGGCAAAAATTTAAAAATAAGCAATGCAAACTAAAATTACATCATTTAATAAATATATTCATTTTTAACTTTTTAAACAAATACATTTATTAGATGGTGTAATTTTAGCTTGTAATGTTGATTTGTAGTTGATACAATGATTCATGGCATTAGAGCTGAAAAATTATTTATAAAAGTACAAGAGAATTCTTATTAAATTTATTTTAAATCTAAAAATAGGTAAACATTTATTATAATATATATAGTAACAATTTTGAACATATGTGTGTGCGTGTATTTAATCTATATATACTTATTACAAGTATATATACATAGTTATTCTTTATATTTATATTTAAAACATCAATATTATTTAAAGTTGAACTATAACATAAAATAAAGGATGTACTATTTGTTTTATAAATAATGCCTTTGTAATTATTTAAAAGAGCGATACTATATTATTCTTATTTTCTTTTAATGCCAAAGTTATTATGAAATTAATTGAATTTATAAATAATAAAAGATAATTTCATATTTCATTTATTATTTGGTTTGTAGATCACTTACACATATTATTATTCATTCAAATATTTAGAGATACATAAATTTACATAATTAGATGTGTATATTTGAATTTAGTAGAAGTCCCTTTTGTTTCTGATATATATATATATTTGATTAGTTATTCACATCATCTTTGAAAATAAATTATAAAAATAGATCTCATTGCTTTGCATGATTTTAGATTTGTTTTATGTATAGCTAGCTGGAAGTGCATTTAAACAATTTATTTAATTATAACCGGGATAATTTTCTTCATTCTTTAATTTTAATGGAATACCTAATAGACGTTCCATTACAATATATATATATATATATATGTTGGCATGTGGTTGTGGAATGAAATATATAGGGGAATCAAAATATACATTACAAAAACAATATAATGATCATAAGATATTGTATAAACATGTACATAAAGAAAATGTATCTACAGTAAGTATGAATACTCCATCAATTATTTTTGATCACAATAGAGCATGTAATTATGGTTTTAAATTTGATAATAGAGATGTAAAAAGTATTCAAATTGAAAGATGTAATGAAAATCAAAAAAATTAAGGAGGCAATGATGATATCTAGGAATAGAAAGGGTTTAATTAATGGATAATCAGCTAATATAAAAACAACAGAATTGTGGGATATTTAAATGGATTGGATGATGGATAATATAAGTTTATTTTCTGTACATTTGTATTAATGGCTGATAAAGATTGATAGTGATATAATCGAAAGTACTTTCAGTAAAGAATTTATTGTTAAAATTTGAATACTGTGTTAAATAAATTTGTTTGAATTATATATTTATTATGACCTTCTGAATGGACACAAGAAACAAACTTTAAATAAATCATATTGTATCAGTGGTGAATAACTACATTTAACTAAATAAAAAATAAAATTGCAGTAAAGTTTTTAAAAAAAATATGTTAATAGTCTAAAACCTTATGTGAGATTTTCTTATAGATGTTAGTTGAGAGTTTTATAAGCATTTAGTATTATTATAATATTTGATGAAATATTTAATGATAAAAAGAGGGGGTGTATTATTACAGGAGTTGTTAATGTGTAAATTAAGTTGATTCAAATTTGTTTTATTTATTTGTAGAATAGTAGTTTGTGTAGATGTTTTTTTGATCTGTTTATTAATCGGCACACCCATACATGTACAGGTAGTATAATCAGTGAAATATGTTTAACAAATAGCCATATAAGTTATATTTTAGTCAGGATAATTTAGTATTTATATAACATCATATGTGTGTGCATGTATGTCTGTGTCGTCTTCCAATTTCATTTTCATATTTAATTACAGTACAGAATTTTACATTTTACAATAAAACATTTAAAATTACAGCAAATATCTCTGATAACAGGTGCAAGTATATTTTAGTGATTAATGGATATCTGGATTAGTAAATTATTTTACAAATGAAATTGTGTTATCAACTACATTATTTAATGGCTAATTAATGTTTATTTGTTTCAAAAGTGTTAAAATTATTTTTTTTGTTTTATTCAGTTTGATTTAATTTAGAAAATCAAAATGGATTTTTTTAAGAAAAGATTTATTGAATATTTGTTGCTTAATTATCTGAGTGCAAAGGGTGGAGCTAACCTTTAGATGATAAGGTGACCTCTTGATTGATGGAAAGGAGATGTATTTAAGTGATAGTTAGTAATAAAATATATTCTGCTTCTTCTATATATTCTATGTACATGGTTTTTTCCCAGTCTCTTCCAGAAATCAAGTTGGTTAAACTCCAAAGTATATTTTTTTAAACATTATTGTTTTATAAAATTCAGTATTGGAATTCTAGCTACCAGACAACTTGAAAAAAAAAAAGATGTCAGACTAATTTTTTACAAGGTACATTTTCTTCATTCTCCACTCAGTTAAATTTTAAATTAACACTATCATTTTGAAATGTATTTATATGCTTATAACTTAAATCTACTTTATTTGTCATTGTCTTCTATTATTACGGAAAAAATGAAATTGTTTAAACTTTATAATCTTTTAAGGAAATTTATGCAGTATTGTCTAACAAAGCCTATTATAGACTCTAAGTTTAAATTCTCTTCTAATTATATAAAAGTTAAGTTAAATGAGAGGATGCATGAATAATTTATTGTGCTATATTTCAAACTACTACATGATAATAACTATGTTTATCATTCATGTTTATAAAATATTCTATTAAAGAAGTGAGTGCATAGCTTATAAAGAATTAACCAATAATTAGTATTTATTAATGTGTATCTGATTTAAGTCAAGTAGAAGGACATTAATATTATATATTCCTTGTTCACCTCGGTATGTGGATGAATTATAAAAGAAAAATATTATCTCAGGAATTGCAGATTTTCCATGAACAATTAGCAATGGACTAAAGTAATTATATTTATGCTAACTTATGAAGTTTATGGGAAGCTAATGTTCTTTTTGGAGGTCTGTTAAAGTTATTGCTAAGTTAAAAATTCCCACAATTAATTAAATGGTCAATACCAAACAAATATGTAGCTGAAACTATTTATCTATTATCTCTGTTGTTAAGAAAAGTTTACTACTTGTGCATCATATTAGTGAGTTCAGTTTATTGCTAAGAACATTTGAGATTGCTTAATTAAATTTAAAATTGTAAATGTTTATCCTATAAGAATTTGTCTTGATGTTTTACTAACACATACTCATCTGGAATCATCATCCTTGTTTTCACATCATTCAGGAGACTTTATGTTAAAAGAATACTTTACACGGGATTTTTTTTTAAAAGTTAAAAAAGAGTAACTTTTTTTTTTGCTTTTGGCATATCATAGACAAATAGATAGGTTTATTATTTATTTATTTGCCTATTTAATTTATGCTATTTCCTTGACATCAAGAACGTTTTGGATAGTGTATTGCAAATTGCAATATCCTGGTAAATGATCATTATTTAAATATAATTTCTTATATGGGTTACATAAACGTTTTGTGTGTTTTATTGAAAAGAGGTATCTTTCTATTTAATGTCTCAAAGCAAGCACTTGGCTTAGAGAGTAGCAAATGTATGAAAGATAAATATTGTTGTCAGAAATGGTGAAGCCTCATTGACAATAATTATTGCCATTTAAAATTTTAAAACAGTTAATAGTTTGTCTTAAAGTAAAAGTTTTTATTTTCAGTTTACCATTTACTTTGCTGTCACATTTGCATACTATATAATTTGAAATTATTTACATATTCTTATTCATACATATATGTGTCTGTCTTATGCAGTATATTTCATATATAATTAGTAAGTGTTCAGTTTTATAACTTTTTCTCTCTGATATTTTCAGATAATACCATATGCTAAAAAGATTGAAAGAATTAGGGACCTATCTGCATGTGAATTTATTTTCCAATGTATAGAATGAAATGCATAAAATAGCTGTGAGAAAGAAAGTTATCAGTGATATGTTCTATGTTGATTGGGATTGAGAACTTTCTCCCTTAATATATCTAAGTATTTGCCATGAGTGAAGTATATTTCCAGATTATGTATTTATGCATTATCAAAATGATATTTTCTAAAGTTTTATCAAAATGATATTTTCTGAAGTTAGGTAGTGTATTTCCCCTTTATTCTGGTGGTAAGATTGATTTCCACACCAATAGTATACTGCAAAGGTAGGTGGGGAGTCATTATTCATCATTTAAATTTATTAGTCAAGAAGCTGTTTATTCCTCATGTGCTTAATTTTTTTTAATATATCTTTTTGTTATCCTAGAATCACAGCTATATGTAAGACTAAATTCTTTATGAATATTTAAAGCAGAAATAGAGTTATATTCGTTGGTTGGTTTACGGCATTATCCATATTATGACATTTATTTAGTAACTCATAAGTAAACCAACAAGATGTAAATATATTGATTTTGTCTTAATTATAGCATAAGATGTGACACACATGCAATGCAAATAATTTTGCAGACATGAGAGTATAGTACTATTAAATTTATACATCAAGAACTAAATATTTGGATTATATCATGTTAATTTACTACAAGCTTTAAGTCATCAAATCGTCAGAATGATTATTTTTTATTTTGAATGTATGAAACGTATAGATACTTAAAAGGATTATTTGATTGAATTATTTAAGATTACTCTCTTGTCAGCCAAAGTTATTAATTTGTTTTATCCAAATAAGTGCTAGTGTGATCTCTCCAGCTTGTATATTTGTGCCCCTAATAAGATATTCATTTATCCAGTGTCGTTTGCTAATAAAAGATGTTAGAGTTAATTAACAGCCTAAATATATTCAAAGTTAGAATATGAGGGCATTATTTTATTTGTTTATTCATGTCTTATAAATTTCTAATCAATAAATAATAAAGTGCATATTAAAAAGAGATATTAGATCCAGATTGGAAAATGTATTTCTAAATTTAGTAATTATGACAAACAGTCCAAATGTGCACCAATTGTATTTATTTTGATTGCAAAATGTAAATAAATGCTTTATTTATTTATTTTTTTACAACTTTGTCTCGATTCTTATATGCATTCGTATTCTTGTTTCCACATTCCACATATCTATTACAACATATATGATTTATAAATATGATAATGAACATACTTAAATCTGATATTTTCTCATGATGCAAACATTATATGAAAGACTTTACCATTTGGTAAACTTATGAAGAAGGTTGTATACTCAGTTATTATTTAGACAATGATGTGAGATTTAAAGGTACCCTGCTTTTTTCATTATCTAATTGCTAGTCCAGTGAAACATCATTCAACTCATTCCATTATTTTTATTTTAATAATTATAAGTTATTATATAATATAATTCCTTTAATCAAAGTGTATTTAAAAATTCGCTGTGATCTTATTTCATAGTTCCAACTTAATACTAGTTTAGCTATGTAAATTAAGATGTGCTAAATAGTGGAGTTATTTACTATCATGTTTTTCTGTTAAAGTCATGTTGTAGCTAATATAAGAGTGTATTTAGATGATGGAAGAGATCAAATTGAAATTATAGTTTATTATCTTCAATAAATGAAACTTTATTGGTTTCTATCATTTGGTTAATTAACAAATGAGGCATATATCTTATTTTAATGATCAATAGTATTTCTTCCTTCATTTATTTATATTCTATATGTTCTTGACTTCCTATAACCATCCACTGAGCTAAGCTGTAAGTCAGGCATAAGTACAAGAGTCTCAATACTAATTTAAAGCAAAATAAAGTTGTTCATTTATTCTATTCATTTGTTCATATAATGCGTAGGATCAGTGTTAAGTAGGGGAGTACAATATATATATATTGTGACTTTTTATTTAGGTACTGTATTAAGTAATCCAAAATTTTAAATCATAAAAATATATTTGGCATTAAAATCTTAACAAGTAGCTTTCAATAAAGACTATTCTGGATGCACTAGGAAATCTGCTTGAGTGGAGATGAGATTTCAAACTCAGTGTAGACTTTAATTAAGGATAAAATAACAATTTAAAAGTATTGTTCTTAATTGGGAGATAAATATATCTTAACTATCACTGATATGCTTTACACTATCACTCTTGCTTGATGTTAACTCAGATATTTATCATCCTGAAAACCTGCCTTCCTTTAATTTAAAACATAGTAGCTCAACTAATATATAAATGGATTTCCAAAATGGAGATAGGTATGTGTTCCAATGAGCAACATAAGTAACTACTCAAGAGTGTCTAATTGTCTCTCCTCTCTTGATAATATTAGCAATCACTGCTCTGAAGGCATAGCATAAACTAATGAATACATTGCAATAAAATATAGGCATAAGCATAGATGAGAATAGATAGAATAATAACTGGATGCAGTTAATATTTTTATAAGAGTTTAATTCAGAAATTTATTTGAACTTTAAATTAGGCAAGGTTTTGCAAATTAACCTTATTAACATAAACTTACATTTACTATTTATATAAATAGAAGTAAATTTATTTTACTGAGTTTATTTATTGAGGGTAATTTAAGTTTACAGTTTGTGCACATTTAATTTGTTACTGTCTTTCTGGCTGTGATGACTTACATGAGGTTCATTTGCTACTTTTTCTGGCAGAATAGTGTTTCAGTCTCCTTCCATTTTCATAGACTTGTCTTCCACACAGAAGATGTCAATTGGATGCCTTATAGTCTCTGACATTCCTTGTAAATTTTGGCATACTACCTGGCTGCAATTGATTTTTAAAATGATGAGAGTGAATTTTTTATATTAAAACTGGGGTTTTTATACCAACTCTTTTTTTCACTCCCCTCACATGCCATTAACTTGTTTACAATTTTTAGTTTTACATTTTAAGTTTTAATAGCTCTAATACATTTTAGTAAAGATGGAAGATCCATCTGGGGATATTGACATGTAGTGAAAGACCAATGATTTTATCTTTGTTTTGTAAATTTATTTTAAAATCATCTTTAAAATTTATGTTCTCAGTTTACAAACTAACTTGATAATTTCCATGAAACCAATAACTCTTTTTTAAAGAAATTTATGTTATGTCAACATTCTACTATATGTATAACACCATCACCCAGGGCTTGGGATTTACATGCAAAAGAAAACAAGTTTATCTATGAAATTACTAATAAGTCGGAATTAAAATAAGTTAAAAAAATTGCAATGTTTCTAAAATATATTGCATTACAGTTTCCCTCACTTTCATTTAGGTGTTCCTCTACACATGCAGCAATGTCTACAAAGCTTTTTATGACTGTGTGTTCCTCATTATACACATATTTAATTTAATAGCTTATGTTCATTACAGAAACACACACATACCTAGTATTATAACTGATTTCACAATATTTTATAATTAATTTAAACAATACTATACATGAACTTGGATGGGTTAAGCTAGAAAATATACTACTAAAACATATAGTAAGTGAAATGAGATGTTTAACCCTAATAATGCCATTTCATGTGTTGCTACTTTTTAAACAAACTTAGCCATGTATTAAATTAATTTTATTTGTATTTTTTTCTTTTTAATTGCTTTTATTTAACTGTCTTAATTTTTTTGTTGAAGCATTTTGTATGAAAATTAATTTTTCATCTATTAAGAGAAACTGCAATGTTTTATTTACAAAATATCATTAAAATTGCTTATATTTTATTCTAGTATTTTAATTCCAAAAAAAAATCTTAAAAAGTAAGGATAACTTAAAATTCCATAACTTGAATCACTTTTAAATCTGGCCATCATTGTTTTCTATTTTCCCTTAATTATCTCTAACTTTGTTAAAAATAAAAGATATTTTTGAACAAAAATTGCAGGGAATGTGATTAAATGCTATTTGCTAACATTTAATAAGGAGAAATCATTGAAAAATAAGTTTTAAGGCAAAATTTTATAGATTTATCAGATATTGATATTTATTCAATTATAAATTAAATACAAATGTAAAATAATAAAGATTAGGTTTGTTTTTTTAAGTAAAATTGCTCCTTCTCACAGTAGATGATGAAAAACATTTATTTTGTTAAGTGATTTAATTTTTTAATATGTACAAAAGTAAAATTTGATTTTTTTAAAAATTTATTTTGTTTGTAAACAAAAATATCTATCATATAAAGGTAAATTTACTACATTCTGATAAATAATAATGGTTTAATATTAATGTTGAAAGTTTGTTGCCAGAGAAAACACAATTTTTAAAGTGCCAATGCACTGTGAAAGGTATAAAATAATTTTAAATTTTATATTTATGTTTAAATAATATTTTGAAATTAAGCATGGAAATTAAATCAGTGATAGCTTAGCATCTTAAAATTATTTTAGTACAATGAAAACTTTAAACTACATAGGCTATTTAAAGAGGATCTTGACAACATAGTGTTATATTTCAATGTTAAAAAAATTAACATGTTTTCTGAGAAAATATTTCACTTAGTAGGAGTATATTTGTCTACATTTGTATTCCTGTAAAATAACAATGCTATGCATAAAGGAAAATACTATAATTAATAATTTTTATTTAAATTTTTATAAAATGGGAAAACTGTGCATCAAAGTATTATATATATATATATATATATATATATATATATATATATATATATATATATATATATATATATATATATATATAAATACAGTAAACTTTACATAAATTATATACTTTTTAGAAGTACTTTTGACTATACATTTTGTAGTCTTTATCAACTATATAACATTGAATAATCAAAATGAGACAAACATTAACAATACTCATAGTTCAATTCAGATTTCCTACGATTCTGTTATCTTAATATTTGATGACTGGCAATTTATTAACATTTGACATTTTATTGAAATCAACATAGCCTCTTTTATTTTACATTTATTATGACAATGTTCAATTTCAATAATTTTCATATTTTTATAATCAAATTTAAATCCATATTGACAAGATTTATTATGATCAAATATAACAGATGATGAAGGTTTATTTACATCTATTCCAGATTGTTTCTCTTTCTGAATTGTATTATATAAAAGCATATGCTCTTTTATTCTCTTCTCAAATGTACACTTAGATTCACCAATGTATTGTAAGTCACATCCACTTATCAATCTATACATAATAAAATTTTGATTAAACTTTGAATTTTGAATTTTAGAGTTATGAAGTAATTTATTTATATTAATTTTTGAGAAAAAAGCAATATGACACAAACCATTATAAATTCTCCTAATAAACTTAACCTGCTCATCCGCTATAAATGGCATTGAAATCCATTTCATTTTTATATTATTTTTAATTTTATTATATTGTTGATTTCTTTTAATTTTTTTAATAATATTAATAATAGAATTTTTATAATAACCAATTTTTAACAAGTCATTAACAAATAAATGTACATTTTTTATTTTATCACTAGAATATTTGCACAATTTTTCATTTTGAAATAAAAATAATTTCAATCCATACAACTTATGATGTATAGATGCATATACCTATATGTCATAAGTACCTATATGTACCTATAGGTCATAAGTTGTCTGGATTGAAATCATTTTTATTTCAAAATGAAAAATTGTGCAAATATTCTAGTGATAAAATAAAAAATGTACATTTATTTGTTAATGACTTGTTAAAAATTGGTTATTATAAAAATGACATTACTAATATTATTAAAAAAAAATAAAAGGAATCAACAATATAATAAAATTAAAAATAAAAATAATATCAAAATGAAATGGATTTCAATGCCATTTATATTGGATGAGCAGATTAAGTTTATTAGGAGAATTTATAATGGTTTGTGTCATATTGTTTTTTTTCTCTACAAATAACATAAATAGATTACTTAATAACTCTAAAATTCAAAATTAAAAGTTTAATCAAAATTCTATTATATATAGATTGATATGTGGATGTGGCTTATAATACATCAGTGAATCTAAGTGTACATTTGAGAAGACAATAAAAGAGCATATGCTTTTATATAATAGAATTCAAAAAGAGAAAAAATCTGGAATAGATGTAAATAAACCTTCATCATCTGTTATATTTGATCATAATAAATCTTGTCAATATGGATTTAAATTTGATTATAAAAATTTGAAAATTATTCAAATTTAACATTGTCATAATAAACTTAAAATAAAAGAGGCTCTGTTGATCTCAAGAAATCATGAAATGTTAATGAATCACCAGTCATCAAATGTTAAGATAACAGAATTGTGGGAAATCTGAATTGAACTATGGGTATTGTTAAAGGGTGTCTCATTTTCATTATTCAATGTTATATAGTTGATAAAGACTACAAAATGTATAGTCAAAAGTACTTCTAAAAAGTATATAATTTATGTAAATTTTACTGTATTTTGATATATATATTGATTTGTATATTACATATATTGTGGAACAAATACAGATATCAAACTTAATATTTATATATATATATATTGTAAGAGATGGCTTAAAATCACCCTTCACACCTGTCCCAGTTTTTTTCACAATGTTTGAATTCAGACCAAGTGGTAGGCAAATAAAATATCCTACATACCTGCTTATACACATTAAGTATATATGTATATAAACATACATATAAATTAATATGTTTGTCTATTTGTAGAAATTAACTTTTTCTTTTTTTATTTAATATCATTAACTAAAATAATAATTAATTGACTTATAAGACAGACATAATCAAAGGTTAAAATTTATATGAGGTCAAAATATTTGCTAGTTGATCGAGTTTGGAATAATGAAGACTAAATAAAAAAAAAAAAAATAATAATAATAATAATAATAATGCTATATATATATTTATTTATTTATTAAGTTGTAACAATAGGTTTTAGGTAGCACAAGAAAAACAATCTAGCATTTTTTTCACTTGTTGGCTAACAGCAGAATTATCAGCACATAAAAAAAATCTTTTATTTCTTTAAAAAATAAATAAAATGTTCGGCATTTAAAAAGGAAAGAAAACAGTAAGAATATGTATTTTAAATTTAATGTTGATAGTTTAAAATTAATACAAAATCTTTATAATTTGGATAGAAGGAAACTGGAAATTTACACTTCAATTTATAATTAGCAGGAATGAACTAGTGATTTAATTTATTCTGCAAGTTTGAATTTGTTGTTTTGGAAATAAGAAAAAAGAAATGTGAAAATAATAAAAATTAATGGTTTCTTTAAGCCATTTTCTTCTATTTATTGAAGCCACAACATAATTAATAGTGATTGATAAAAGTCATTACAATGTGTGTGGGGTAAAAACCAATACTGGCGGCATTCCAAAGCTATCTTCAATGTCATTTTAAAATTATCCATCAAAATGTCTATTTTACAAAATGCTGATGAACATCAATCTTCATTGGATTCATATGCATTCAGAAGAGATATTTTGTATGTGTTTGTTTTAACCAAGCAGCATGAAATATATAATTATCAACAGAGTTGTTGAACAAGAATGTTATGCATGGAGATTGACAATTAACTTTATAAACTCTTAACTGTGGACAGAATGCTTGTTTTCCTCAGGATATATATATATATATGATTCACATGATTTTTATTTTTTTTATTATTATTTCTATTTGAAAGTTCGTGTATTGAGGTTTTTTTTTATTTGCATATTCAAATTTCATTTTCAAATTCGATCATCTTCATTTCGAAAGTGGGAGCAGTGAGTATCATATGTATCATATATTAATATATAAAGAGAATAGGGATCATAGTCAATAAAAATATGTATAATTTTTAATAAAAGTAAATTTACAGATCCCTTTGTAAACTCAACTCTGATTCAACATAGCGACCTCAAGTAAGTTTTTTTATATATTTAACATTGAGGGCAAACTTTAGAACAAACAGAACTATATTAATTACTAATAAGTTTTTAATAATATCTAATTGTAATTATTTTATTTCTGAGTGCATAATTAATCCACTTGAATAAATGGACATTTTCTTATCTTTCATTATTTTTTACTGTAACTTACATACACATATAGATGGGAGTGGGACTATATATATATTTTAAAAAATATATAGTTATAAACATATTTACCCCAACCTAAAAATATCATTCTAATAATTATATTAGTGCGATAGATTTAGAATTATTGAACTCTCATTTTGCAATTATTTAATATCATTTTATGTATTTTGTACTTTGAATTATTTGTTTCTCTAGTGTAAATAAAGATTATTTGAGAACAGATTTCCGGAATTAAATTTGAATCAGAGAAATTTATTGTATTAAGCCATAAAAATGATAATAGACCATTCTTGTTAAATTAATATTTTTTTTTGGAAATATTTGTTATTATATGTTTAGATTATTAATAAATGTATTGAGTTGTTTAAACCAGCCTGATCTCTGTTTGATCATAGTCATCATCATTACGCACTCATACTATTAAAACTTTCATCATCACTATCATTAAGAATTTACATCATTAAAGGTTTGATGATGATGATTATCATCATTATGTATTGCTCTTCTAATTGATTGATCATCATCAATATTTATTATCTATGCTTATATAGGCATATTTGGTCAATAATTAAGTAGGTCCATCCCCGAAGAGAGCTGACTGCAAGAACTCCCTGAGTTTGAATTCTGTGGTGTAATGGGGCCCAAAAAGAAAGATGTAATGGATATGCACTAGTCTAAATTACATTGAAATATTTTAAGTAAATTAAGAGCTGGCATATTAAAAGTAGATGTGATTTGGAACTAGGCATTTCATTGTGACATCTTTAGCATCCTATTCAAAAACCTAGATCTGACAGTAGTGAGATGCACTCCCTTTGTTATATGCCATTTCTGATTCTGTAGTATCTGGCACACCTAAATGGGATGTCAAATCATGGATTTAGGGTATGACTTGTATACACACATAAGATTTTAATATTAACTAAATAAATATCTCTTGAAGCTAATAACTTACTCATATGAAAAAATAATAATTTCTTTTACTTATTTTTATTTATTTAAGCTTAGGAAAGAATAAAGTAATTCTTATCAGATTGTGATCATTATTTGCACTAATTTGTTTTTTTAACTTGTTGAAGGTCTATCTCAATCCACTTTTACTTGAATGATCTTATTCAATATTTTAGTTTTATAATTACATTTTATTCTATATTATATTTTGATACTTTATGCATTATTTATTACAAAGATAAATTTAAAACCCAAGACCTTCTAAAAAATAAAATTTGAACTTTGCAAAATTAAAAAAAAATAAAGTGATAACAATAGCACTTTTCGTATTCCATTTTAGCAATACAAATTCATAAAAAATATTAAATAAAATATTTCTTATTTGAATTCCATTTTTAAGACAGAAACGAATTTTAGTTGAGATATCATAAAAAAAAATAAAAGTAAGTTCTAAAATAAAAAAGTACACTTATCATTATTAAAATTTTACAAAAAATTATTCACTGACATTTATGAAAATAGTTATTTCTGCCAGTAAAAACAACTTCCAATTCATTGTAACTATATTTTTTACAAGTTGTCTTCTTAAAAATATATATTTTCAAATAAAATGTAATTGTATTTGTTTGTTTTAAAACGAATATACTACAAATATATTACATAATTATATTAAATATGTCAGTTTCTCTGCGTTATGATGCAGCAATCAGGGTATTATTAGTTTTGTTTAAACTTAGAAATTTGCATGAAGTTGTACGATACTGGTGTTTTTAGATTTACTTAAATTAATAATTTTAGTTCTAATTTCTACCATGAAAAAAGCAAATGTGAATGGCCAATTAACATAACTGATAATTACAAAATAGTGACGAAAAGTAAAAAACCTGCAGCAAATAACAATAACTTTGTTATGTAAATATCAATCCTAGAAATTTCAACTAGAAAATTATTTTTTTATAAGTTATATATTTAATACTACTTTTTTGAACAGTTTCATTAATTGATTATTAAAATAATTTTATTTCAAACACATTTACATATCTCTAATTTTAATGTGTCCCTGTATCATGTAATTACTAATTAAAGTTTAATGATCTAAAAATATAAATAGTATTTAGTTTACATCAAATTGAATTCTTTTTTGGTATCAGTTTATATTATTTTTTAATTAAGTGCATAAGGTGTAAACTGCTAATTGGGAAAAGTTGAAGATCGTCATCATTCATATAATATAATTTACTAATGCATTGATAGAAATAATATAAGTAACACTGTTTTATAATGATAAAAATGTATTGACTATAATTAGTGGCAACAGTCCATGAAGTTATATATATATATATATATATATATATATATATATATATATATATATATTTATATATATATATATATATATATATATATATATTTATTTATTTACACATTCAATAGATTAAGTGTATTTAATTTCATTTATTAAAAGAAGAAGTGTTAATAGTTCATAGTCATATGTTCAAAATATAATCCTCATTCAAGATAAATATAAATAGTTTGCTTCTGGAAGAATCTTTGTTATGTGTATACAATTAGACATTTAAGGAGGCTTTATTTTCATTTTTTTTTTTTTTTTTAGTTTTACATTTATCAGAAAAACATCTGATGATTACATTTTTATTACTCATTGCTTGAAGAGTATAAAAAATGTGTGATATAATGGATGATTTGATTTCATTTATATATTTTCATTACTAAGGTCATTTATATTATTACCTAGAACATGAATATTTATTTTTAGAAATATTACTTCATCTTATTATCATTTCTAGTGCGTATTAATGTGTTGTATACGTTAATACATCACTTTAAACAGCTGTTATATTATATATAGTTAATGATGAAGGTTAAATGTCATCTGATCTGAATTATAAATGATGTACAATCCAAGATCCATTTTAATATAATATACATATAAAATAAAATGCCCGTTATAGAATAATTATTGTAATGTCTGGTTAATAAATATAATCTCAGAAAATGCAATTGTTTTTTCTAATATTTAGCTGTATTACTACATAGCATACTTTCAATATATTTATTACATCATGTCCTTTATATCAGTGTTTAATCAATATTTAATTAACTGTTAATGTGTTTAATATTAATTTTAAATTTCACTTTGAATTATCAAATAGTCCACTTCTTTGAAATGGGTATGTTTGTTTCTTTTTTTTTAGTAGAAAAATGGTAACTAACTATCGTATATGCATTTTTGATTTTCCAGTTTTTGTCCTCTCTCTGTACTCTAACTGCTTTTGTTAGCTTGAAACTACGACAAGTTTTCTGCTCACAGGCTGTAAATATTGATGTGTGTCTTTTGTTTCTGAGGGATGTATTATATAAATATCTGTGTTGGTCAAGTCTAGTTGACATGTTAGCCCTTGTTTCTCATAATATGTAGCATTGCAAGATGATTGGCTGATATTAGTTTTATAGATCACTTAATGCACTGATTTGTTTGATTAAAGTGTCTTTAGAATTATTGACTAATTGGTAAAGTGATGGAGGGGTTTGAAAGTATATATTACATTTATCTTTACATATATATTTTTTTTAATTTATGTGCATTTTTTAAAATATAAGATAGGCTTACCTATTTTTCAGGTTCCACTTGTTGATTTGGATGAGGATTTCTTATTTTGTTATAGAGTGTTTACGATTTTATCTTGATTATATACCATATTTTGAAGGTCATTTGTGTACTGTTCAATGTTGTTCTTTTAATAATATTCAAACTTGCATAGTGTATGATTTCTGCTTAAAAAACTTTTGATTCTGCATATTTATGTGATATTAGGGTTGTAGATGTAAGATGGATTTCTCCTCTTAAATTTAACTGTTTAATTATCATTCTGGAGTCTAATGTATGATCCAATCTTCGTATATATAACTCTAATATTAATAATCAGCATTAAGCTAATGCACATTCGCTTTGTAGATTTTTTAACTATAAATGAATACTCTCACTTTCAAAGACAAATGAAGACTTTGTGAAAAGATAGAATCATCTTTTTTTTTGAGCCATAGTGATATATAAAATAAATATTTCGTTTACATATATTTAATTTCGAATAAGAATGATGTATTGTAAATTCTAGAAAACTTTGCAAGCGTCATTCATTCAAGCATAGTAAAAGTAATTTAAAGTGATTGCTTAATATCTTCACACCCTCATTTCCAAATGTTTAATATTTACCCATATATAAATGTTTGGGTCAAAAAGGCAGATGATTCATTCTCTCTTTTCACAAAGACTTTCTTTATGTTGTGTTTGAAAATGAGAGTATTTATTTATAGTTAAAAAATCTACAAAGTGCATGTGCATTAACTTAATTCGGAATATTAAGATTACAGTTTATAAACATAGCAATATATAAAAAAAATATTTCATTTATATATAATTCCAAAAACATATTCCTCCATTATTAGCTTTTTTCTCCAAGGTTTATGACAGTGTCAATACATGATTCAATTCCTCTCATATTTCTTCAATCTGTGTATCTATAGCACATAGATATGTATTATCTCCGTATCTCACATGTATTAAATTTGAGTTTAAATATATATTTAGGTCAATTAAGCATTTGTTAAACACTGTTATAAAAAAAACCATTTAATCACATCACCTCATGTCATGAATATGATATAATAAATATATTGAAAGCATGCTAGGCAGTAATAATGCTAAATATTAAAAAAAACTACCTTTTCTGTGAATATATTAATCGATTATCAGATATTATGTTGGCTCAGATACAAAGAAAATTAGTAATAATTGAATTATTGTAATAAAATAATGGCAATAATTATTCTATAACAGACATTTTTATTGATATTTTTAGTGACTTAAATCTAAAGGATGATAAGAGAAATATAAAAAAATATAAGAAATAAATGCAAACTTTTTAAGAATTGTAAATTGTATTCAATATATGTATGTATGGAGTTTCCTTGCAGTGTTGAAGAATACCATTATTAACCAAAAGATGAAAAGAAGCCATCAAAAAAAAGCTGTAGAAAAATCCATTAGCTTGGTATTGGAACAATTAAAGTTCCAATAAAAAATAGATATATTACATCATAAAATATCTAAAGAAATTTACAAAACATATATAAATAAATCAATTATTTTATATAGCGCCATGTTTATAAAACATATATAGTAACAAAGAGCATGTAAACAAAATAGTGTTTCCAGTTGGAAAAGAAATGCCATGTACTTTAAATGAAGAGAAGAGCTATGCAATTTAGACTGTGAAGAATAAAAAAGCTCCATAAAATGTGTAAGTATTATAAATATTAAAATAAATAGGTAAAGTCATAGATAAAATATTAGCAAAGGCATATACCAAATGTCTAAATAGCTATGTGTGTAAGATGGTGGATGTGATATAAATATTTTTAAAAGATGATAAAATGTATTAGACATTTCAGACATATCACTTTTTTAACTATATCATCATTATTTACCAAATCAAGCAAAATCATAAACTAAATGTAAAAATTGGTTTGTGGGAGCAAAGTAAATCTAAGTATTAAAAAATGATAAGAACAATAAAAATAAATTGCCATTTTTTTCTATGGATGTACAGATTAGGAAAATGCATGAATATGTATATAATTGAAGGGTTTGAACTTAGAATTTTTCACTCTATTCATCCTCAACTCCATCTTAAGCAATCAATACACATGCCCACATACACACAAAAAAGATACAAAATGTCCAATATACATACTTCATGCAGAACCAGCTCTAATAAGATGAGCTATGTCATAAACTCCCACACATATATGCAATCAGTGCTCAGTTTTTATTAAGTTACAATTCCTCAAACTTTAATAAACATATTTCAATATTCCCACTCTTCTAGATATTCAACCATTCACTTTATTGAAAACAAATAATGGAATGCTCAAATCCCTCATTGAATTTGATATTATTGTCATACTCATGCAGACATTACATTATTCTAATCCCTCACATTATTGGTAAATTATGTATCCATATATTTTAATAGTAGAGAGATGGGCTGAACTCATACTAAGAGTTGATGTAAATTGTAAATCAGTATGTAATTTGCTTATACTGAATATTTCCTATATATTTAAGTCAATGAATTTGATCTTAGAATTTTTCAGTCTACTCATCCTCAACTCCATCTCAAGCACTCAATACACATAACCACATACATAGAAAAAGATATATGACCCCCAATATAAATATTTTGTGCAGAACCAGCACTATCAGTTGAGCCAGATTGTAATTATTAGGAGTAAAACATATCTAAACAAACTTTAACATTTTTTTTCATTATCTGCAGAAATCAGTGTAATTATTCTGGTCATATATTTCATATTTATTCACACCATCTATGCATTACTTAAATTATTACAATTTTTTTAATTTTTATTAATAAAAGTTACTCTTATTCTTTATATAACTGGTAATTTCTTTTTGTAATTATAATTATCACTTTCTATATTGTCATCTATTTTAAATTTTGATACATTACACATATTCTTTTCTTTAAATCATGTATGATTATCAAAGAATAAACCATCCTATATTTTTCTATAATCAAGTTTTATATCTATCCAGATATTTGTGAAATTGTGATGGAGTTTTTGTTTGAGTTGATTTGAGATATGTTTGACCACCTTCTGGATCACTGGGACTTTTTTCATAATGGTTTGGAGCGATTTGCCTTTTTTTATCTACTTCTCTCTTTTTCTATTCCACTTACCATTTTCTAAATATGATAAATTCTTTTGGGATTTTTGCAGAATGTCTGGCTTTTTTAGGCTTAGACAATTTTTTTAATGACATACTATGTGTCCCTTTTAAGAATTTTCTGTGTTAATTCCTCTGGGTATTTAATTTTTTTTTGAAAAAAATTTTTAAAAAAAAAACATTTTTTTTTTTTTTTTTTTTTATTTAGATTTAAATGGAATAACAGTAATAGGCGGCGGGAGAACCCCTTCAACGCTCCTCCGCGCCCCCCCCCCCCCCACCCAACCCAAAAAAAACCCCCACATCACTCCAGCTATTCTATCTCTATAACCAGTGATTCTTTTTTTTCTGTTTATAGGATAGGTATTTTCAATTGTCATTTATATTAATACAACTGCTAGATCTCTCACTCTTTTTATTTTCTTGCCTGCTTAGTATGATGATGTTTCCTTCTCCATTACCAACACTTTTCTGATCTGTAGGGTCATGCCAATGGCATTTAAAAGCATATCTATTATTCTATGGTTTTTCACTCTGTGGTGACGATGAACTGTTCAACATGAATGGATCAATTATGTTTAATAATCTTGATGATTTGACTTTCTATCATGTCTAATGTAGACAATGTTTTTAATTTTGGCACTTTCCTTTGAAAGAAATAGTTGTAACTTTCACTAGCTTTATGCAAAAACTTTCCTGTATAATTTAATACTTGATTCCTTTTCGATGCTCTCCTTACTAAAATTATTCAAAATTTGCTCTCTGCATCTAGAATAGTAAATTAGTTTTTGTATTAATGAGTTCCACCACTCCTTAGCAGATTTTTGTAAATAAATAATAATCAAAAAATAATAATTTTTTATAGCAGCTATTATAATCAAATAATAATTTTATACATTAAAAACTTTTTTCAGCACCATCTTTGGTGCCCTTTTCAAATGTGACTAATCAATTTAATGTTATGTGATGTGATGTATTATTGCTTCTCCTTAAATGAAGTCAAGAATAACTCAGCAATTATACCCAGATAAACCTGTTAGCCACTTTATTTTACATCCCCACTCTAAATTTACCCATAATCTGCTCTACCCCATTTCCACAACATAATCTTTGTCAACTCTATAACTTTTATATCTAATGAATCACAAGACATAAAACCATCTGGTGTCCAATAATAGAATTAAAACAAATAATAATAACATAAATAATTAAAACAAATCAAAAGTCTCATATATATATATATATATTCAATAATTACAATAGAATTGATTATATCATAACATTATGTTAAACAAAATTATATGCATTTTTATACAATTACTTATACAATTTTTAATTCATTTTTAATCAACCTGTAAAGTCTTATAAATATTTATACAATTAGTCAAATTATTATTAATATAATAGGTTTCATATATTTGCATTCTTTTTGGATCTTTAATGAAATTTAAATATTTAATACTTTTTGTAGCATCTATTCTATGGCCATATTTCCAGTAGTGAATATATAATGCAGACCTATCATCTGTTCTTTTAATATTATTGTTATGTTCTTTGGCTCTTAACTCTAATTGTTTTCCAGTATGCCCAAAGTAAATCATTTTAAATATTGCATGTAATTTTATATACAATCCCTTTTTTGAACTGTAAATCATCCCTTAACCTATAATTACCTATTAATTGATCAATATTTTTACTATTTGACCAGCCAATATTTATTTTCTCATCAATATAATTTTTTTATACCTTAAAGTATTATAAATCCTAGGATAATATTTGTAAAATGATTTACTTTGGGCATACTGGAAAACATTTAGAGATAAGAGCCAAAGAACATAACAATGCTATTAAAAGAAGAGATGATAGGTCTGCATTATATATTCACTACTTAAAATATGATCATAGAATAGATGCTACAAAAAGTATTAAATAATTAAATTTCATTAAACATCCAAAGAGAAAGCGAATATATGAAACATATTATATTAATAATAATTTGACTAATTGTATAAATATTTATAAGACGTCCACAGGTTGATTAAAAATGAATGAAAAATTATATAAATAATTGTATAAAAATTCATGTAATATTGTTTAATGTAATGTTATGATATAATCCAGTCTATTGTAATTATTGAAATTATATATGAGAGTTTCAATTTGTTTTAATTATTTATGTTATTATTGGATGTTTTAATTCCATTATTGGACAATGGATGATTTTATGTCAGGTGATTTGTGAACGTTAAATAGATTAGTCACATTTGAAAAGAGCACCAAAGCAGGTGCTGAAAAAAAGCTTTTTAATATATAAATTTATTATTTGATTATATAGCTGCTGCAAATTATTATTTTTATTATTATTATTTTGTGGCAAAGCAGCATAAGGATTTTTATTTCTTTCCGATTTTGATATTTGTAAATAAATATAGGCAATAGTCACTTAATTTCTTGTATTAGCTGGTTTAATTTTAAAAAAATTTCAAACTTTCTAGGTATTTTATAGAAGTCTATCCTACTTACCTGAATAGCTGAATTTCAGAAATGGATTCATAATTTCTGTGTTGTCCTGTGATTGTTGTATTGTCATAGCTTTCTTTTGGTTTCATCTCTCTTGTGGGATCACTTTTGCTGTCATCATTAAATTCTTTTGTCTATTCTTATTATGAAAACCAGTTTTATGTATCTTCCTTCATATTAGGATAATCCATTTTTATGTTATTATAATGCCAACTATTTTTTTCTGAATTTGTTGCATCTTCTCTTGAGGTTCTTGGATTTTTACTTTAAGCAGTTAATTTTAAACTTGATCCCCATCTTTAATTATTTCTTCTCTTACTTTCAAGTTTTATATTGTTTCTACTATTCCTTGCACAGTTTCCTGCAATGTATTTTTGTTAGACTTAATTATTTGTTTAATCATTTCTTTTAAACAAAAATTTTTTTTTTTTCTATAAACTTCATTTTCTGTTGTACTGCTCCACTTATTATTTTCAACTTCAAAATGTTTATAGTCTCTTGTACCACTTCAAACTTTTCATTTATTCTTTGATACATTTCTTTAAATTCATTATTTCTATTTTGTGCTTTTCTTTGAAATCATTATCTCTTTTTGTTGCCTTTTTTTCAAAATTTTGTTGCATTCATTTCAATTCTTTTTGCCACATTTCATGATTTCTTTGCTATGTTTCATTATGCTTTGGATATATTTCATCAAGTTATTGTTATATATTTTTTTTATTTTTAAATGCATTTCTTTTTTTTTCTTATCATTTCCTTCATAAATATGTACATCATTTAAATATAAAATTTATCTAGTTTCTCTTCTGAAGGCTTGTGCAATGTCTGAATCAATTCTTGCTCTATCAGCTCTGATTCTATTGACTGTATTAAGTATTTTGTTGCTGAAGGATACATATTTAATTGTTCTTCCATCCTTCTTGTTACAGAATGTATTATAATCTATCTATGATGTAACTAAATGTATTATAATATTTATGCTAATTATGCTATTACTGTTATTACTGTGTTACTTATCTTATTATTTAAATTTACAGACTTTAACATTTTATGTAATCTATCAGGGAATTAACACCCCATTGTTAAGCCTTCCCATACAATCCTCCCCAAAATGATATATGTCTGATCTAATATTTATTTATGTAATTTTAAATATACTCCCATTTATTAAATATATATCTATCTAGACTCAAACCATTGTTTTAATAAAATGTCAGTACACATACTTTTTATAAATTTAAATACTATTTCTTATTCCAAACATTTGTTGCATATTAGGCATTGCAATCTGCTTAATTTATCCATGCTCTAATATTTATTACATTATGTAATTATACAGAAGTAAATATGAGCAGAAGAGAGGTGGCGTTCAGACAACACAATTGAGGAGACCAAATATATAATGGTAATTTTTTACTGCTCCAAATATAATCGAACATGAGGTGGGCATAAATAAAATATTTATATTTATAAAATGGTTAATATCCCTTCATATAAAAATAATTAAATTCAAATATATATATATAGAAAAAATAATAAAATGCAGAAAATAATTACTTGTGTATAAAATTATTTTAATATATCAACCCAGAAGAGAGGCTTTCATCAGAATATATATATAGTAAAATGGTGGTGTTCAAGAAGAGAGGCTTTCATCAGAATATATATATAGTAAAATGGTGGTGTTCAAAAATAGCATATTTGAGAAAAAAAATCTTATTGGAGAAAGACTACAAAAAAACTAATAATGACAAATTTATTTTAATGTATATTAAAAAAAACTGCATTATGTAAGTTTTTTGTGCTGTTTGATTACTGCATAATGAAGTTTTATTTTAATGTACTTTGAAATAAACTTGTCATTGCTTGGTTAAATTTTCTTTAAAAAATTTTTTAACCAATAAGTTTTTTTTTTTTTTGTCAAATATGTTACTTTTGAACACCACCATTTTACTACATATATGTTATAATCCTCCCCTCTTTCAGAAGTGGACTATTCCAGATGTCGCCTTTTCTGATCGGATTAAGCATTGTTTGCCTCAGGCCAATAGGCATAGCCAATGGTTATTCCTGTCCAATGAGCAATGATGTTTTCTGAATCCAAAGGTTTTCAATAAGGTCAGGGATCTGGGTATAAATAGTCAGCCTTTTGTGAGAATCAAGGAAGAACGTGTCTAACCTAAACAGACGTTTGCGTTCTCCCATTGATAGCACTATGCTATTTAGGTCTACGCAGCTAGGCAAGTCCCACAGAGACTGGACACTGCTAAGATCACCCTTGGCTGGAGGCAAGCTATCTACATAGGTGGAAGATTCATAGACCTTACCCATGAGGCAAGCCATAAAGTGTGGCTGGAAGCGGCAGGCAAAACCCAGAGTTCACGTTAAACTCCAAGATTCAACTTATAAATATGCATTTGTATACTGTATATTGTTTGTATATATTTGTACATAATAAATATAGTAAATTATAATACTTGTGTCAGTATTATTTTATATCATTTACTGTGAGTTGGGTCTGTAATCCAGACCAAACACAACAGATTTGGCGCAGTTGGACAAAAGATTTTTTTTTCCCCACGGCTGGAAAAAGAAAAAAAACTTTTTAAACATAAATACGCGAGTGCACACACACTTGTAAGTTACGAAGCTGTGATTACTAAATCACACTTAAATATGGTCCAAGTATTTATTAAAATATGTATACATATTTTTTAAACAGAGATTCTTGAAACACTGATTTCTGGCAAAATAAGTAAAATACACGATAGTATTTACTAAATCGCCAGTGTCAAAATCACTTAATTCTGGGAGGGAACATAAAGTGATCATAAATACGATTGATGTTTCATAAACCAATCAAAATTGGCCTTGCTAAAAAGACAGAAGCTCGCCCGAGTGGAGTAAAAAATCTGTCAAACAATCGTATCGAGTGTTTTACTCACCATTCGCAAATATACAAAAAAAATTATTTTTTTTCACGTGATAACAGAGAAAAATAAAATAAAAAAATGGCTAGTATAATTGGCTCGATGGAAGCTTTTGATCCAGGATTCCCTGAGAACTGGTCAAGCTACAAAGAGTGCCTAATTTTCTATATGCAGGCCAATCAGATAAAAAAGTCTGAAATAAAATTAGCGATGCTGATAACAATAATCGGGTCGCAGACTTAAAATATATTAAAATCGCAAAATGGGTCAGAAACACTGGCTGACTTGAATTTTGAGAAGGCGTTGGCGATTCTCACGGAATATTTTTTTCCCCCCAAACTGCTAACAATAATGCAAAGATATTATTTCAATCTTTGCATGCAGGCAGAGGGAGAAAAAGCTAGAGAATTCGCCACGTGAATCTGAACATTAGCACTTTCATGCCAATTTAAAGAGTTCTTAAATGAAGCATTACACGATCTTTTCATTTGTGGCATGAACGATCATAATTTAAGACTAAGGCTGTTTATGACACTGGATATAGATTTTGAAAAGGCTGTAACTCAAGCCACGCTGGCAGAATCTATAGCATGTCAGGCAAAGCCATTACAAAAAATGAATTATACTGTTCAAAAAGTTGAACATAAGGCTGAGCACTCAGTTAGCTCAACAACAACAATGAGTATAAAGCATTGATATAGATGCAATGAACTGATCCACATGCAAACAGAATGTCCACATCTCCATACTCTGTGCTCATTTTGCAAGAGTGTCAGTCATATAAGAGCAGCATGTCTAAACTTAAAAAGACAGACAGCCAATATAAGAATGGAAAAAAACCATTCCAAAACACAAAGGCAACTATAAGAAAAATAAACAAGTTGCCAGTATAAATCACATTAAGGACAATCAGTCTGGATTTATACAGAATATTATGATTAATGATACCCCAGTGAGAATGGAACTAGACACAGGATCAGCAGTGTCTATTGTTTCAAAAAAGACTTGGGCTATCATTAATAAAAATAATAAATATAATCTGCATCCTAACACTAAAACTATAACATATTATCAGGGTAAAATAATAAAACACTTGGGTCAGACAAAAGTTAAAATAACTATGCCTAGCAAAACTGGACACCTACCACTGGTAGTGGCATCAGGTGATCACAGCAACTTGTTAGGCTGTGACTGGTTCAGTCACTTAGGATTTGCAGTGTCAAAGGTGAACCAGATCACAACATTAGCTAAATTAAAGGCTAATTACCCTGAAGTGGACAAAAAAGATGTAGGTCAGGATCTAGGACCACCAATTCAGTTATCACTGAATAAAGAGATAAGACCAGAAGTCAACAAAAAGCAGACAACAAAAATGAATATGAGAACTTGGAACACCAGGATTGACAGATCACCACTAGCTTTGCAGACTAAAGTGCTATGCAGAATGTATAGAGGACCCACTAAATGGATTCCAGCAGTCGTGATCCAACAGAAAGGACTCCACACCCTTATAGTCAAAACAGCAGATGAATGTCAACATCATCACCATTGAAAGCAACTTAGACTATATTATACAGATGCAACCACAAGGAATGAAGCTACAGGGACATGCAGTACAAACAAGGAGGAACAACAAACCGAAGATGGCAGCAGACCAGCACCGAAGTGCATTAGTCATCCTATAGCACACCTGCATGACTGTTTTCTAGGCTAAATTTTAGCCAGGGGGGAGGGATGTTATGGTCCTCCCCTCTCTCAGAAGTGGACTATTCCAGATGCCACCTTATCTGATTGGATTAAGCATTGTTTGCCTCAGGCCAATAGGTTGATGTATAGATAAAAGCATAGCCAATGGTTATTACAGGCCAATGAGCAATGATGCTTGCTGAATCTGAAGGTTTTCAATAAGGTCAGGGATCTGGGTATAAATAGTCAGCCTTTTGTGATAATCAAGGAAGAACGTGTCTAACCTAAACAGACATTTTCATTCTCCCATTGATAGCACTACACTATTTAGATCTATGCAGCTAGGCAAGTCCCACAGAGACCGGACACTGCTAAGATCACCCTTGGCTTGAGGCTAGCTAACTACATAGCTGGAAGAGTCTTAGACCTTACCCATGAGGCAAGCCATAAGGTGTGTCTGGAAGCAGCAGGCAAAACTTAGAGTTCATGTTAAACTCCAAGATTCAACTTATAAATATGCATTTACTTTCTGATGAAAATCAGTCCTCTGGTTAAAATATTAAAGTAATTTTATATACAAGTAATTTTTTCTGTATTTTATTGTTTGTGTGTGTATATATATATATATATATATTGAAGCAGTCGGATCTGAGTTCGATCCTAGCTTCATGTTATTTACCCTAATACTAACCTTAAATTTCCGATGCAATGGGGCTTTATACGTTCAATCCACGCTAATTTCCATAATAAATAATTTATTTCAAATGCGTATTAAAATTAATTAGTTTAGCTTAAAATTGATCAATTCTCTAAATAAATTCATGAGAAAATATTCATGAATTTATATATATTAAATTGCGTGGATTGTGCGTATATACTTGTAAATATTAAAAATATATAATTGTTCGAAAGTTTCATTGCGTCGGGAATACTTGTTTTTTTTTAATTTTAAATAATTTGTTAAAGTGTTGTTGATTAAAAACTACATTCTTTCGATAAGCTCTCAAATTCTCAAAAACAACAGTAAAGTTTTATTAATTGGAAAAAGATAAGAATTCAATTTCTAATTAAAATCATTTCAGATTTTAAAAATTCATTTTCTAATTAGGAAAGGAATTCAAAAATTAGTTTGAAAGCCTTATCGAGGGAATGTATTTGAAAACAACTAATTGATAAGAAAATGAGCGCTAGCCTTAAGGCATCTGGACAATATATATAGCCCTGAAAAGTCAGGAGAAGGGGCTAGCTTTGTTGTAGAGTAGTGCAGTGAACTCTGTGCATATAAAAATTGTATTTCATCATGATAGAGGGCTAGTACGGCAGGGATCTGGCTGCGGTTCCTAAAGTCCCTAGAAATCTTCGATGGAGCTGCTGAGTCTTTTCCAGACCGATCATTCTGCTAAAATTATGGAGGCTACTAAAATGCTGTTCCAATAATCAATCAATGGTGCCTACGTTTTCAACAACTTGGAGGAGTAACTTAAGGACAAGCACGGAAGGGTAATATATTTCTATAATGAACGTTAAACTTTCTGGCCAGTTCGAACTTTATTTTACTCTCCTCCTATTTAAGAGCTCTTTATTCTTTAATGTAACAATTTTTATAAAACCTTTTATTCATGCTACTGTAAATCTATCTCGTAATTCTTTAAATCTCTAGTCTTTAAACTTTTTCTTTTCTTACTTGGCGGTTCATTTAATATATATATATATTTGTGTTCTTTATTAATGTCGTATTTAAAATTATATGCCAATAATTTTTCGACTCGATGAGCTCCTTGGTTCCATTTGCCTCACGCAAATAATATAATATAAATTTTAAATAGTTATTCTCGCCCATTAGAACTAAATTTATAAGTTCTATTAATCATCGAGTCGAAAGAAAATATTATACGTTTACTATTTTTATAATTAGCTAATAATAAATTATTAGCTCCGTTTTTCACCTATGTCCCCAGCTCCTAAGTTACAAGTGTTTATATACTCACAAAATGTTAAAATATTGATTTCTTGTTCCACTAATATATATTTATTCGAATATAACCTTAAATGTTTTTATTGCAAAAAGGGTCGATAAAGGGTTAAATGTATTTTAATTCCACTTTTGTTATTTTATATTAATATTCAGGAAGGGCACGATATTAGGGCATAATTAATATAGTTTATAAATGTTTTAAAATAGTTCGATAAAAGCTCGTTTGACTTTAATTAATTGGTCAAGTCATCACGTAGAGCATTCTACATGGGTTTTATTTTTCAACGATGACTATCAAGTCATCATCATCAAACGTTGCTGACGTAGGGCCATCTTCCGCTCCGTTAGGCTGGTCGGTGATCATATTCTCTTATTTAAATTTCTCGAGGAAGACAGTACTTCCTTTCCTATTCATTAGTCAAAGGGCGTAAGACTTGCCAAATGCAAGCCGCCATAGGACTTCGATCATCGACTAGCGATCATCTTTCAATTTTACTCTCTGCCTTGTAATTCGTCAGTACCATTGCATCTTTGTTCCGGTAAAACCCGCTCCGTGCTCGTAATTCGTGAAGTGATTTAAATTAAAGTCGAACCAATTCTCAAATATATTTAGTTTAAATCAGTTTTCAAATCAAGATTAAAGTTATGCCTTAAAATACGTTTTGCTCTTCATGAATAGATTTCCGAATGTGAAAATAAATCTCACATTCCACCGTAATAAAATTAGAACAATCATTTCCGTTCTTAATGAATACCTTTATCTGCCTTTATATTTCTCGTTGGGGGCATAGACATAGAATCCCATGTTGTGTAATACTTGTTGGCATATGATAAGGACCGCCACTCTTATTATATTTATAAATTCTTTTAAAGACTAGAGGTAACTAATGCAATCTATATTTTATTGAACAAAACAAATTATTATTATTATTAAATATTTTCTAACATACTTGGTTTCTTAGTTCATCATTCTTTTTATAATTATTTAAATGTTCATACCCGCTATCTGTGTTGGCAACCCGAACATACATATGATTTGATTTAAAAAGTATTCAAAGTAATTAATTATTAGATATTCGTGTCAGTGCAAGGGTCTCTAGTCCTCACAACCGTTGAACTAGTTCTTGGCGCATAGCACTGTGCCGTCGATTTCTGCTATCTGAGCTGTTAAGTTGGGTTTGAATTCAGTTTTGGTTCAGCTGAGTTTGAATCCGATTTGACTTGCGGTGGTGGTGGGTTTCGACCGGTACAATATATATATATATATATATATATATATATATATAGTCTATACTAAATTTAATGTAATTAGACAGAACTTGAACTCAAAATTTCAAGCTCACTACAGCTATACACTTTATCTTATACAATGAATATACATAACCACATAGATGTGAAAAAGATAAATGAACTCCAATTTATGTAGTTCATGCCGAACTACACTGATCAGTTGGTCCAGCTCACCATCCCCAACACATTTATATAATCAGTTCTCAGTTTATATTAGGATAGAAAATATTCAAACTTTAATAAACACGTTTCAATCTTCTTGACCCTCCCACTCTTCAGCCATCCATATCATTGAAAATATGAAGATGGAATGATCAAATCCCTTGTTGATGCCAATATTATTGTCATCTCCATGTTGACTTTAAGTCACTCAGATATCTCACATATAGGACCTTAACCTGTCCATTTAAATACATAGAAGATGGATGGGCAGAATACAAGCTGAATATATAATATTCATGTACATGTATCTTGTCTATACTAAATTTAATGAAATTAGACAATATACATGTATTTAAATATTACATAACCTGTATTCTGTCCATCCATCTGCTGTGTATTTAAATGGACATATTAAGGTCCTATGTTTGAAGGTCAGAGAGACTTAAAGTCAATATGGGTATCATAATAATAGTGGCATCAACATGGGCTTTGAGCATTCCATCTTCAGGATTTTCAATGATATAGATGGCTGAAGAGTTGGAGGGATGAGAATATTGAAGCTTTCCATTAAAGTTTGATGATTTGCTATATTAATATAAACTGATCATTTATTATATATATGTGTGGGTGATGGTGATCTGGACCAACTGGTGAGTGGTGATTCAGCATGAAATACATCTAGTGGAGATCATTTATCTTTTTCATATGTATGTGGCCATAGGTATCAATTGTATAAGATAGAGTTGATAGTCATATGGAGCTTAGAAGTCTAAGTTAAAGTATATATATATAATACTATCAACCAAAATCTATGATGATGATGATTATATGGAGCTTAGAAGTCTAAGTTAAAGTATATATATATAATACTATCAACCAAAATCTATGATGATGATGATTAATGACTTTCTAACACTGATGATTAAACTAATTACAATTACTTTAAAAGTATTTTAATTTGTTTTTTTTTTTTAATTTCAACAGTAATAAAAATAGAAACTTATAGCATCAAATTTTCTAATAAAAAACTTTAGTTTTGGAAAATTTATTAATGTTCAGTCGTCATCATTTAGTAAAATATTACCATAATCTCTGCTTGTTTCTCAGTAAATTGCACGATTTCAAAGATTGTCAATATTAATAACATAATGAATGTTAATAACATAATGCTGGGAGCAAGTTCAATAAAGAAACAAAATAATTGGTTAATAACAAAAAAAGTTAACAATTTACTAACTAGATCTGTAAACTTGTTGTTTATGTATTTGCATCTATTACTAAAAATAATACAAAATAGTAAAGATAACAAAAATAATAATTACTAGTGATATTCTAAACTTAAGATCTTACTTTATTCATAAGTTCTTATCAAGTATAAAATTTAAAATTTAAAAAAAAAAGTTTTCTGCAAATATTATTTTGCTTTATTTATGAATAAGTTTTGATTAATTTCTCTAGGAAAGTCAATGTCTTACTTGGGAATTGGATACATTAGATAAATATACAGTAAGTCTTGCGGCACACAATCTACTAGTTTCCTCATGACATGATTAAACCAGACAATGGCTGGTTTAAACAAACTTTGGCTTTAATCTTTGGAGGTATTGTATCATTTTGGTAAGTTAACTGGTGTTATAGTTATATTTTCTAGCAACACATTGTAGATAATCTTTCACTAGCTAATGTCATTTATTGCTATGGCAGATCTTATTATTGAAAAATAATTTTTGTGATACAGTGGAAAATTGTTTTAACCAGGAGTTTCTCCTATCTTCATGGGACCAACATGACACTGCTTCTTGAGTTAAGCCTTAGAATAGAGTACACAACCATTGGCATCAATTTATGCCTTATTTATAGCCCACCTATTGTTGATTTTAACATCTATTTTTGTACCAACAAATGTTTTCCGAACAACAGCTCTGAACAATTTTAATAATTATATAGACCATGTTGTAAAAATAAATAAATGTGTATCTCTTTTTAAAATTACACCATTATGTATGTAAATTAATAAACAAATAGTTTTTTGTTCAGTTATGAAAAAAAATACTCATCTCTAAAAATTTCTCAATAACCTTTCTAAAGTTAGTAACTTACAATTTTCAATAATATATTCAGATTTGCCATAAAATTTTCTAAAAAAAAGAACAAACTATTTTGAAGACCTCTTCAATAGGCAAGTCTGAAAGAATAATTCAATACTCTGCATTTCCATAAATCCTGAAAATGAAATTCATTTGGTAACATAATTATTTCCTTCTTTCCATTATATGAGTTGTAATTTTTATTGTTTTCACATTTACAAAATATACTTCCTTTATAAAATATTTAATGTAATTAAAATGTAAATATAAACTTATCTTTCTAATCAATGGTATTCTATACTTTTATAAATCAATGTATGACACTTTTTTTGTTTCTTTAACTCAACATCTTTGCACATGAAAATAATTAAAACTGCAATTATTTATACTGTTATATTGTTTATATTGAGAACGAGGAGAAAATAATAACAAAGAAAAAATAATAATTTTAAATCTCATCATACACATTCTTATCATTTGAGAAAAAAGAAGCTTTGAGGAAAGTACTTGTTCTTATACTGAAACCTGAGCTATTAATATTTTTACTATACATAAGTTTACAGAAATAATACTATGAATTCATGATTTATCCATAAAAATATTTGAATTAATATATATATATAATTACAATAAAAATAATAATAATAATAATAATAATAATAATAATAATAATAATAATAATAATAATAATAATAATAATAATAATAATAATAATAATAATAATAATAATAATAATAATAATAATAATAATAATAATAATAATAATAATAATAATAATAATAATAATAATAATAATAATAATAATAATAATAATAATAATAATAATAATAATAATAATAATGGTAGAAAGCTATTATAAACAATCATTAAATTCACAGAAGTACTTTCGGTTAATTTCTTGAACCTGCCTCAACTGCCATTAAAAATTCAAGAAGAAAACAAAGCAGAAGCAAAAAATCATCAATTTAAATTCCAGGAATCTTGTATTTTAATGTTAGCAGATTGCCTATTTATTAAATTCATTTTATTTCTATTTATAAAAATTGCTTCCTCAATTTTTCTTTTATTAGGGTTTCTTTCTTCATGAAGAATTTTCACATTTTCAAAATCAAATTTATATTTATATTTACATGTTTTTTCATGATCAAAGAAACCTGAAGGAAAAATTAAATCACCATTATTTTTCCTTATTCATGTTTATATAACAATTCATGCTCCTTCAATCTCTTCTCAATAGTGCACCTAGATTCACCTATATATGATAGCATACAATCACAAAAAATTTGATATATGACATTACTTTTATGCTTGACAGGTATGACATCCTTAGAATTATTGACTAATTTATTAATATTATTTGGAACGTAGAATGAAACATTGCACACATTCTTATATATATTCCTAAAAAATTTCATGTGTGGATTTGAAATAAATGGAATAGATATCCATTGTTTATTATTAATTTTCATTTCCTTTAAATTATTATACTTTTTTTTAAATTGACATAAAGTATTGCTTATTTGTTCCATTTTATAACCAACATCAAGCAATTCCTTGGCAAATATCTCAATATTTTTCAGTTTATCACCTTGGTAACGACATAATTTTTCATTCCAAAACAAAAAAGATCTAAAACTTGCCATCTTACACATTATTGGTTCTTTTGATTTACAATTTATATATCCCCTTTTTTGCAGTGGCTTAATTATTAATTTATAATTTAATATAGTGTTATCACTTATAACAATTAAATCTAAATATTTAATATATTTGTCTTGTTCCTTTTCAATAGTCCATTTCAAGCCATTTAACTTATTTAATTCATCTACAAGCAAATTTATAGTATTATTATTTGCACAAACAAAAACATCATCCACATATCTTTTGTAAATTTTAATATCTCCAAAAGTAAACATATTTAAAATACTACTCTCATATGTAGATAAAACAAAATTGCAAACTTGTGCAACTACAGGCAGACCCATAGGCCAACCTTTAGACATTTTATAATATTGACCTTCAAAAGTTGCCACAATGTTATCATTAAAAAATGTTAAAGAAACAACAATAAACTTTATCATGTATTTACAAATACTTTTACTTTTTAATGCATGTTCAATTATTTTTATGGAATTCATTCTGTCAATAGATCCATACAGTTCTGTTACACCCAATGAAGCAATAACATCATTCTCATCAATCACCAAATTTTTAATATTATTTACAAAGTCAAACGATGAAGAAATAGTATTTTCTCCAAATCCTAAAAAATCTTGTAAAAGTTACCTATGTTTTTGTTTGTGCAAATAATAATACTATAAATTTGCTTGTAGATGAATTAAATAAGTTAAATGGCTTGAAATGGACTATTGAAAAGGAACAGGACAAACATATTAAATATTTAGAATTAATTGTTGCAAGAGATAACACTATATTAAATTATAAATTAATAATTAAGCCACTGCAAAAAAGGGGATATATAAATTTTAAATTAAAAGTACCAATGATGCATAAGATGGCAAGTTTTAGATCTTTTTTGTTTCTGAATAAAAAAATATGTTGTTACCAAAGTGATAAACTGAATAATATTGAGATATTTGCCAAGGAATTGCTTGATGTTAGTTATAAAATGGACCAAATAAGCAATACTTTATGTCAATTTAAAAAAGTATAATAATAAAGGAATTAAAGATTAATAATAAACAATGGATGTCTATTCCATTTCTTTCAAATCCACAAGTGAAATTTTTTAGGAATATGTATAAGAATGTGTGTAATGTTTCATTCTACGTTCCAAACAATATTAATAAATTAGTCAATGATTCTAAGGACGTCATACCTGTCAAGCAGAAAAGTAATGTCATATATCAAATTTTTCGTGATTGTATGCTATCATATATATGTGAATCTAAGTGCACTATTGAGAAAAGATTAAAGGAGCATGAATTGTTATATAAACGTGCAAAAAGTAAAAATAATGGTGATTTAATTTCTCCTTCAGTTTTCTTTGATCATGAAAAACATGTAAATATAAATTTAAATTTGATTTTGAAAATGTGAAAATTCTTCATGAAGAGAGAAACCATAATAAAAGAAAAATTAAGGAGGCAACTTTTATACATAGGAATAAAATGCATTTAATAAATAGGCAATCTGCTAACATTAAAATATGAGATTCCTAAAATTTGAATTGATGACGTTTGCTTCCGCTTTGTTTTCTTTTTGAATTTTAATGGCAGTTGAGGCAGGTTCAAGAAATTAACCAAAAGTACTTTTGTGAATTTAAAGATTGTTTATAATAGTTTGTTACCGTTACTATTCTTATTTTTATTGTAATTACAATTTTGTTTTAATTAACTGACATTTTATTTTTATATTACACACACACACACACACACACACACACACATATATATATATATATATATATATATATATATATATATATATATATATATATAATCTCTTCCAGACACACACATACATAAATAGATATAATTTTAGACAAAATAATATTTAATAAAATAAAATTCTGGAATAAGTCTATTAATTTGCCTTTGGACCATTCATAAACTCTAAATATCACAATAAATTCACTATTAAGTCTATTAATTTGTCTTTGGACCATTCATAAACTGTAAATATCACAATAACTAAATTGATAATTCCTATCACACTAATTTTGACAGTTTATCTTTTAGGCTCTTACAGAATATGGAATGAGGCTTCAGGCATTATATGTTCCTCTCTAGTTTAACATGGTCTTGCTAACAGCTTTACGCCCTGTTTTTTTTTTTTTCAAAATTGTAGTATCTCCACTGGTTGAAGGCTGACTATCCTGAATTAATGGTTTATTTCTACCTCGATTTACTATACTTGGATTTCTAGCCTTAGAAACAAATCTACTTTTTACACCAAAATATGGTTCATTTGTTATAACTCTCTGATGCATATTGGATCTAACTTGCATTGCATCCACCAGATAATTTACCTTTTCTTCAACTGTCTATTTCCTTTTTCTAAACTGCCATCACTCAACTCTAAGGCATCTAGAATCTCACTAACTTCTTCAATAGTATACCTATCCACAGTGATGAGAATTTTCTCAATATGGTGTGGTAAATTTTATCAAATCAATCTGACAATTTGCATTTCTGACAAAAAAAAAGAAGTAAGGGTTTTTAGTCTAACAGCTTGACTGTGGAAAAATTTTGCATATCCACCTTTGTTAGCATTTTACCTTTCTTACATTATTTGGTATCTAATATAATCCTGCTTGTCAGATCCCCCAAAACTAGACAAAATCAAGAATTTGAAGTCTCCATATACTATGGGTTTTTTGAATAATGACTGCCACCAGTCTCTTGCAGAAGCATACAAATGGTTACTTGAGATGGCTAATTTTTCCCTCTTTGACATAGAACACAAAGAAAACTACTCTTCCAAATTATTTAGATATTCTGAAGGATTCTCTATATATTCACCTTTGAAGGGTTTTTACCTTCATAAATCTTATAGCTATAGAATTACTTGACCTTATTTCTCTCTCTACTGATTGATAACCTCTATCAGATTCTGTTTCTTGAAACCTACTTATTTTTTCACTATGGTTATTAGTAATATCTTCATGTTGTTTTACTCTAGTACAATTTTCATCCATAGGTTTATCTCTTAAAATTTCACTAGAATCTGTCTTTCCTAAGGTTTCTGACTATTTTAATCTATCACAATTGCTGACTTTAATTTCTTCAATTCTAATATTATTATCAATTATTCTATCTTCCAATTTAATTTTACTAAACAAACTATCTATATAATTTTTTTGCTCCTCTCTTAATTGATCAATGTTTATATTACTCATCTCTTTTGAGCCAATATTTTCTTCAATTATTTATTTATCCTTCTGTATTCGATCTATTAATTCTTTCTCTAACTTCTTCAACCTTTCTCCAATTTTAGATCGATATCTTTGATCTTCAGTTTTATTAGATTTTATAACCTATAATTTTTTCTCTATTCCTATTCCCAACTCTTTTTTAGATTCTAGAGTACTGTTATCCATTTCTTCTTTCACTTCTGTTCTTAAAAATTCAAACTTGTTTTTCATTAATTCCATTTGATTCTGTATACCTTTAACACCCCTACCTAAAGCTTCATTTAAATGCCCTATCTTCTCATTCAGTTCATCTTTATTAACTGTCCATTGTTTTATAGCTTCTTTATCTTGAACATGGAGAACTTAAACATCTTTATGAAAGTATCCCTTTAATTTTACATCTATTTTTTTCTTTTACTACCTCTATAATATTTACTTTTGTTGCAAACTTTTCACTTAATTCTTCAATTTTTTTCTCAAAATCTCCCTTTATAAACTTAATGGCTTGTTGATTTTTAATTATACCTTTATTCGTGAATTTTAACTTCTCACTCAGTACTTTATTAGTTTTTTGTAGTTCTTCTCTTAAAGATTTATTCCTTTCTTCTAACTTCCCACTCAAATCTTCTTTTAAAGATTTGCTAGTCTCTTCTAACTGTACTCTTAAAGATCTATTATCTTCTTTTGATTTTCTACTGTTCTCTTCTAACTGTACTCTTAGAGATGTATTATCTTCTCTTAAAGATTTGCTAGTCTCTTCTAACTTTTTATTTAAAGATTCACTCAAAGATTTATTTATTTTCATCATCAATACAATCAAATCATCTAAACTTTTCATTTCTTTTGCCACAACAACTTTCTTTTCTTCTATAACTTCGCATCAGATAACCTTTTTTATTTATTTATCTTTCCTATGACTCTCCCTTTCTTTTTCCATCCTTATTTCCACTTCTAACATCTCCTTAAGATGTTGTTCTTGGACCGAACAAATGTTTTCTTGTTTTTCTGAATTTTCAGTTCCACTCATTTTTGAAAAAAAAAAACTGTTCACTAAAGCACTATGCTAACTTTTTTTAAAAAAAAAATATGACTTAGTTCAACTTCATAAAAAATAATTTCTACTGGGCTATTCCAACAATCAGTAACTCCCTCAAATAACTTGATAAATCAATTATATTTCATTTTCATGATATCTATTATTAGAAACCATAAACAATAATCTTAAATTCATATAAACAAGTTGCATACCTTCTTCTCTCAACATTACCACCACAACCACTACATGAATTATACATACATGAACTATATCAATCTATGTATGATTTGCCTACTGATTACATAGCCATATTAGACTAGCCTTTAATTAATATTTTAACAAAATCAAAATATTATTATTATTATTTGAACTATGTCTAATAATTCAATTAACATGTTAAACATTTTCTTATATAAATCAATCATTATAATCAATGATTAGTTTACTAATCTAGCCATGTGTATGGGGACCATAAGAGGGTTTAAATACTGTGGCCTGTCCATAGGTGGTACAACCCTAAGCAGAGGAGCCAAGCCCCTACATTAGGCCCTACTTGGACTCTGGTAGGTACTATTAACAGACTTACTATTTCCCGACCATTTTCTTTAACTATAACAATTGAATTTAGATAAGATTAGTATTTATCCCAAGTTACTTTTACAGGATTTAACATTTCTAAAATAAGACGTATTTTAAATATAATTAATGTGAGACTCGTTCACTTATAAACAGATCGCTTCCCCTTAACATTAAACAAATACAAAATATTTGTTCAATGGCATAAGAATACCCAGATACTCCTCCTTATTAAGTATCTACATATTCTCATGGCTAACAATAACATCCAATATATTATATTACATTTATAACTATTAAGTTTTAATTCAATCACGCATTAAATTAATCTGTTAGATAATTACAGATAAGCTTTGATTCCTATTATTTTTGATAATTAAGATTGGCAATAATCAGAAGAATAACTTTACAATAAGGAGATCTCAGGATGATCATTGATTTATTAATTCTTCATACTACCTATGGAATATCAAGAGGGATTTTACGGATTTCCATGGGTATTGCATAAATTAAGAAAGGCTTATAATTTAAATCTATAATCAAGCTTTATATTTATATTCTTTAATACTTATTATTAAAATAATAATATTATCTAAAACATAATTAACACTAACACTTCACTAATAACTAATATATCATTTAATTTCGTATTAATAAATATACCTTAATAATTGGCAATGTCATCAATGACCTATGGGATCAAGGCAGCATGTAGCTAGTAAAAATCTCTATTAAGCAATTTGTGCTTATTAAAATGTTAGATTGCTCTAAACTGATTTGATTTCTCATTTTAATTTTAACTGTACATTTTGAGTTCGTGTGATGTGGTGACAATGAGACCAGAAAAGAAATGCAACATTTAGAAATTAAGTGAACTTTCAAAACAATAATTTTAATAACATTAATTACAAATAATTACAATAAACATTCCCATTGACAAGTAATTTAAAATAACTATCATAGCGAAGTTGTATACAAACACATTATGATAATAATAAAACAATGGAAAATTAATATTCGGGATATTTATAATGAAACAAAATTAATACTCTCCCATAGCATGTTGGGATCTTTCCCTCCATGTCTGTGCTTATATATCTTACATCCAGTTTTTTTTATTAAACAATCATTCTCTTTCTTTTTTTTTAATTCATGGTCTTTTATTTCAAACTTCCAAAATAATAATTATAATAAGGTTGTATACCTGGTGATAAAGTAAGAATATAAAACAATTGAGAGAAGATATATAACTCTGGATGTTTACAAGAAAAACAAAATTAATACCTTGATATTTCCCATAAGAAAATATCGTTTTTGGTTTATCAATTATTACATGTAAACACACCTTGCCCCCTTAATCACATATATGTAGTGTTAAATATATTATTATATATTTCATTTTAGGATATTGATCATATTTGTGCATTTTAATCACTAATAATATTTAATAAAAAGACAACCTAACTTTTAAATAACTACAGATATAAACAATTGAATTAATCAACTTATTAATTCCCAATGTCCGTTGATTTAGTTCCTCCCCCTATTGTACTAACTCATAGATTAAGACATATAAATACGAACATTATGAACAAGTTCTCTTTTTAAACTACCTGCTCATTCCAAAGGAAATTTGCTTTATTGCAACTGCCGTCATTCCCTTGATTTATTAATAGATTATTAATGGCTTGCCTTATCCAATATGATAAATATTTCCATCTATACTATAGAGCATGCTTATTATTTTTATCAAATATATATATCATTCAATATTTTTCTGTTAAAACTCTATAGAAAATAACATTCCCACCAGTATGGCTCAGAGTTAATTACTTTTTCCATCACTTATTGCAATCAGGATTTTATATGTTTGCCTTAATGGCAATAAACACTTATTAGATATTATTAATTTAATTCTATTGACTTTTAAAAATGTAGATTTAGCTGTTTTCCAGAGATTTATTTTTCTTTTATTTATCCTTGCTGAATATTTATTGTGTTTTCTTATTTTCTTTTGTTTATCACTGAAATTCATTTTCAACATGGCATAATTATTGTTCTCTTTCAGGGAATATATTTGTTGATATTCTTTTAATATGCACATTTTATTTGTCTTCGATTATTTCCTCAATACAACTAGATCTCGTTTTATGTAGTAGATAGGTTCCTCAGAAAACACGCACAAAAGAAATCACACAAAAATAGACTTAACTTACCTTGAATAATGGGGGATATGTACTGTAATTTTCCAAAAATTGCATAAAAGCAAAGCAACAATGTATAATTACTTCACATAAAAAAAATAAGAAAATAAAATATGACTAATAAAAAATTTCAAATTTGGAAAAAATTGATACAAGACAAACTTTTTTTACTTTTTTTATTAACTACAGTATTTAATTTTATTCAAAACAATATATTTTTATGCATAATTTATATTTTTTCATACAAGTATGGTATTTTAAGCATTATAGCTATTTGAGACATCAGATTTGTCACAATAGGAAATACAACTAGCACCAACTTCATTTTTTTGAATTGGTCTTATAATGGACTCGCCCAAACTAAAATGTTTTCCAATCGCTGTTGATCTTTCCCATTTCGCTAAGCGATCTAAAATTGAAATTTTTGTTTCCAAAGAAATTCATTTTCTTGGGTGTTTTTTTCCTCTCCATTAGGGTAAACTAAAAGTTTAAAATAAAAATAAGAACTTAGACTTACGATAATAAAAAGACACTGATTCACCACTGTTGGTCAAAATTTAATTAAAACTAACCATTAAAAATTAAATTCTTATTTTTGTCTTTAATTTTTAATTTTGTTTAAAAATCAAATTTCATCATTTAAAATGACATTAATTTCAGATCACGTTACATAATTTTTAAATTGTTAATTAGAATTAAAAATCAGATTTTAATTGTCAAATTTAATTGTGCCCACCATTGTTACTCACCTTTTAAAAATAAACTTGCAGATGCTAAATGATTAATTGATTACGAATACTTTTTTTAAAAGCAAAAATAGAATGTGATTTAAAATGCAAAAACAACATACATATTGTTTGAACAGATTTACATTATAATCTTGTAAAATTTATTACTTGTGGACACTAAATGATTAATTGATTACATACTCTTTTTTTTAAAAGCAAAAAATAGAATGTGATTTAAAATGCAAAAACAACAACTTGCATAATATGGGTGTCTATAATGTTTGAACAGATTTACATTATAATCTTGTAGAATTTAATGGGGAAATCCTGATTTTAAGTTAATTATGAACTTCTTTATTGCATAAAATCTATTACAGTATTATTATAAAGCGCTGAAAATATTGGAATTATTATATGGAAATCGAACTCTGATAATACGCTATTACTTTAAATAAGCCATGAGTGCGTGGAATTTATAATATTTAAAGTAATAGCGCATTATCGGAGTGCAACTTCTGTTCTAATAATTTTTAGCACATAAGAGAAAACCACATACAAAGATATTAAGAAGAAACATGAATTGCATAACTTCAAAATTGCATTAAATAAATCTGCATAAAATGAGACCTGGGTGTATATATTAATTTCCAAGAGATTATTGGGAATTATTGACCATAGACTTGCCCAGTAGAAAACGATTAAGTTATTACATTATTCTAAACAAAAAGCTTATAATTATCCAATATATCAATTCAGAGTTAAAATTCATTACTTTTTCTGCTTGTAAATAATAATATTTTAGGAATTTTTTATCCAACTTTTTTAAAATATAAAACAAAAAAAGACAAGCCTAGTTACATATTTTTACGATCAAGAAGTTTTTTTTCTTCAATTTTATAGTAAAAGATTGCTTGACACTTTGTGATTGGTTGATATTTCCCTTTTTTTTTTTACTTTGTAAGTTTTGGTTTATCATTTTAAAATGACAGTTTTCATTTTTTTAAAAAAAACATTGGAATATAATATTTTTTAGAAATTAAATAAAGATACAATTTACTGTTTTAATTTTAGACCAGTGTTTTGTAAAATTGATAAATATTCACTTACTTTTAAATATAACAAGATTTGAATAAAAACATTTTTTTTTATTAAATCAAATGTGCACAGCCAATAATTATTGGTCTCTATAACACATCATATTTACAAAATATAATTTGAACTTCACTGGTTTTAAATACTAACTGATATTAATTGTCCATCTATCTGCATATATATATGGCTCTATAGGTTATTATTTATATGTATCTTGAGTTAATTGTTTTATTTGTCAGATCCTTTATAAGTTTCCATTAACTAAATCCAAGTTCAAACCCTATAATCTAATATGTTATTATTGTTTTTCTAGTTTACTAAATAATAAATATCACTGGGTTTAACAAAATTTAAAATTATACAACAAATTTTATTTTAGAATAGACTGGGCTAATAAAAAGTGCAATATATATATATATATATATGTGTGTGTGTGTGTGTGTGTGTGTGTGTGACATTATGTTTTGCATATGTTCAATAGATTTTTGGTGAAAGAATGAGTAAAACTGAATTTGTGATATCTTGAATTACTATTACAAGAATTATAACTTAACCCTTTTCCCGCGTCCGACGAGGCTCCTCGTCGACATCTGAAATCACTCTAACTCAGCTCATTTTCATACGAAAATTTTCGTTAAATACGTATTGAATTCGTTTTTAAAAGTTCTGTACGATGGTGACATCTTCCAATTTATTTTAGAAGTAAAAAATAGAAAAAAAATGCATTTAAACCTAAACAAAGAAGGAACATTATTTGTGATTGGTTCTTAGCATGCTCTCAGCCGAAAAAGGCATTCTGATTGGCTGGAAAGAACAAAGAAACTGCCTGATCAAAGAAAATAAAGAAAAACGCTGAGATTTTCATTTCGAATACGATTTAAATTATTATTAAATAATATTTATGGAAATTAAACATAATTTTCAGAGAGAATAATAAAAAAACAAAATTATTTTCGAAAAATATTGAAGATTTTAGTCCAAATATTGAAGTTGTAGTAAAAAGAAATATTTACTTTTCTATAACGTAAAAGTCGATCTTTTTGTTTACATTATAACTTTTATGTTGCCGATATTGAATATTTTAGAATAAATAAATAGCAATTTATTTTTGAAAGAACTTTCGTTTTTTTCATGACCTGAAAAATTAATTATATACTTTTTATAAATGTATCTGAGTTGAATTTAATATTATAGGCGAATATGTTTTAACAATAGGCTTTGTCTTCAGTTTGTGAGTTGGCCAATTAAAAGATTTGATTTTTATCTGATACAACCAATGATAAAATTAGCGGTTTAAGGGTTAATCAAATCTTTTGTACATAAATAGTGCTTCTTTCTAACCTTATTATTAAATTCTAAATTTAAGTCAATAAACATCACATTATTACCATTTAAACCAACAAACATCACATGACCACCATTTCTTATGCTTGATTACAACTGTTATTAAAACAGACAAAACTCACTATACATATTGCCACACAAAGCAAGCTAGAGTAATCAATGGATGCCAGAAGGTTTGTGCATGAAATCCTCCATCTAATGCCTATTACCCAATATCCCCAGACTAGTTTTTGGCTTGTGGCTTTCATCAGTAAGAAGCCTTGGCTCTGAGAGCACTGCACCTAGATCTTAGGATTTAATGCAACCCTCTAGCAGCCATCTTTTATCTCCAAAACAGTTATAAACAAGCATAAGAAATGGTGGTCATGTGATGTTTGTTGGCTTAAAACCAATCCTGCCTAATAGGATAGTGGTGACTATAGTTATTAAAGAACCAAAGACACCAAAATGTATGGGTACTGAACTGAGTTCAGACCTATATGACTATATAAGCTAATGAGTTTGCATTGAAAATATGAAGATGTTTTAAATTTAAGATTCATAGTTTTTTAGTTAAGTGGAGATAAAAGGTGGCTGCTAGAGGGTTGCATTAGATTTTAAGATCTAGGTGCAGTGCTCTCAGATCCAAGGCTCCTCACTGATGAAGGCCACAAGCCAGAAACTAGTCTAAGGATGTTGGATAAGTAGGCACAAGATGGGGATTTTATGAACAAGCCTTCTGGCATCCATTGTTACTCTACTTTGCTGTGTGTGGCAGTATGTATAGTGAGTTTTTTATGTTTTAGTAATGATCATCATTTCTTATACTTGCTCATATAGTATAGAGAATTTTGCTTGTTTAAATTCTGAATTATTGTTTAGTTTTTAAACCAAAACCTCTCTCTCGACATACATTTTATAGAGCAACATGTAATTGATATTTTTGCTCCACATCAAGCAATTTGTAAGAATGATTTTTTTTTTAGCTATTCATAATATATTCAACTATAGTAATAATTTATGATTATTCCAGCGTCTTAGTTTAAAATAATAATTGAAAAGTTTCTAAACAATTATCAAATATTCATCAATACTATAGCCATTACTTTTTGTTTGTCTATTTTTGCTGTCTTCCCATTTTTTTTTTTTACTTTATATATGTATATACTTAAGTATAACCATATATACGTTTATACTTTGCTGAAATCACTAGTTTTTTTCTCTAATATCTGCCACGATTTAATCATTAGTTCTGAAATTATAAAATTAAATAATTAGAGAAAATAAAGAATAAAAAGAATATTATGATGAACCTATTTAAATAATATTAAATATGTATTCAAATTAACTTAAATATAGAATTGTAACTTATTTCTTATATGGATTCTCTTTTTCTTCGTCTTTAACACTTACAAACTTCAATCCAATAAATAAAAACAAGGAAAACATAGAGTAAAAGTATTACAATAAACTTTAATCCACTAAATAATAATTAACACATAATTAAACGATTTTTAAAGATGATTATCTATCACTGGGTGAATTAAGAAAATATAGTCTGAAAATTTAAAATTGTGATATAATTTTAGAGTTTATTGAAAGCGATTGTTGAAAAAAAAATGTTAGTTAAAAGTTGACAATTATTCAAATATTTTTAATTTAGTACTAGTAAAAACAAACGGAATATGTTAGAAGGCAAAAATTATATTTGCAAATTATATACATACAACCTGTCTTGAACTGAAAATTAATTATATCTATGCACGTTATGCTTGCACCACTTGGGAAAAGTTTTTGATCAAATTAAAAAATGCTCAAAAGAAAATATTTCTTCTTTTCTTAAAAAAACAAATGAAAATATATTAATTCTAAAACAAGAAATTAAAGCTACATACTTTTAATTAAACATGTCAGGTATTCTATTTATATATTTTTTTTAATTTTTGAAATGGATCATTCAAACAATGTATTAATTTCATTTTTGTATAATCTTTTATCAATGATTCGTCAACTCTCACATCACATATAGTGTTAAAAAACTCTTTCATTGTTAATATCATCTGAAAATATCGAAGTATATATATATGTTGTATCAATTGCTATTTATTAGTAACCATTATAAGCTTTTATTTAACAAATAATTTATATATGCAATGGATAAATGTAATTTTTTTAAAATATATAAATATTCAATACTTTCTAAAATTTACGATACTAACAAATTAACGCTTATTAAAGACAGACAGGAACCTTATATATATATATAAAAAAACAAATAGCAAAACAAACTTGTTTTAATTAAGTATAAACGCTATGAAAGTTTCAAAAAGATTTGAATACATGTTTAAGCAATGATAAACTTTAGACTGGCAATTAATAATTGGGCTTCTATTCGAGATAATTTGCATTAAACAATTTTTAAAAAATTCTTTTGAAAATTCTTATACATAAATATAAAAGAACTAAAAAAATTCTACACAAAAAGAAATTTTGATTATTTTTTTCTTATAAAGTAAACATATATATATATTATTTTATTTTTATTTTTTTCACTATATATAGAGAGATTTGTAAAATTACTAGAAAAAAGATGCAAAACGGCAGTAAAAATAAAATAGACTATTTTTGTATGTAAATATGCTAAGGAAATATTGAAAGAGAAGGCAATATTAGCAGACCTTAATTGCGCGATGAACTGAGTTTGAGCATCTTGCGTCTTTGTTATAGTGGATTCACATTAAACGATTAGTGATAAATACTTCATTGGGTTGACACTGGACCAGCTAATTACAAATATTATAATATTCTTTGTCCAGATTTGAAACCCAGATTACAAGCAATATAGATGAATGTTATATTTCTGTAGCTGGGAACACTTAAATAAAATTATTTTTCAATAGCTTCAAAAAACCGTAAAAATGGAAAGATTTCTAAAATTTTATATTTTTATAAAAATAAAGTACAGAAACTTAAGAATAAAATTTATCATACTCTAATAAAGAGAGATAATATCAACAAAAACAAAAACAACAATGTAACAAAACTTAAATTTCTCTCTCTCTCTCTCTCTTTTTTTTTTTTTTTGAGATTCAAATAGATTTTAGATATAAGCCTACTGATTCAAAATACTTTATAACTTTAATTCTATTTACAAATTTAGTATATGTATAATCTATTTAACTCATATTACTATTTCTTTTAAAGGAAATTGTTCTATCTGTCAAAAATAAAAAAGAAATTGGCAGCACTTTATTATATAAATAATAAAATATTTTTAAAATTATATATATATACATATTTATGTTATCTATCTATCTATTCATCTATCTATATATCTCGTTAGCTATCTACCTACCTATATACTTATTTACTCACCCATCCGATCACCAATACATTTACATATATTTTAGGGAGATTAATTTAAAAAATATATAGTGTTAAATATTTGCCTAACATCAATTTTGCTTTTCCACCTGAAGGTTTCCATGTCTATAATATTATTAAATATGTTATATAATGAGTTTTTTTCTCTGTGTACATTTTTAAAATGTATATTTCAATTGTTGCACAGCTTTCATTGATAATCTTCTTGTTTTAAGATGATACAGAATAGTTAAGCAGTAGCCTATAACAAATTCATCCGAAGTTAGAAATTATTTTGATGAAAGCAGCATATCTTAAATCGTAAGAATTTTTCAGACTAATCCAATACTTTCACATCAATAGGATATATTATACAATTCAGTAAGAATTAGGTATTCTAAATAGATATTATAATTAAAATTATAAGCAAATTTGCAATAATTTAACAAATGCTTATAAGTCTGTATATGAAATTATTTATATTGTAATGCACTAATTGTTTTTTAATAGATGGTACATAGATAATAGGCATCATTCCATTCTTACTTAAGAGCAACAGGAAGAGAAAAATGTTGATAACTTAATTCTCTCCTCTGCTTGATTACATTCTTATACAATATAACCATTAGAAAAATTATAATGAGAAATAAGGCCACATCTCCTCTCCACCACCTTCTAGATATTAATAAATAACTTCTTTGCATTAGCAAACAAAGATATTATAGCTTGCAAGAGGGGTGAAGAGGAGAGAGAATATAATTGACTTTTTCTCACTTTCTTATTCTTTAAGATCCTTATATAAATTATATACAGTGAAGCCTGAAATAGGCCACATTTATTTATTTAGATATTAAAAATATTTAGTAATCAGCATTGTAAATTTTCTAGAATGATTTCCTGATTACTAAAATACACCAACTTTTGAACTACTTATATATATTATAGACCATTCTGTATCTGGATTGAGAATAATGGTTAAAAAAAAACTTGTATTTATAAAATAACATGAAAATCAAAGATAAGCAATTATAAAAGCTAGTAATTACATACAGACTCTGAGAAAATAATACAGAAATAAGTTAAAAGACTTCTTGAATTAAAGATTATGCTACATAAATAATAACCAATTCTAAGACTTTTTCAGAAGGATAAGCTTAACCTTCCTAATAGGAATTAAAATCTTTATTACCAGTTGTAGACTGAATAATATCAAAAAGTATTACTAATATAATTTTGGAGTATACAAGTGGCATACATTTAAATTTTTAGCCACAAATAACGATAAAAGTTGTAAAAGCACAAACAAACCACAACTACATCTAAAGGTATAATAGCTGCTAAATAGTCCACAAAGCAAATACAACTTTCATATTCTTCCTCCATCAAGAGGAATATTAAGAAAAATATTTTATTCAGCAGACTTCATTTGCTGAAAAAAAGAGATGATAGGTTTATGTTTTTTTTTTAAATATTCTTTAGTTATATATATATATATATATATATATATATATATATATATATATATATATATATATATATATATATATATATATATATATATATATATATATGAATTCATAGTATTATTTCCAGGAAGTTTTTAGAAAAGTACTTGTTATTGTACTGAAACATCAAGTTTTTATCTATTATATGTTTTTTATACTGAAGCTCCCTGAAATAATACTACGAATTCATCTTTTAACCATGGAATATTAGAATTAGTATATATATATGCGTGTGTGTGTGTAATGCATTCACAAGGTTAAGTACAATACAGAAATAAAATAAATATCGATGGTATATTGGAATATATATATATGTAAAGAAAAAATAAGAATAAACATCTAACGGTATGTTGTTCCATCGTCATATGATGTTCTAGTGTTAGAATAACAAGGATCGAACTCAATCGAAGAAATTTACATCTTAATTCTATTATTTCATTATTGCGCTGAAAGACAGTATTTTTAATAAGTGCAGTATAAGGTAATAGATTGACACTCATCCTTTTTTTTAAAAAAAAAAGAAACCACTCAAAGAGAATTATGTCTTGAAAATTAAAAAAAAAAAAATTAAATCTTAAATATGATGGTCGAATGCATTTTAATGAATTAAGCAAAACATATATAGCAGTTGGAAAATATAGCAAAAACTAAATAAAAAATATAATAGATTTTAGAAAAATAGTTTGTCTTTTATTAAATAACTGCAGTTCCTATAAATAAATGTTAACTAATCTTGATAGTCTAAGGCAGAAAAATATATCGTGCGTTTTTCTATAGAAGAATAATACAGGTAAAGAAAATACTTGCCAGTGTAATTACCATTTGGATGTTGAGAGTATTTGTGAAGAAACACGATTCCACAATATTGGCTCGCGACATACCCATAATACATAAATATAATGATAAGAATAATGTTTTCTTTTTTTTTTTTAACATTATATATACACATAAGTATACATATTGCACACGTTAAATGTTCTATTTGAAGTCAATTATTATAATTCCTTAAACTTGGCACTAAAATTATGAATAAATATATTTTATCGTCCTAGTTGTTTATCTTTTGATATCGCTCATCTCTTAAAACATAAAATACTTGGGCACATATATGAACATGCATTCATTAAAACTAGTGAACAAAATTTATATATGTATATAATATTTATGTTACTTAATCTATTTAACACAAATATTATTTTTAGAAATAAATTTATATAAAAACGAACTAGTTCGATAATAAATTACTAACATTTATTTGTAATAATATTCAAATCGCTTTACCCAGCTAAACGCGCAGAATTAATAGTTTTAAGATCACTCAAATGTATTAAATTATTTTATTTTCAATTTAAAAGTTTTATTTTTGAAAAAATAAAATTATTAAATATATATGATTATAACAATAACTGTATGAAGGTTTTAAATAGCCATATTATTTACATGTATACTTTTTTTTTCAGCATTAGCTAAACTTAGTTTAAAGTTCTTACCTGGGCAGTTTTATAAGGATCTAAGTTGTAATCATTATTTTCCAAAGCAAAAGCTTGTGAAGGATGAAAAAGCACTATCATTATATACCATAGTACTAAGATGAAATATGAGACACGCATTGCTGATAGAAAAAATAAAAAGCGACAAAAGATTTTCAGAAAGCTCTGAGTGTTATAGGCACTATACTTCTCATTTGCTGCGGTGGCGTTGTATTCTCCCCTTTTTGTACACTTTCGTAACATTCATGACAGTATGACGGAGGAGTAAACACGTGAAAGAGATACCACGATTAGTAATTAGTTTAGATACCACAATCAACAGCTTGTTTAAAAGAAAGCATTTACTAATACTTCAATATTTTTTTTTAAATAAATCTTTTCAGACTTCATACAAAACAAAATAAATAAACACTAAGAGTAATAAAAACTGATAATATTTAATTAACAAAAAGAGCGGTTGTGGTAGTCTTATTTCTAAACGCCAATTTATAAATAATTAGCAACAGCCGAGAGAAAATAATTAATTGTTTTAAAGTTAGCGCTAATACTTACTTATTTTGTTTTTTCTACTGTCTGAATATAATTAAAAATAATTATAAAATTAAAGAATAAATTAAATCAGTAATATTTTTAATCATATAATTTTATACAAAGACTATTTTTTTATTAAACTAATACTTTTCATATATATATATAAACAATTTTAAAAGTCAAAAAATAAGGAAATTTAAATAGAGGTATTTGAACTTAGAATTTTCATTCTATATTCATCCTCCAGTCCATCTCAAACAACCGATACACATGACCACACATCTTTAATTTAAAAAACGATAAATGATCCCCTATATTCGTATTTTTTGCTGAACAGACACTCATCAGTTGAGTCAAATGATATTCACCTACACATATGTACAATCAATATTCGGCTTATATTAAAATACCAATTCCTTAAACTTTAATGAAAGATTTCAATCTTCTCACCTTTTTAACAATTCCACCATTCATTTCATTAAAAATCCAATGATTAAACTTTAAGGAATTCCTATCTTACTATAATCCGAGCACCGATTGCATATATGTGTGGGATATTATATCTTTTTTACATGTGTGTGGTCATGTGTATCAGTCGTTTGAGATGGAATAGAGATTGGATATATACTGAAAATACTAAGTTGAAATCCCCCTTTTTACTATAGTAAATATTCAGGATGCTGAATAAATAGGGTAACAAATATTTTAAAAAGTTAAATCTTATTAAAAAAGGCAAAACTCTCTATACCTATTGCCAATCAGTGCAAGCCAGCGTAGTCAATGGATGCCAGACGGCTGGCATCCATTGACTACTCTGGCTTGCACTGAGTGGCAATACGTATAGAGAGTTTTGCCTGTTTTAATAACAGTTAAAAGCAAGCAGAAGAAATGGTGATCATGTGATGTTTATTAGCTTAAAATTTAAATCTTCTTGCAATATTATAAAAGATGACAAAAGGATAGCAGTTTGAATACTAAATCCCTTTTAAATGTAAAATAAAAATCAATATAGATCATTATTATCTAACAATATTGCATTTAGAACCTTTTTTAAAAAAAAGTGAAACAGACAGTCTTCACTAATCAACACAAGATTAAGATATATATATATAAATATATATATATATATATATATAAATTATAGGTTTTAAAGATCAGTTACTAAAAATCCAAGTTAGAAGTAATTATTTTCAGTGTAAAACCACTAAACATCACATGATCACTATTCCTTATGCTAGCACATAACTGTTATTAAAACAGGCAAAACTCTTCATACAGTAATGCCACAGTGCCAACCAGAGTAATCAATTGATGCCAGAAGATTTGTGCATAAAATCCCCATCTAGTGCCTACTCATCCAATATCCCCAGACTAGTTTCTGGTTTGTGGCCTTCATCAGTGAGGAGCTTTGGATCTGAGAGCACTGCTCCTAGATCTTAGGATCTAATGATAACCCTCTAGAAGCCACCTTTTATGTCAATTACAAAACTATGAGGCTAAAATTGAAAACACAATAATATTTTCAATCTAAGCTCAATAGCTTATATAGTCATATGGATCAGAATCCAGTTCAGTACCTATACATTTTGGTATCTTTGGCACTTTAACAACCATAGCCACCAATATCCTATTAGGCAGAATAGATGTTAAACCACTAAACATCACATGATCACTATTCCTTATGCTAGCACAAAGCTGTTATTAAAACAGGCAAAACTCTCCATAAAGTACTGCCACTCGGTGCCAACCAGAGTAATCAGTGGATGCCAAAAGGTTTGTGCATTAAATCCCCATCTAGTGCCTACTCATCCAATATCCCCAAACTAGTTTCTGGCTTGTGGCCTTTGTCAGTGAGGAGCTTTGGATCCGAGAGCACTGCACCTAGATCTTAGGATAGATGAGGATTTTATGCATAAGCCTTCTGGCATCCATTTATTACTCTGGTTGGTACTGACTGGCACTGCTGTATGGAGAGTTTTGCCTGTTTTTGTTGTCAGTATATTGTATAGCCATCTACTTTAAGCTTAATTAATCAATAATTAGTACAATAGAAATTTCTAAAAATGTAAACTATTAAAACCTAAAACTTAAACATAATAACTCTTAGTAATAATAATTTATGTAGCCATTACATTTCATTAAGTCCATATCCAGTAGTTTCATATTCACATTACCAGAATAACTTATGGCTTACTGTTTTTATTTGTAAGGAGTTTGTACTAATGCCACTGATTCTTGTGAATATAATATATCTTATATTCATAAATCAACTTTCGGTATTTTATTTTGAAGTTCAAAACACCTTAATTTTTTTATATCCAAGCCATTTTTATATATATACATAGGTATAACACTATATCAATAACCATATAATTTAAATAAAATAACTGACACCATTAAATACTTGATTTAATTATATTATAAATAAAAATAAAACAAACTAACTCCTTTTTAAAACTTTTTTTATATGACTATTACATAGAAATAAAAAAAATCCAACGTTTTGTTTATTTTATATAGTCTTTTTCAAGGCACACTAAAATAAAATAATACACATATAACAAATAACACATATTCTATAAAAATAAATAAATAAATAAATAAGCAAAACAATTACAAAATATATTCATAACCAAAAATATACCTTATCTCACTCCTCTTTCCTATTACCAACAAACACTGCTCAAAGAAAAACAATTTCCTTTCATTAAAAAAAAATCTATATATATCCTTTAAAACATTTAATTAAAAACCTATTATTTTCTTTTCTGTTTATCTATTAACATCCTATTTAATTCTGGTTTTATTTCATTAATGTATACACTTTCTTTTATTATCCTTTTATTATATGACTTAATACATTCCAAAGGCTTTATATCAAAACCCTCATGCCTAAATTTATTCATGTGAATGTAAACAGCAGAATTTTTATCACTAAATGCTGTTTTAATCTAGTTTTTAATTTATTCTTATTTAGTTCCAACATATGTCATTTCTACATTCTTTCTAAAACAATTCAAACATTTTATCAAATAAACTGAATTCATAATATCTAACCTATTATAGTCCCTATTATTATTAATTAAAAGATTTAAACTAGCTTTCTTTTTATAAACTGGACAAATTGAAACATTATATTTTCTATTAATCATTTTAACTAATTTCTTAACTTTAATAAATAAATCTGTAGATATATTAAAACCAACATAAATAATGTTTTCTCTATTTCTACTCATATCTAATCCCATTCTATTTCTTATTTTATTTATATTTTTATTAAAAAACAAATGTTTAACTACATGCCTAGGATAATCATTCATAAAACATTCATTCCTAATAATATCAATCTTATTCCCAAACAAATTACTATTTGAACATAACTTAATTGCCCTAATAATTTTATTATTAACAATAATAATTTTACTATGATTATCAATATCTGAAAAACAATTATTTGATAATCCAAAAAATGTCTTTTTTTCTAAACACGTTTCTACACCAACACTACCATTCCATCAATTTTTTTAAAAATTCTAACATCCATATATTCAATAACATTAATATTTTTTTTTTCCATAGTAAATTTATTGAATATATGGATGTTAGAATTTTTTTTAAAAAAATGATAGGAATAGTAGTGTTGGTATAGAAACATCTGTGTTTAGAAAAAAAAAAACATTTTTTGGATTATCAAATAATTGGTTTTCAGATATTGATAATCATAGTAAAATTAATATTGTTAGTAATAAAATTATTAGGGCAATTAGGTTATGTTCAAATAGTAATTTTTTGGGGAATGAGATTGATATTATTAGGAATGAATGTTTTATAAATGATTATCCTAGGGGTGTAGTTAAACATTTGTTTTATAATAAAAATATAAATAAAATAAGAAATAGAATGGGATTAGATAGGAGTAGGAATAGTGAAAAGATTATTTATGTTGGTTTTAATATATCTAAAGATTTAATTATTAAAGTTAAGAAATTAGTTAAAATGATTAATAGGAAATATAATGTTTCAATTTGTCCAGTTTATAAAAAGAAAGCTAGTTTAAATCTTTTAATTAATAATAATGGGGACTATAATAGGTTAGATATTATGAATTCAGTTTATTTGATAAAATGTTTGAATTGTTTTAGAAAGAATGTAGAAACGACATATGTTGGGACTAGTAAGAATAAATTAAAAACTAGGTTAAAACAGCATCTAAGTGATAAAAATTCTACTGTTTACATTCACATGAATAAATTTAGGTATGGGGATTTTGACATAAAGCCTTTGGAATGTATTAAGTCATATAATGAAAGGATAATAAAAGAAAGTGTATACATTAATGATATAAAACCAGAATTAAATAGGATGTTAATAGATAAACAGAAAAGAAAATAATAGGTTTTTAATTAAATGTTTTAAAGAATATATATATATCGATTTTTTTTTTAATAAAAGGAAATTGTTTTTTTTTTAGTTGTGTTTGTTGGTAATAGGAAAGGGGAGTGAGATAAGTATATTTTTGGGTATAAATATATTTTGTAATTTTTTATTTATTTATTTATTTTTATGGAATATGTTATATATATATATTATTTTAGTGTGCCTTGAAAAAGACTATATAAAATAGTCGAAACGTTGGATTTTTTTCCCCATGTAATAGTCATATAAAAAACAAGTTTTAAAAAGAAGGAGTTAGTTGGCTTTATTTCTATTTTGGATATTTATGAACTATTTTGAAAAGAAGAACTCTGTGCTTGATATAATAAATTATATTATACCCCTTTAATTAACTCTTTAATAGAATTCATGGGTTTGAGCAGGGCACATTTTCAAGTTGTTCGAATTCCATCAGTTTTTACATTAGTATAGTGAAATTACACTTATTTTAAAGCTTACAAAATGTGCCATAAGATGCTGCCCTCTCTAGAATTATTTTAGAAGTAAAAAATGAATAAAATTGACATTGACAGTTCAATAATGGGAGAAGGCAGGCTTTCCTAGATGCTGATTGGTTGGTTCTCATTTTGAACAAAAGAAGAGCATGTGCCAATAATTTTCATTGTTCCAACATCTTTGTTTTGATTTTCAAAATGGAAATGTATGATTTAGAGTGTTTTTATTATTTTTTGTACATATTATACATTATTTTCATAAAATATGCTGAAAATATAATTATTTTTAAAAAATGGTAAGATTTTAGTAAAAAATTATTTACTTTTACCCAAATGTAAATTAAAAAAGAAATCAGCACTAACAACAATTTTGACACCTGTCAACAATTTACATCATCCCAAGCTCTTTATTTAAATTTCAAATAAAAATGAATATTTTAGAGTATATTTCTGGCATTTATTTACAAATTATAATGTATTTTGGTAAAATATGCTGAAAATGTAATTATTTTAGAAAAATAGAAAGATTTTAGTAAAAAATTATTTACTTTTACACTAACATAAATTCAGAAAGAAATCAATGGTGTCTGCAGCACTTTCTAATTTGTTATAAACTTTCTTTTTAGGTCTTCTGCTATCAAATATTTTTATAATTGTAAATAGAAATTTATTTTTGAAAAAACTTTCATTCACATTCATAATCTGACAAATTATTAATATACTTTTTACAAATGAATATAATATTAAAATATGAATATATATTTACTACTGATTCTGTAATAGACCAATTAAAAGTTTAGAGTTTTAACTCACTCAACGAACTGGAGTTTCTATACCCAATAGGTTAATGGAATCTTCTTAATTATTATCAATTAAACTCTTTGTTTCACATTGCATTGGATCTTGTTAGGGCTATGATTATTAATTAACCTTATGCGATAATCTGTAGTGCTGTTTAATACATTGATAAGTTAGGAACTAATTATTATTATTAACTGACTAGTAAAGAATTATATTAATTAATAGTTATCCAATTCATGCTCAATAATTTATTCTTCCTTGTAGTGATCAAACCGCAGCTATGGCCAGAGCATTCTATAATTGTTATTTTCCTAGTTATATGAGTCAATCACTTTAGGTTTGTTGATTTTAAATCTCTTTGTTCTTCCTGTTTTATTGCTGGGACTGGTGGAATGGAAAGCTTATTAGTGTCATCAAAAGCATTGTTCATGTAGTTATAGACCCTGGAGCACAGCTAAATAGGTTAGTGTTTAGTATTGTTCCAGATCTGAGTATCTTTCACATACATGATTGTTGTATCTTTGCTTGGATTCTAGGTCTTGTTAAATGAACACACAATTTTGACTGGTACATAGTTTTTTCTTCTAGATTTGATGCCACAATGTGGGCATCCAGATAATACACCCATATACCTGAACGATGATCCATAACTTTAGGTCATGTATACATATTTTTCTTTAATGTTTAATTTGATATGAAACTTACTTAACCTATTTAAAATAATTCTAGATTGATTTGAATAATAGTGATTTAAATTTTTATATTGATTATTTAAAATCAACTACAATGTTTTTAACAATAAATGGAAATTTTGGGTAACATTAATGGTTTAAAAATAAATACTCTGTTTTCCAATCTTTGATTTAAAATTTTGATAGACTGATTAAATAAAATTTTGAAACTTTGTTGCGTAATGATACATTGAAAGCCATAGATTAAAAACATTGTTTTGGTTAACTATTTTGAAATTTGAAGTTTGTTTAAAACAATAGGTTTAAAAGTTTGTTTGGAATTAATTATTTAAATTTAGAAATTATTTTATAGCCATAAGTGTAAAATTCATTTGTTTGTTGTAACACCATGTTTTACAACCATGTTTGAAATTTTTTTTGGAATTAATTCATTAAAAAGTAAAGCTCTTGTGCTACCACCATAGGTTCCAAGTTGTGTTGCTTATCCAATAAAGATGAAATTATAATTGAATATCGTACATATTGTTTTATTTTATATACATACCTCACTGATTGCAGATATTTTGTAAATGGGCTAGTCAAATCAATAGGTGTATATTTAAATCTTGATAGCATGGTGGTCTAGTGACTGAAATAAATAATCAATTACCTTTATAAATTATGTTATCAATTTTTAAAATGTAATGATAGTTGTTGGTAACAAATGTTGTTTAATGTGGGATTCAGAAGTTGAATGGCAACAAGAGAAAATGGCAATATAAATGATGACTGATACATATTGAATAATTAGAATAATGAATTTTCTTTTAGTATATATCATGTGTGAGGCAATGACCAATATGGACAATCCAGAAATGAGGCATTGGTAAATCATGTTTTATTGTAAATAAAAGATAAAATTTGTTATATATATATATATATATATATATATATACATATATTATATTTATATATATATATATATATATATATATATATGTGCTCTTCTGATGCATCTAATTAGTGGAAAGAACACTGGTAATTAGTATTAGTTGAATATTGATTATACTGACTCCTGTAAACAGGTATAGATGTCATTGTAGATTTAGACAATAATAGGTCTGAAGATCAGGCAGGTAAGGAACAGTGGGATAAAGTAGTGGGGAGACAAGTAGATGGAGGGGGGAGGTAAACATTTTAGTATAAAACAGGAATCAAGTTATATAGATTTCAGATTAGAGTTCTTGAAACAATAGTATTTGCTATTAGTCAACAATGTTTAAGGAGATATTAGAACATAGCCGGTATCAACTATGGATGATAGCCAGGAGATGAACGGGGTGATACCAGCATTCCTTCAGAAGATGATAATCTAGAAAACAAATTTCAGAGGTCACTATGAAGGATCTTCTTAAGCTTCTCCATGATGTTAAGCAGGATCAAGTACCTTCACAGAGAGATGAAAATATAATGGCCATACTGCAGATTATGAGGAAATATCCAAGAGAAATGGAAGCTAGACTGCTAGAATAAGAGAGCTCACAGGATTGAAATGATGTTAGAAGATAGGTGTGGACAATCTACAAGACCAATTGAAGAGCTGAGTGGTGAGTGTGAACAAACAAAGGATATGGCACATAGATGTAAATCAACAAAATATGAGTTTACAAAAAAAACTAAAACAATTAGAAATAGTAGAAGAAAAGAAAAAAACTTCTATTTGAAATGAGATTAAACGAAATAGCTGGTATTATTATACCAGAACAGTTTGAGCAAAAAATTGCTTCTAAGATTGTACAAAAAAATGCTACAAGTTGATATTTAAAAAAAGGTGTCAGCAATGATTGAAAAATATATTCTAGTAGAGGAATATGTTAAAAAAAAAAAGAGTCAGAGTATATTGTTAAATTAGAACAGGTTAAAGAAAGTCTACAACTTTTACCTAAAGATTTATCAAAACAAATGGAAGTTGAATATACTATTACATAAAAGGTGAAAATTGAAGAACATGTTGCAGTACTCAGTTTAAAGGAAGATGAAGCAGATATTGAGAGTGTTAACTAGGAAGCATTTGAAGTTACAAGGAATGCTATTGAAATTGTCAGTCCACCTTCAGTAAAACTGCTAATTGTTGAAGTTATTTTTAAAATTGCAAAAAGAGAAACAATATGTGAAGAAGAAATTGAGACCAAGATATTATCAATTAAAGAAATATAATTTACAAAAATGAGAGTACCAGAAGAAAGGATTGAATTAACAGGAATAAAAGAAATGGTTGAGCAAACTGCTGTAAAAAATAAAAGCAGCGATTTTTAGTAAGGAAGAGGGCATAGAAATTAAAAAAGAAATTACTGAAATAATTGCATTGCCTCTAGAAGAATTAATACCTATGACAGCAGAAATCATGAACCTGTAGAGAAAGCAGAATATCTGGAAGAAGATATTATAAAAGATAAAATACAAGAATTAAATGTTGACTTGGAAAAGATTGAACACATTGAAAAACTTCTTTCAGAAGTAATCACAAAAGTAGAATGTATTCCAAGAAATAACAGTGAAAAACCAGCAGTCATTCTGTCAGACCATGGAACTGTTTTACTTCTAAAGATTGAAATGTGTGGACATTGAGATAGAACATTAAAGAAATCTGTATGCCAATTAGAAACCCTCAATCCAACCCTTGTGAGAGAGTTATGAAGGAAATAAACCATTTATATACGTGTTATATGCCAAATAACCACAAGAAATGGGTAAATTATCATCAGAAAGTGGTTCATTTTATTAATGACATTCCACTGTGACTCCACTTTGGGAGCTGTGCCCTATTTTAGTTAGGACATGGATAGTAATGGTACAGGAATTAATCAGAAAAAGAAAAGAAACAAGATAGGGGCTGATTAGCATAAATGGCAATGTTCATGGAGTACAGGAAGAATAACAATCCACAAACTTTCCAGGAGAAAGACCAAGGGTTGTATGAGTACCCAAAGTTAGTAATGTAAATAACAAGGAGTTTAGGAAATTATTCCCATTATATAAAGAACCATTCCATATAGAAAGGAAATGTGGGAATAATTCATTCCTCCTAGATGACAATGGAATTAGCAAATGGATTTTTAATGCATGAAATTTAAACATACTATCACATGCTCCCAGATTCTGGGAAGGTAAAAGTAATGCTCAAATTTTAAGACACCTTTGAAATGGCTTCAATGAATAGAATTTGTATAAAAACTAAAAGTTGTTTTTATGCCGTTGTTGTTTTCTTAGTATTATTTATAAGTTAATATGATTAATCAGATGGTATCAGGATAGATAAATTCATTTAAAATTTATTAAGGGCTTATGGATTTTAATGATCTTAACATTAATGTATCTTGTATAATACCATTAAAGTTGTCTTTCAATTAATCCTGTCATTCTTTTACCCCTGGAAAATGCAGTAAGGAAAAAGTTTTTTTTATACCCTGAATTCAAGGGATATGATTCTGTAAATATTATACATATTTGAGTTTCACATGTTGCTGAATAAATAATGGCTACCATGGGTTTCAATACCACTCATCAATGTGGTTAGCACAAGCATCTGGAAATAGATGAGGGTATCTATATATACATATAGATGTGTGAACTTGGGGGGGGGGATTCTACTAAAATTTAAATTATTATGGAAAATTAAATAGAGATCTATTTTGATAAATTATCAAACAATTTGGTGTTTTTTATCAATTTAATTCATGCATGTACATATGTATAGACAAATACATTTATAATACTATATAATTTTTTTGTATATTTTAAATATTATAATCCTCCCTTCACTCAGAAGCGGACTATTCCAGATTCCTTTTATCTAATCAGATTAAGCATGATCTACCACTAAACACATAGCCAATGATTAGTACAGACCAATAAGCAATGATTCTCACTGAATCTGAATGCTTTCAGTAAGGTCAGTGATCTGGATATAAATAATCAGCCTTTTGGAAAAGCAGGGCAGAATGTCTGTAACCTACAAAGACAGCACACATTCTTCCAAGGAAGCCCTGATAACCTGAACAGCAGTAAGAATTCTCACAATGGCAATACACTAGTCAGACCTCCTATTCGTGAGGCAAACTATCAGGCATATCTGGAAGCAGTAGGACCACAAGATACAGAGACCAGAGTTTACATTCATCTATAATATTCAGTATTGTATATATTCTATTGTATTATATATATATTTATAGATATAATAAGGATTATATTTGTAACTTGGGTGTTTTTAATAATTTTCTGTAAGTTGGGTCTGTAACACAGAGCAAACACAACAGACTTTTGGTACAGTTGGACAAAAGAAATTTCCCATGGCTAAGAAAAAATGAGAGCAAAAATATGTGAGTGCACTTATTTAGACACTCATTTAACTTAAATAGTGCCCAAGTCAAGAGATTTTTGACTGTCAGACAAAATATTTTCCCCTATAGCTAAAAAAAATGGGAGGATAAATACATGAGTGCACACACATATATATAGACACTCATTTAAGTTTAATTGATTATTAAATCACACTTAAACAATGCTCAAGACAACAGATTTTGGCATAGTCAGATAAAACATTTTTTTTCCTCATCTGGGAAAAAAATGGAAGTGTAAATACACAAGTGCGCATTTATATAGACACTCATTAGGCTATGAATTGGTGATTATTAAATCACATTTAAATATTGTTCAAACCAAGAGATTCTTGGTGCAATACAACTAAAGAATTTTCCCCCATGGCTGGAAAAACACATACATTTGCCCAAGCTAACTGAGTTTGACACAGTCATATTTTTTGTCCCCCATATCTGGTAAAACAAAAAGTAAAATATGCTAATACACAAGTATAAACATTCAGCATTTTTACTAAACAGTGATTGTTAAAATCACTTATTTCTGGGAAAATAAAAAAGTAAAATATGTAAATATGCAATTATAGAGATTTGTTATATTTACTTTAAGGGGATAATTAAATATTTCATTGTAGCCCAAATAAAAAAAAAACAGATTTGGGATATTGAGAAAAAGTTATTTTTCAAGTTGGTTAAAGAAATTGACCACAACACGATTGGTTGTTTATAAACTAATCAAAATTGGTCATACTAAAAAAGAAAAAAGCTTGCCCCAGCGAAGTAAGTAGTCTGTCAAAAATAACAGTATTGAGGGGTTACTTGCAATAAATATGAAATAAATATTTTTATCATGTTATACCAGAGAAAAATAAACAATTGCTATACAGGATGTATAGTGGATCCACTAAATGGATTCCAGAAGTCATAATTCAATAGAAATGACTCCATGCCATTTAGTTGAAACAGAAGATGGATGTCAACATCATCAAAATCAACTTAGGCTGAATTATACAGATGCAGCCTCAATGAATGAATCTTCAGGAACAAGTATTGCAAGCAAGAAATACCAACAAACTGAAGACAGCAGCAAACCAGCTCACCTGCATGATTATGTTCTCTAGAGCTCATTTTAGCCAGGAGGAGAGATGTTATAGTCCTCCCTTCCCTCAGAAGTAGACTATTCCAGGTTCATTCTTTATCTGATCAGATTAAACATTGTTTGCTGCTGTCCAATAGGCTGATGTAAAGCTAAACACATAACCATTGATTAGTACAGGCCAATAAGCAATGATGCTTGCTGAATCCTAATGTTTTAAGTATGGTCAGCGATCTGGTCATAAATAGTCAGCCTTTTATGAGAACAGGGGGAGAATGTCTGTCTAACCTATAAAGACATTACTCATTCTCCCAGGGAAGCCATGCTAACCCCGAACAGTAATAAGCATTCCCATGTTAGCAATACACCATTTGTATACACAATCTATGCAAGTCCACAGAAGGTCCAGATGCTGCTAAGACAACTATTGATTCAAAGCAAGCTGTCTTGTACAGCCAGAAGTGCCATACCCCCTACCTATGAGGCAAGCTATCAAGGGTATCTGGAAGTTGTAGGATCACAAGATGCAAAACCCAGAGTTTATGCTAATCTATAACATTCAGTATTTTATAAATTCTCTTGCATTATATGTATTTGTGGATGCAATAAAGATTATTGTAACTTGAGTGTTTGTATTATTTTTCTATAAGTTGGGTCTGTGATCCAGACCAAATACAACAAACAATTTAAAATATTTTGCAATTTATAATATTTTATATATTTTAAATAATTTTACTAGTCATTTATATGAAGCAAAATAGATATTTACAAGTCACCATGTAATCATTAAATCTGGTGATTTAAGTGGGTCGGTGTCTCATTTTAAAGAACTGTATAAATTTTTATAGGGACAAATATTATTTATTTAAATTTCATTTGACTAATTGATAATTTCTTTCATTACCGTATATGGAAATATACTTTTAAAAAATGTAAGTATAGAGGATTTGAACTCAGATTTTCAAGCACCCTTCAAGTATCCACACTATCTATATGGATGGCTGAAAAGTTGGAGGTTGTAGTGGATTGAAGCCTGTCCATTAAAGTATGAAGATTTGCTATCATAATATAAATTGAGCATTGATTATATATATATGTGTGTGTGTGTGAGAGATGATAGTCTGGACCAACTGATGAGTGTTGGTTTAGCACGAAATATGTATATTGGTGATTTTTAATCTTTTCTACATGTGTGTGGTCATGTGTATCAGTTGTATGAGATAGTGTGGATAGTTGAAGGGTGCTTGAAAATCTGAGTTCAAATCCTCTATACTTAGAGTTAAGCTCCCAGTTTTGTAAAGAGTGCCTGGTTTCAAATATTTTAAAAAATGTATAAAACTTTATAGGACACACAATTATTTATTTAAATTCCACTTGGCTAATTCATCAGTGTTCTATTACCATATATGATAATGAGGGTTAATTTAAAATATAAAAAAGTGAATTTGAGACAATGGCTGGCAAGAATTTAATCAGAGTTAACATCTGAAGAAAAAATGTAAAGAAAACAAAGGATCATATTATGTATAAATAGCTGAAAATTTGCCTATCAGTTGAGTTTTTTTTTAATTCTCTTGTTAGCATGCTAACATAGTCCACACTACTTTAATTTGTGAAATAAATTATGTTGCAGTAAAGGAAACAACTGTTTTCTTACCCATGCCTCTGGGACTCTCAACTTCCAGTTCACGATTCCAAAGTTTGACATAACTGGGTCCAATTAAGTAAGTGTTCAAAAAAATTATTGCTTGAATATGAACCTTGATTATCAACTCATGCCTGTTTCCAGAAAAATCCATATATGATCATGATCCCTTGACCACCTGCTTCATGTCAATAAGTTGGCCAAGGTGAATATATGCATTGCTATCAAACAGTGAATTCTTTAACATAGCATTTTATTTTAAACTATATTGTAAGTTTCCTGTTATTTATTTCTTCAAAGCAATTCCATAAAATGTTAAATAATGTATATACAATTTAATTTACAATTGTATTAATTTTCTGTTAAATTTGGTATGACAATTTAGATAGAAATTTATTTCTCTTTTAGTTTGTTATTTTAGTCTATTTTCAATATGCCATGTTGGTATCCAACTCAGTGAGTAAACTGAACTCTACTGCTCATAGTTTTCTCCTAGTGAATTGTTGGAGACATAAATGTTGCTTGCAAGTCAATTATTCAAAAAAACTCATTTAGTTTTATACTAATTATTTCATATAATATTGTTTACTAATAAATGGCAGGCAAAACTATAATGCCTGTAAACAGCTACCCTCATTAACTATAATTTAAATCCTTGCATAATCATTCAAATATGTTTTGCCAATTTATTGAAGTAAAATCTTCAGGAAATGAGTTTAATATTCAAGATATTATCAGCTTGTGTGTGATCTGTAATTTATTTTATTCTATATAATTAATGTCAAATTGTGCATGTATTGATCATTATAGAATGGAGGGGGAAATTTTAGAAGTGTGGGCGAAAACAATGTATTCCCTATTTAGTCTTTAGATTTTGACCCATTTTATATTATGTTAAGCATTGGTTAACTGCTCATAGATGGTTTGTGTTTGTGCAGTCCATTTCATTGGAAAGCATACTATTTCAAACATGTATTAATTAGTTTATCATAGTCATTAGTGACACAAATTATCTATACATTAGACTTTATGAAGGCATCATTACAATTGTTTAATTCAATGGTTTTCTTGCTTTGCTATGATTTTCAGATGACCTTGATGATTCCTAATTATCCATCTCAAGATAGATGCTTTTCCTTCTGGGAATCTATTTCAGAAACTTCTCATAGATAAGTTTATTCGAACATATGGATAAACAGTCCAAACACATTAGCTTTTGCCTCTACTTTTCACAGATATATTCTTGGCTGGCATGCAGGAATATTTTCATTCTTGTGCAAATCTGACAAAGCTGGAATGTCTTAAGTGACATCATTCATGTAAGTGATTGTAAATTATAATGTAATACCACCTTATTATTTTACTGATAACCTGAAATGCTATCTGTAAGATGTAATTATTTGCTCTTCCAACACATGCTATTTAAGTATTTGGTCTGATTTTGTAATTGTAGTCTTTGTTTTGTCTGAACCATCTTGCTTCCACCGATTTGGAATGATCTTCCAAATCTAGTAGAAAAGTGATCATGCATGATCTTAAAATCACACATCAACTATTACTTGTATGTATAAGGTCACAATAAACTCTGTTATGTATAAGTTCATGATATTCTAATGAGGTTTAAATTATAATTTACTATTGTTTAGCTGATTAATTATTCTATCACCTTGCCATATTAACTGTACCAACCACTACTCAATTATGTGTTAAATCCAATATTTATATTGGATATTATATATTAAACCAGATTTAGATTCATTTATGTAACTTGTCATCATGATTGTATAGACATTCATATATATATATATATATATATATATATATATATCAATAGATGGAGCTTTACCAAGATCTCCAAAACAAGCATATTCTGTTTACATAAACGTCAGTCAATATTCAATGTCTCTTTCATTTTGCCCCACCCTCAGATCAGCTGATTTCAAGCTGATTTGCTCTCATCAGTGAAGGGATAGGAGGTAGAAACTAAACCTAAACACTAACTCCAAGCATTTATGCAAAACGTTTCTATCAGTTTGCAAGCATGAACTTTTTAGACATGTTAATGTCTTCAAACTTAGCCTATCAAACCAGGTAGCTATATGGGTCTGATATCAGTTCAGTTTCTCCACATAGTCAAAACCTCTGCAATCTATATCATTGCAAGAGAAACTTGTTTTTCTTTTCCATGAATGTACCTTTAAAGTTTTCTTGCAATGATATAGATTGCAGAGGCTTTGACTATGTAGAGAAACTGAACTGATATCAGACCCATATAGCTATCTGGTTTGATAGGCTGAGTTTGAAGACATTAACGTGTCTAAAAAATGCATGCTTACAAACTGATAGAAATGTTTTGCATAAATGTTTGGAGTTAGTGTTTAAGTCTAGTTTCTAACTCCTATACCTTCACTGATGAGAGCAAATCAGCTTGAAATCAGCTGATCTGAGGGTGGAGCAAAATGAAAGATACAGTGAATATTGACTCGGACATTTATGTAAACAGAATACGATTGTTTTGGAGGTCTTGGTAAAGCTCCATCTATTGATCATTAATACAAGCGATAGCAAGTTTTTACTGCTTTAATTAACTGCTATATATATATATATATATATATATATATATTAGCAGTTAATTAAAGCAGTCATAATAAATTGTTTTTATAATGAATCATTTAGTACAACAAATATTATAGGAAATGATATATTAGGGTATTGAGTTCAAATTCTACATAACTAATTTCCAGAAGACCTTGAGAAATTTTTTTTTATTCAGCTGATATTATTAATCAAAGAAAGACAGCCTATATTTTTGAACATCTATTAGTTATATAGTAAACATATATAAACAGTTGTCTATAGACAACTCAATAAACATTTTTTTAAAATTTTTCTTATTAATCTTCTTTATGAATTTTAATTTAGAGCTTTTAAATAATTTAGATTTTTTGATAAACAGGTTTTATATGACTGAATATATGGGAGTATGTGTGTATTTGCAGATATAAATTTAAAACATTTACAGACACATTTTGAAAAAAAGAAGAGTTATATTTAAATAATTTTATGATTTCTTTATAAAAAATTATATTGTTTAAGAACAGTTATTCATTTTTATGAAAAAGTGTTTCACATGAATGTTCAGGAATGGTTGAATTTCAGATTTGAAAAAAGGGTGGACTGCTGATAAAATCCAGATAATTTTGGATTTCTTCCCAAGTGATAAATTAAAAAAAAAAGTCAATTTTTGAGTTTGACCAGATGCTTTAATTGATGAAAACTGTATGTTTTTAGTAAGAAAAATATGTGTGATGTCATCAGACAGAGCTCATATATAGGCTGACAATAAGAAAGAAAAAAGGGGGGAGACATAGAAAAAAGGAAAGGAAGAATAAACTAGATTGCATTATGAAACCACACATTGTTTTAAAGGATTCTACATCAACTAGGTGGGGAAGAAAATATTTTGTTAGACATTCATTACCATGCCAGGAAACTTATGCACACCACAAGAATTTAAATCTCAAGTATTTAAACATCTTATGACTGATTTTCAAATGTGAAAGCAGAAACTTATTGCCTCACCTATGCAGCTTCAAAATAAATTTCTGAAATTTGTGAAACCATGCTATTTCATCTTTGACATTTGCTGAGTTTGAATCAAAGCACAAAGCCAAAATGCTAAAATATATGGAAAGCAAAAATATTATTCAGTTCATTAAAAGTAATTATACCCAGAAGAAATGAAGAAACCATTCTAGTGCTAAATGGTCCCTATAGAAGCAAGTTATTTCATTATCCTCATCACAGTAAAAAATATTGAAAACCCAAGCCAATAATATTACTGTTTCAGTAAACCTCTGTAATGGTAAATTTACCCATGTTACATATTGGGTGTGGCTGATTTTAAATTCTAAACCATCAACAATGTGACTTTAAAATGAAATGCCTGGGACTCTTGAAACTTTCTTTACATCAGAGGGTAAAAGAAGAACTGATAATATGAATTTTAACTATATTTTTATCAGTAACTACTAACAAAACTTTTAATAATAAATCCATTTATCTCAACTTTTAAGCCCTAAAATGAGAATGAATTATTAGATTTTCAATAATAACAAATATTGCTTTATTGATATTATGTATTCCTAGATTATTACATGTAACCATTTATCTGTGAATTAGATTTCATAAAATGTGTTTATTGTGTATTGATTCAAAATTATGAAATATGTTGTTTATATTGTATGTAAAAAGGGTTTAATTGTTTTTTGATTCATAATGTGAACTGACACATATACACACATACCTAGAAATATATGTATGCTTACATGTATATTTGTTGAGCATGGATGTTAAAAATTGGTAGAAGTTTAACATTAGGAGAGATGGATGCTTAAAGTAATTAATGACCTACATTGGTGAAAAGTCAGATAGATAATTCAAAGCTGATTTTTCTTAATGTTCTCATCTGTATGATTTAACTAACCTTTCTCTACTCATCTCTCTTGTTAATATTATGATTAAATTTATAAATATAAAAATGTTTTATGCAATAGGCAGAGTGTTTATTTTTAAAAGAAAATTGTTTGTAGGTATACGATTATTTGTTTAGCCACTAGAAAAAATTAATAAACATATCATGCAATATGAAATGAACATTGAATTCACATTTCATTAAGGGAAGGGGGGGGGGATCTTTGGTATTATTATTATTAGGATTTAAATGTAAACAATTTATCATTTAATGGATTATGTCCTGTACATGTGGGGTTCAGATTGACCTTAGGTCAACATGGGTGTGACAAAAATCTTGGCCTCAGGGTAGCCTTTGAGCATTCCATCATCAGATTTTCAATTGGATGGATGGTTGAAGAGTTGGAGTGTGGAGTAGATTTAAGCCTGTCCATTAAAGTATGAGGATTGTCTATCTTAATATATATCTGAGCACTTATAGTATATATGTGTAGAGATGATAATCTGGACCAACTGATGATTGCTGGTTTAGCATGAAATACATATATTGGTGATTATTTATCTTTTCAACATATATGTGTTTAAGTGTATCAGTATTATTAGATGGAGTGGAGAGTGGTGAGTCATGTGAAAGTTTGTGCTCATACCCTAATATTACATATATATAGTCACAGGTATAAATAAGCCTGTCTTTCAGCTATTACATTATTAATTATGTAAATTTTCTATCGGTGGTATTATTATTATTAGGATTTAAATGTAAACAATTTATCATTATTAATTATGTAAATTTTCTATCAATATTATAAATGATTAATCAGTAATAAATTTTAAATTTGTTTTATTAAAAAATGTGTATATCTTTCTTAAGAGTTAATCATTGTTTTGTGAAAATAGTTATGACCATCATCATCACTGATGAATATCAATTGTTAAGTCATAATTTAAATATAATAATATTTTAGGTAAATAATTATAGGTTGATAAAAGATGAAATTTATATTGTGAGTTAGCTAAAGCAGTGGCTAGAAGTATCATTTCATCATCATTGTTATATTACTATTAATGAATAGACTAGATAAAGGTGTCTAATGGTCATATATAAGTGACATTTCTCACTAGCTATGTTTGTTTGTGAGCCATCAGCAAGAGACATGACTACCATCAAAGCATCTGATAAATCTATTGTACTTAGACTCAGCTGGTAGCACTTATGAGAATGATAAACAGGAATTTTTAAATCAAGTATTGTATTATTATTATTTTTTCAAATTTAACAGAAATAGTTAAGAAATGAAAATTAAGAACAATTTATACATGTTCATGATAATTAAATTGTGTTTCTGATTATGAGTGAAAGAATTTTGATATTTTAAATCTTGTTGGAAAACAAAAGCTAATTCTGCTAATATTTACAGCAAAAATGGAATAATTCTTTTAACACACACACACACACACACACACACATATATATATATATATATGATGGAGCTACATGTAAATGGAAAAATATGGGTTATTTATTTTGTAAATTATGTAAGGAAGGAGTAGAAAATATTAGGCATTTGTTAATTGAATGTAAATGTTTTAAAACAGAAAGGGTACATATAATGAAGTTGTGGAAAAATAAATATGAAAAGAGTGATTATACAGAAAGTGAATTATTGGGGTTTTTTTTTTCTGGGTTTGGGAAAAGGTAAGGAGGATTTAGATATAAAGGTTATAGAGTTGACAAAGATTATGTTGTGGAAATGGGATAGAGTAGATTATGGGTAAATTTAGAATGGAGAATGTAAAATAAAGTGGCTAACAGGTTTATCTGGGCATAATTACTGAGATATTATTGACTTCGTTTAAGGAGAAGCCATAATACATCACATCACATCAAGCTTCGTTTACATAAATGCTGATAGTTTCTATTTTCCTACCCTTTACTGATATGAGCCAACTAGCTTGAAACCATGGTTTAAAGGTTGGACGCAATTTGAAAGAGATATTGAATTCTATCACTCTCAGCATTTATGTAAACAAACTTGATAGTGGGCTATTGGTAAAGCTCCATCTAGTGATCATAAAATGCAAGCTATGAGCAAGTTACAAAATTTATAACTTGTTTGGTTTTTATATATATATATATATATAAATTCTTCTATATATAGAAAGTAATTTATGATAATGGGGTAAGAAAAACATGGTGTATTGTTGATCACATTTTTTTCTTAACATGTGTGCATAATACCTCTATATTTTTACTTTATTATAACACACAAGAAGATGTCTGCAGTCCAAAAAGAAAAAAACATGCACATTAATATTTAGAGAAGAAACAGTTAAGAATCGATGAACTTTGTCTCAACTATCATTTTGAATAAGAGATTTATTTTGTAAATTTTGTTTGATTTTTCTTTTATCTGTGTTTTATTTTCATACTCCGATGGAGCACTTCACAGTTTATGCTGCTAAAAATTTCATTTTTAGACTTAGCAGAGAAGAGAAAGGGGGTTAACTTAAGTTATTTTCTTTTTTAGAATTGTAAATAAAATCTAGTTCAGCTCATCAATTTTCTACCTGCTTTAAATCAGGTTATGTATGTATATATTGAGGTAAAAGTTCTATCTATTTTTATAAGAATTACAGCACTTGATAGATTACAGAATTCATCTTATATGTTATATATTGTTGATTAACCATTGTTATATGTTATTTCAGTATGAATGACTAATCAACAAGTGTAAATTCTTTTATCTATCTATCTATCTATCTATCTATCTATCTATCTATCTATCTATCTATCTATCTATCTATCTATCTATCTATCTATCTATCTATCTATCTATCTATCTATCTATCTATCTATCTATCTATCTATCTATCTATCTATCTATCTATCTATCTATCTATCTATCTATCTATCTATCTATCTATCTATCTATCTATCTATCTATCTATCTATCTATCTATATATATATAAGCGATAGCAGGTTTTTACGTATATAAAACTTGTTTTTCTTTTTCATATATATATATATAAACTTATATTGGGGGGACTTAAACTAAATAGATTGCTTTTGCAGGAATAAATTGCAATATTATTATAAAATAGACAATAGATGTTTCATTTAACAAGTCAGAATCACAATCATTTTAAATCATTAATATTTATTTTTCTTGTATTTTTCATAATTTTATAAATAATGAGCATCATAGATGGATTTCTACCTTAGGTAAAAAGGTATGGATCTATAGAATTATTAGCTGATAGAATGGTAGAAATTCATATTTGACACATCATAATCATCATCATCATCATCATCATCATTATTATTATTACTATTACTATTATTATTATTATTATTATTATTATTATTATTATTATTATTATTATTATTATTATTATTATTATTGTTTAAAATATTTTGTTTCTAAGTTCATTTATCATTGTTAATAAATGTTAAATAGTTTGCATTATTCCATCTCTGGTTTATGGAATTGTCATGGCATTCAACAGCCAATTATCAATCATACATGCATACAAACCTACTTCATTTTTATCTAATAGTTTTATGATAAATTAAATATTTTAAACACTAGTTGTAACCTATATAGAGGTGCAGAAGTTGCTTAGTGTATCTGATCATATCTGTTAAGGGAGTCAAAGGCAATATTCTCCCTGTGCTCGAATATTAGGGAATAACAGGATCAGAAAAGGGTGAGAGGTGGATGAACTAACCTAAATTGTATCTGATATTATTAAATTGGTATAGAGCTTTCCAATTAAAAGTATGTGCAATCATTGGTTAGGCTGTTCATCAAGTTTTCATCAGCATGCTATCCAAAGACCCAAAGTCAGACCATCATTAGATGTCACCTTTCCCTTTCCCAACCTGCTAGAACTCTGCAGACCATGTCATCTGGGGCAGCTGCTTGTGGAGCATTGAATTGTAGTTTCCAAACTGCTACATCTGCATTGTATCCCAGATTCCAGTATTTTTCCAGTCTGTTACAATATATATATATATATATATCATTTATAATAATCAACTATGGTATTTAATGGTTTATTAAATTTGTAATACCATTTATCTGTTATTGTATGTTGCTATTCAGTGTCTGAATCTCTAGCGTTTATATCTTGATTTAATTATGTCATACTCCTTTAATTAATGGAATATTCTTAATTATTATCAATTAAAGTATTTTTCATAGTAATATCCAATAAAACTGAAAGTTTTAAAATCTTACATTTAACTTCTGATATATATATATAATTTGAATATCAGTGTCTGAACTACTAAGAAAAAAATATCTTCAACTAACAGCAAGTCAATAAAATTCTTTAAAAGTACCATGTTTTATATTATAAGAGATACAGTCAAAACACTTTATGAATTTAATCATTGTCTGATTTCTGAAAAAAATCTCATTATTATTATTTTATCTATCTTTAAAAAAAATAGGAATTAATTTATCTAATTAAGATAGTGGAATATTAACATGTGCCAAGTCAGTCAAAATAAAACTTTTCAAAACAAACTTTATGTAAATTCAGTTTAAAAATTACTGAAACATATATTGTCACAGTATAAAGTAAAATTAAAGTCACAATTTAAATATCCATAGATATTCAAATAAATCTCTTTTACTATATTAAAGTTATTATTAATTGATCTAAAACTAGTATATTTAGTTCCAAGTTGAATTAAAATAAGAAAGGCATTTTTACGTTATTAAAAGTCAAAAATATTTTTAACAAGGTATTAATATTAAAGTTATCTGGAGTTATCTCTATTAATATAGAAACACATCATTAAGATGTAATGTTCAATTGGGAACAAAACCTTTGCTTTGCAAAGCTGTTATACTTTGATATGATAATTTACTTTGATTTTTTTTTTTTTTATGGAAGCAAAGTGTTTTCAGAATGTAAGTTTACAAAATAACAGATATTCATATTTCATTAATAAATTTATTATCCTAACCTACAAAATATTGATAATTAATAAATTTCGTTCAGAATAAATATTGTCTGTGCTCAATTTCTTTATTGTTGTGTTTGCATAAAACCATTCTCAAAAACATCATTATACATATTCCATTCATATCGAGTTAAATAATGATTTATAAAAGTATTATTCAAAATATCAATTATACTTTTATTATATAAGACATCTAATAACTATTTTTTTCTTTAATGATTTGTAGGATATTGAACCGACAATATATCAATGTTGTTTTAGACTATTATAGATCCAGGCGTTATATAATCTAGCATTTAATAATCTATAATAAATCTTCAAATGCTAAAATTACTTTTATAATTAATACTAGAATAATATACTTAAATTTGTAGAAATTTCCATCTGATCTTTTATAATGATAAAGCAATAGCTCCATCTGGCTGATTTTTTGTTTACACTTGATTGCGAAACTTTGATAAAAATGATGTTAATATGCATATAATAGAAAATTTTGTTTGTAGAACTATTAATCACTTAAAATACTTGTCTTAAAAAATGAGAATGTGGGTAGTCTTTTTCTTGTAGCCACTGCTTCCACCAGTATTTTATTATGATAATTATATAAGTTCTAAAATAACTTTAAAGAAAAGTTTAAATTAACTATTTAAATGATGGGGAAAGTGATAAAAAAACAAGTTAAATTAAGTTTTCTAAAAAAATTTCATACTAATACCTGACTATTAATTGTTTATTAAAATTATTTTTATAAAAAACAAAAGTGAAAAATTTTACTGGAAATTCATACAGAAAATCAGCATTAGTAATGTAATTGTTTAATATTTTTTAACTTAGTATTAATTCATACGACCTAAATAATTTAATATTGTTTTGAAATATTGAAGTTTTTAAGTTTTATCCCATATTCCAATTTCATCTACCTTAAAAAAATAAAATCGATATTAGAATAGATTTATTTGTCTCAAAATTAATATTGTGTCTCTAGTGGTCATGAATAAAATGGATATTTTTTTAGTAACTACTCAGCTTAATAAGATTTTGTCTTTGTTTTCTGAGATAAAATGAGAATTATGGGATTTAGTCACTTCATAATAGTTAGTTGGCTAGCACAAATTATCACTAGTTTTACTTCATTAATATTCATTACACTAAGATTATCATTAACATCAAGTGTTTTCAAAATAGACAGATATAATAAAAGCTATATGCATTCATTTTTCAAAAACCAGGAGTAGTTTTATGTTGGCTAGCACTCAATTGTTAACAATATATAAAATGATTTTAAGATTCTTATTTTAAAATGGTTTTGATAAATTCAAAATGACATATTTATCCAACTTATTAATAATATGACAATTTATCACTTATTTATGGGTTTTAAAACATTTTTTTAATTTACTTGCAACTAAGTTTATTATTATGACTTTGATAGACCATAACAACTTCATCATTTCATAAAAATATGGAGAACTTTACAATTAAATGTTATTTTATATACATATTTATGAAGTTGATGCAACATCCAGTTCTGTTATTGCAGTAAATATTTCAAATACTTATCATTATAACTAAACAACCATTAGAATTGTTTTGCTATCTTTAGAAAACTTCTGTCTTTCACAAATATGCTAAATAAAGTGCAAAAATATGACTGGGATGCATATGCAAAATTAATATTTTTGTTTTAATACAGATCCTGTAGAAAATGCAGGTTGGTGATGTAAATCTTCTTTTAATTTCCAAATTCATTAAGTTATGCATTTTAAATTTTAGTATAACAAAACTTATAACTATTTACTAATTCAAATTATAGAAAAAGCTTTAAGCTTCTTTTGTTTGGATAATTTGAAAGCAATTATCTTATTATTTTTTACATTTTCTCTATTTAAAATTTTAATTCTTATAATAATAATTAGAGATCTACAACTCAGTTTAAAACAGATTTCTATTTTTAAAATGAATGGCTTTAACAAATATGAAAAAAAAAAACATGTTGGTAGATGAAGGAGGAAACATTTTCTCTATTATAGTTGGTTATTAGTCTACAATGTTGGACAGTTTTTCTAAGTAGCAATAATAAATCATATTACTCTTGGAATTTGTTCATCCATCTTGGAAAAAACACTGAATAAAATCTAAATGGATACACTATTTGGATATCTAGAAAAAAATAAAATTGAAACTTAATGTTCTTCTGCTGATATGAAAAATTTAACAAAGAAAAGTTGCTAACCATGCTAAAAGACTTGAAATGCATTCTTATAGAATTAAAACACTGAAGAGTGTATATATATAAAATTATATTAGAAAAAGAGATGGTAAAACTTAATTCAAGTGAAGATGGATATAAAAACATGAAATAACTACATTAACCTCTATTATAAAATATACATATGTATGGACATGTCTTAAATTAGCTGCAGCGAATTTATTTGTAAATATATGAATAATACATTTATTATATAGGAAAGATTTTATACCCATTGTATTCGTTTAAAAAATAGTATTGCCTATTATTTATGATCTGTGACAAGAATCTAGGTCTCAGGATGGCCTTTGAGCGTTCCATCTTCAGCATTTCAATTAGATGGACGGTTGAAGAGTTGGGGTATGGAGTGGATTGAAGCCTGTCCATTAAAGTATGAAGATTGGCTATCTTAATATGTAGCTGAATACCTATTGCATATACGTGTGGAGATGATAATCTGGACCAACTGATGATTTCTGGTATAGCATGAAATACGTCTATTGGTGATTACTTATCTTTTCGACATATATGTGTTCAAGTGTATCAGTGATATGAGATAGAGTGGTGAGTGGGGGGTGGTATGAAAGTCTGTGTTCATATATCTTATATATTACATGTAAAGTTATGTTTAATGAGGATGTTTTAATTTTTTGTATAATAATTTCAAACATTAAAATATTTTGACTAATAAAACAATTTATGAAATATATTTTTAAAAAATTAATATATTCAACTAATCCAACGTCGTCAATTAGAAAGAAATTTCTTAGCCAACAGAAAATAATAAGTTTTGAACGATTTTAATCTTAAAGAATTAAATAGTTATTAGTTACTGTTAATAGAGAAAGGATTCCATTAGCAATATTAAAAAGAACATTCAAAGAATTGAGAAATTATAATCTTTATAAAAAGACAAAACTAAGTTCTTTTATGGGTAATTATTGAGTAAAATAGAGATAGCATTATGAGAAAGATGGTTGTATCAATTATATTTTATAAAACATCTTTATGAAAAAAAAATAGTATCGTTTTAGACAGTGTGTTGCAAACATATATATATATATAATGACATTAAATTAAAATATTACATAAACAAATTTCTAAAAAAAAAAACAATTGTATAATTTGTATGAAGAAATATATATAAAGTATATATATATATGTTATATATAATGATATTATTTCTAAAAAAAAAATGACATTAAATTAAAATATTACATAAATAAATTTCTAAAAAAAAAAAACAATTGCATAATTTGTATGAAGAAATATATATACAGTATATATATGTTATATATAATGACATTATTTCTAAAAAAAAAAAAAAACTTTTGCATAATTTTTATACAGAAAAATTAGTATTAACTAATAATTATGCTTTACACCTGGGTCTCGTTTTACACAATAGATAGGTTCCTCAGAAAACACGTGCAAATGAAATCGCACAAAAATAGATGTAACATACATTGAAAAAGAGGGGATATGGTCTGTGATTTTTCAAAATTCGCATAAAAGCAAAGCACCAATGTAAAATTACTTTAAAATTCGCACAAAAAAAAATAAAGAAATAAAATATGACTAATAAAAAACTTCAAATTTGAAAAAAATTGATACAAGACAAACTTTTTTTAACTATAATATTTAATTTTATTCAAAATAATATATTTTTATGCATAATTTACAGTACAGTAATTTACATTTTTATACACATTTTAATTATTATAGCTATTTGCCAAAAAACTTGTTCATTTGCAAACAACTAGCGCCAAATTCACACTCATGTTGTGTCAATGGTTTTCTGGTGGCAACGTAATTAGTAATTAATCTTTGAGACAATGATTTTATTAATTGTTTATGAAACTAACAACTAAAAATTAAATTCTTATTTTTGTCTTTAATTTTCAATTCCGTTTAAAAATCAAATTTCACATGACATTAATTTCAAGTCACTGTAAGTAATTTTTAAATTGTTAATTACAATTAAAAATCAGATTTTAATTTTTAATTGTCAAATTTAATTGTGCCCACTGCTATTATTGACTTTTTAAAAATTAACTTGTGGACACTAAATGATTAATAATTGATTCCGTTCTTTTTTAAAAAGCAAAAACAGAATGCGATTTAAAATGCAAAATTAACATGCACAATGTTTGAACAAATTTACATTATAAACTTGTAAAATTTAATGTGTGTATACATAAAATGTGGAAATCATGATTTTAATTTCATTATTGCATAAAATCTTACTATTATAAAGCACTGAAAATATTGAAATTACTAAGATGAAAGTCAAATTCCAATAATGTGCTATTACTTTCAATATAACGTAAGTGTGCAAAATTTATTATTTAAAGTACTAGTGCATTATCGGAGTTCGACTTCCTGTGAAACATGGATCGTGTAACTTCAAAATTATGTTAAATAAGTCCACATAAAAAGAGACCCAGGTGTACTTTCTTTTTTACGTAAAATTAGGAAATTTTCACATAGACATGATAAAATTTAAAATTGATCATCGGATTCAAAAAATTTCAGGTTTTTAATTATATATTTTTGAAAAGTAGTAAAGACTTCTTTTTGGCATTACATGAATTTTTTAAACATATATTCTCACTTGCATATTATGCTATTTAATGTTTTTTGAAATTGTTTAATTGCTCAGATAGTTTTCTCACATCTTGAAAATTGCATTGTTGGCTTTATATATATATATATATATATATATTGTAATGGGCACATACGTACGTTACATTATTTTTTATTAGGAAACATAAAAAAAAAGTTTGCCAATAAAAATTTCTTTTTTAAGAATTAAAAACTGAAAATGAAAAAACCATCTTAAATTCGCATATATATAAAATCGCACAGATAAAAAATTATTAAAATAAAACTTTATTAAAAAAAGAGTAGTTTAAAACTAAATTTTCAGAAAAGATTTAGAGATAAAAATATATGTTTAAGTTTGAAAACAAATTAATTAATCTTTTGTAAAATGGAAATGATTATTTTAATTAGTAAACTAGCCTTTCGGCATTTAAATGTATAGGCATCGGTCAGATAGGAAAACCATAGAAACTTTTAGCAAATGAAAGAAATCCATCGGGGAAATTGGACCTCAAGGAAAGGTTTTCACCATCATGATGTTATGTTGAGTTAATCCACAAAATTATTATAAAAGGAAAGGTTTGAAAATAAAAGAGAAGTAGTTATTATGATGTGACTATATGTGTTAGTGTGGAGTTGAAGGAGAAGGGATTGAAAAGATGCACTCTTCAATCCCTTCAGTTTTTTTTTTTAAAAAAAGAGAAATGACATCGTTTTTTTTTTCTACATTAAGGACCAACTAAACTAAAAGCCCTCCGGATAAATAAATAAAAAACAATGGCTAACCCAACCAATCTTTTAGGACGGCATGGGAATTCATGTTCAAATGGCAAGCAACAGATAAAGATGAACTGTTTTAAACCGTAAAAACTTTATAATTAATGAACATTAAATTAAAAACTTTCCGTATTTAAAATAATTAAGAAATAGAATCCTATCTGACCAACGTTATTTATTAATTAGTTATAATTTTATTTAATGTATTTCTTTTGTAAAATCATTTCCATTTATTTATTTATTTGTTCTTTAAGTTTTATTATGATTTCTGTTTTTCATTAAACTAGTTATATAAATATTAAACTTAAGTTGGGCGTGTATGGCTATATAGATTTGTAAAGTTATATTAGGGGAGGGTAATCTTAGGTTATTTGTTTCGTAGTTGAATTAGGTCAATGGATTGGATATATTGGTGTAATTAGTAGATGTAGTACGAGATTCGCTATGGCCAGAATCGCTATAATACGCTGCACACACTCGTTTTGCCTATGGGAGGAATTATAAGACAGAGACCGCAGTTCCTTCCTATGGAGTTTTTTTTTATTGCTCTCATTGTTAGATAGATGTAATATTCCTATCTGACGAGAAGCAGTTTCTTCTCTTAACCTAATTGTGCTGCCGTATTCGTATTACATTGAACACATCGATATATCAGATGGATTGAAGTTTGGTTTGACTGCAAACCTTTGGCCTAAGGTTAAACAAGGATTGAATATGTTCTTTTCAAATGCAAATCTATGTAGTCTATTCATACTCGACACTCTAAATAAAGATGCATTAAATTTAAGTTGGGTATAGACGCTTGCATGGGTTCATTACCGGTTGATTATGTTTTTGGTTTTCATATTCTATCAAAATATATTTAAACATTCAGTAAATACTGATACCTTACAGTGAGTATCTAAAATGTATTTATTCGGATGTCTTTTATGTTATTGGTGTTAATGCAAGCATCTTACGGTGAATGCTATTGGGTTACTTATAAATTTTCCTCTGCAATTGACGGTATCAATGATTTTGTATTTTGATTGTTTATGTTTATTTTGAAATGTTTTTGACCATGGAATCTATATAACTGATCTATACTTAACATTTTTAAACAAATCTGTGCGAACTAATAATAGTATAAAATTTAAAGTGTAAATTAAAAATCTAAAATAAAAGTAAAAATAATGTTAAATGTTAAAGTAAACATATTAAAATAATAATGTTAAATCGTATATATATATATGCGTAAATAAATTTTTGTATGTTAATTACTGGCAGGGGCTTATTTTATTTATTTTTTAATATTGAAATATAATTAGATAAGATATTATATTATTAAATCTCTGCTACTCCCTGAGCTAGTGACTTGGGCTAACGACCGGAATCAAAATTTAAAAAAAAAAAAAAATTTTTTTTTTTTTTTTACTTACATATCTGCCTACTTTATAATTTTTTCTAGGTTCAAATGCCTAGATGGCGCCATGTAGTGCAGATCATGTTAAGATCAATTCTCCGGATCGTTGTAATACATATATATATATATTGTAACCATATGTTTTGGCTCAATGATAGTAAGTTTTATCCATTGGATAAATGTGTAAAATTTTAAATTTTAATTGGTAATAATTTGTTAAGATATTGAACATCAATGTGTAGAGACTAGTTATAGAGTGAAATGCTTGTGGATTATAATTTTCCCACTAAGTAATAGCTCACTATAAAATATCTTAAGAAGTGATGATGGTCTTGACTGTTTGTGAGACACTGGAAAGTCTGATAGAGCGGATATAAATCCCATGAACATTTTATCACATGTTCCAGTGGCAGCTATTTCAAATGTTGCTTTAATAGTATTAAAATATTATTGGGAAGCATAAAAATATTTAACATTTTATTGTATTGGTATTGTTAAACAATAATTAAAAACAAACAGCAAAATCAATTTATAAGTCTTTTAATTTTTTTTTTATAAACAATCTTTAAATATACTATATTTTAATGTAAATTGAAATGCAACTGTCTAAATGATTCTCACTAGAGGGATAAAACTATTAATTTATTGACATTTTACAGTGATTGGTTCATTTAGAACCAATCCTACCATGTAATACAAAGTATATAATATAAAATTTTGTAGGGGAGGGGGACTACTCAAAGAAATGTAAATGGAGCAAGACTACAACTCCACTTCTGAAGTAAAATAGAAGAAATAAGCTAGAAAATAATTTTTTTTAAAAATTAATTGGGACAAAATTTCATAGATATATGGATTTGAATAGTATGGAGTAAACTTACTTATTCTGTGAAATTTCTATACTACTTTTCATCAATCTTAGATTCTTAACTTTGCCTACTGAAGAAAAACTGGAATGACGGCTATTTGGATAAGTATTTGCCTAAACATGTACTATTTGGAACGAAAAATAATACCAGAAAATGCAAGCAATTGTTTTTGTTTTCTTTATTTTAATAAATTGCCTGAATTAGTGATAACACAAACATTATGTGGATTGAAGAGAAAAAGATTAAAGTATTTTAAATTTCGCGTGCTGCCATTAATTCAGCATTAAGCATAAAAATATGTTTGTGTATAAATTGATATTTCAAGAATATATTTGAAATCATTTTTAAGAAAAGTTTCAAGAAATAATGAAGAAATTAAAATTTCACTTTAAATCATATAAAGTAATTAGTTTGAAAAGAAAAGTGCATAAAGTATTTCTTATTTCATTGGGAAAAGAAATTGTCTGCTCTGATATTCACATGAAGCAGTCACGTATATATATATATATATATATATACGTAAGCAATTATTATTATATATATATATATATATATATATATATATTAATAATAATTGCTTACTATTAAATCAATTCTGCTTAACATTCTTAAATATGAGATAAATTGCCAATAATAGTGAATAAAGAAATATTGATTTTTTTTTTTATTATACAACATATAAAGTAATAATATTTTAAATGTTTAAAATTACCCAGATTATTTAAGATTGTGACAATTACTGTGGATGAGAAAAACAAAGTAAACAAAATCCATAAATGATTGAAAAAGTTTATTTTCAAAGATCGTAATAAACTAATTATAATTGTGCTACATTTTGAAAAATATATGTTACATATTAATTAAAATCGCCTAGAAGATCAAATTTATAATTAAATAGATTATTCTCAGTATAACTTAAAACATCCTAATTTGCTGATAAAAGGGAAGTGAAGGAAGTATTTATTTATTTTATCGTTAGTGAATAACTTACAATGTAATAATATTTTAAATGGTTTTAAAATCACCCAGATGATTTAAGAGTATAACAGATCTTCACGCAGATAGAAAAAACAAAAATTGACAAATCAATAGATATTAATTATACCTAATTTAAGGGTCTTATTCTCAAAAATGTTTTAATATTTTTTTCAGTATGCTTACATTAGTTCACAAACCAATAAAGAATTTCTATTGCCATTGGAGAAGTGTTTGAATTTTGTCTGAAGATGTTAATATTGAACCGGATAACCAAAATATATATTACTTAGGAATGTTTGCTTATCATATCCGTTTTCACATTGTTTTACTTATAAGAACGAATCAAACTTTGATAAGGTCCAGTGGTAGAAAATGTAATGTTTGTTTAGTTTGTTAATTGCTATATATAATATTGTAATGCATTTTTTTCTTTCATGTGTTATTCAGACATTAGTTTTATATATATATATATATATATATATATATATATAACTAATGTCTGAATATATATTAGTATATTCTGATACCCTATATATATATATATATATATATATATATCAGGGTATATAATATACTAAGTAATGATGTAGCTGTGTATAAAGTTATATACATTTATTATCCATATTTATATTATTTTCCCAATGAAGGGAAAGCATAATGTTAAATATTATTTGTCAGGTAAGAAAGAGAAATGTTTATCTCTTTCACTGATAAAACAGATGTTAATATTATATTGAGGAGGGGAACAAATAGACCAAAATGGGTCAAAATTATACACATAATGATACCATTGTTCTATTATATAAAATAATTTAATAAGCATTTTTTTATTATTGCTTAATTTCACTTATGAACTAAAATGTGCACTTTAAATACAAAATGTAGTTTAATCCTCCTTGTTTATGTGTACATGGCTTGTTATAATAAAAAGTATAATTATTATTTTCAAATAATTAATGGTTATTTTACTGATATTGGTGGTCTGTTTATAATACATTAACAGTTTCTGCAATGTGCAATGGAATATTTATGTTTCCACTTAGATTATTGATGTTGTTTTACCTTGCTATTGTATTGATCAGAATTTGTGATAGATTTTAGAATGAGTTTGGGCTACATATAAGAGCCTTAGATATAATAATAATTAATAATGTGCATGGGATGATGGATAATTCCCCATTGTTGATTAATATGAGAGGTTGATATTGTTGGGGATGATTAAGAGTTAGTGCTGAGAGCATAATTAAGCCTAAAAGAGGATGATCCCATGGTCTGAATTCTGTTTTCTAGTGAAGAGGCACTGCCACACTTTTATACCTATGAAATGGTATCAGAATTGGCCATATTCTTATACAACTATTATGTTGTTTCTTGATATACAACTATCATGTTGTTTTGTAGAGCCTCCTTTATTTAGATCTCTCAAGAAGTTATATAGTTAAAATTTCACCAATGTATGATAAAGTGTAGTGTTTTTTAAATTAAATAGCAAGGATAAAATAAAGTCAGATTATGGGACACTGATATAGCTATAGTGTTGTATAATTGAAATAGTATCTTTCTGATGTTGTGTAATCTTCATCAGTTTATAAACAGACCAACCAAAACTTACTAGTGTTTGTAGAACTTCTACATAAAAGAGCAAGGTGTGTACATGGACAATGTGGATTGGTTTTCAACAAGTAGGTATTTACTGATGAATTAGTAAGATCAGTTAATTAATAAATGGTTAAGTTGTGGACATAGTGAATGTTTTAGTGTCATATGTGCATTTAACTTATGATGTTTGCCCCTCATCAATGCAATGAAATTTTTTATCTAATAAATTATAATAAATTATTACTTGTATTGGAATGTGATAATTGCCCTTATCATATTCTAATAACTCAAACAGCTACAGTTTGATATAATAAATTGTAATTTAGAGTTGTTATTTTTTTACATTTAAAAGTTGCATATATCCAAAGGACATTAATACATTTTGTTTGCAATTTCAATGCTAAGATAGCTCAAATAAGTTTAACTATTTTAGTCTACCTGATAGAATAATAAAGAAATACACCCAAAATGTTTGTCATATTAGTTGGTCATTACTTACCACATCATTAATTTCCATCCCTAATTTTGGAATGGGTTTAACTTGTTTCATGTAATGTGTTGAAAGAGTCTTGTATATAATGTAAATAAATCTTGTTGTGTTAAAAATTTATTTAGTTTTCAGTATTCTTATTGCTAATCAACACACATCACATATTATATTTGTTATTGCTATCAACATGTCCTGTGATTATAGGGAAATTGTCATCAATCAATATTGTAAAAATCACTATATGTAGGTATATCAGAATAATTGTGTTAAGCCCTATAATTTATGATTATATCTAGGGTATCATAACTTAATAATTAAACATACTAACCTAAAGAATATTAGTTTAACTGATATACTAAAAGATTAAAAACCCAATATTGGTTTGATCAGTTCATTTGAATCCACAGATCTATCATTCACTGGTCTTGATCATCTTGTTTCTAATTAATGGAAAAAGAAAGTTGGAAAGCTATTGCATTTAGCTATTGAAAAATTACTCTTACGTATTGAAGCTTAAAGTTTAGCATAGTTAGGAAATTTATAGAATTTATTTGAAATTATTGAATATTGTTTATTAATTCAATTCAGTATTAAGAACTATTTTGTGTGTGTTATGCTTGGGTAGTGGCAAAATTCCTCTCACTGACCCAAGTGTATTTTGTATATCACCCTTTAAGCTATGTGAACCCTGAGAAGGATAAGTTATATCAATTTGTGATAGAATTTGAATTTAGCGTAAATTTGTAGCCAGTTAATTATTGTAATTAAAGTGGAATTGTGTTACATTCACCATGAGATATAAGGTCAACCAAACTTTAAAGTATCTATTACTTCTTTTGTCTGAAATGTATAGTTGGTTTTGACTTTATCGTGAATATTCTGGTCTTAGTAAGCTTAGAATCTGTATTTTATTTAATTGTCTTATCATTTAATTCAATATCAAATTTAGAGTTCTGTACATCATCTTTCATCATCATCATTCCTCTCCTCTGTCATTTCAATCTTTCTTTATTCTTTTTTTTATTCTAATTCATTATCCTAATTCATTCATCATTCATTAGCTCTTATTCCATTCTCATCTTAATCATCCATTAAATCTTACACATCTTCATTCTCAGACTCATTTTATTTTATTATTTAATTATTACTTATTTTATCATTCATTTAATCATTTACATCCTCATTTACTTATTACCTCATTTATACTTCTAATTTCATATTCATTCCATCGATCTAATTATTATTTATTTATTAGTTTAACAAATATGAAGTTTATTTTATAATTTTTTTGCTTGTTTGCTTGTTGGTGGATTTTGAGGCTAGCTTGACCAGAAATTATTAATCACCTTGTGATCTTCTCTAAGATTATAGTTTCATGTGAGCTTAGCTAATAAAAAAATCATCTTTGGTTTATCATTTATTTTAGGCATATATTCTAGATTAGTTGTAGCTAGGAAGGTTACAGAGAAAGATATGGTTTCCAAACGTGTAAATTGGACTAGTTAGATTAGTGGAAAAGGCTACAGGGAAGATTATAGCACCTAAAATGTGCAGTATGATTTATTTATGATTACAGCAATGTAGGAGAGGGTTACAATTGGGATTATGCCGCTCAACATGGTGGCTTGATTGAATGATTGGGGATGATGGTTATATGAGATTATGGTACCCAGAAATGTGGAGGCCTGATTGTTCAATGATCAGAGGAGAAAGTTACATATATATATATATATTATTAGATTGGACTTGAACTCAGACTTTCAATCTTCGTACAGATATGCACTCCATCTTATGCAACCAATAGCATATGACCACATACACATGAAAAAGATAAGTAATCTCCAATATATATATATATATATATATATATCGAACCAGCACTTATCAGTTGGCACAGATCACTATCTCCCACACATATAAAATCAGTGCTCAGTTTATATTAAGGTAGTAAATCTTCAAACTTTAATGAGCAAGCTTCAATTCTCTCCACTCTCCAACTTTTCAGCCATCCATATCTCTTCAGCCATTTATATTATTGAAAATCTGATGTTGGCTGAAGAGTAGTTGGAGGGTGGAGATGAAAAAAATTTGTCTATCAAAGTTTGAAAATTTGTTATTCTAATCTAAACTGAGCACTGACTCTATATAAGTTTGGGAGATTAATATCTATACTACTATATTGGAAATCATTGATCTTTATCACATGTATGTGGTCATGTGTATCAGTTGTATGAGATGGAATGCATAGGTATGTTGAGTTTGAAAGTCTGAGTTCAAGTCCCTTCTAATTACATTATGTTTAGTATCATCAATATATATATATAACAATGTAGATTTCAACCACTTTATATAAATATAGAAATATAAATTGATTTATACTATTAGTAAAGACTAACTAAAATATTTACTGATTTTTTGCTTTTATTATAATTATTATTAGCAGTGGTACTAATTGTAATAATAGTAATAGTAATACTAATAGTAATATCAGCAATAGTAATAGTACTAACAGTAGTAGTAGAAACAAAATTTTGTCTAAACAATAAAATATCTTAGCCATTTCTTTGATAAATTTGTAATAATCAATGTGTCTTTTATTACTTTTAATCCATTACTTTCCTGAATTATTTCAGAAAATTTACTTTATTCTGATCTCATTATTAGTCAGTTATTTTTTTTTTCATTGAAGTAATTGTCTATCTAATTAGATGTCTTTTACAATTTGCTAAAGTCTTTTTAAAATTTCCACATACTTTTTGAAAAATATATCTATACCAAGAGAACATAATTTCTGAATGTTTTACATTTTTCTTATATTTAATTGACAACATGGAGGATTTTAGTCGATGTTGTCCATATGTAGATGTTCTATAATTTTATTCTATAATTTCTCTTTAAATAATTGTGCTATTTTAATTTTTTCTTCCGGAAATAACATATTTCAATATTAAAATTATCTTTTACATTTTGAAATTTTTATTTTATTCTAAAGACGTTTTACCATTTTATTGGGGAGTTGTTTATAATGTGAAGTATTTATTATCTTTAAAATATTAAAAATAATGTAGGCGATAATGGTTTTCTTCTAGACTACTTTTTAAAATAAATAAAACAAGTAATTAAAAATTTATAATACTGTATTGTAAATAAATGGCTTTAGAAATTGTTTACTAGGCATACTATGGAACACATTGATGATAATATTATATTCTTTGTATATTGTTAAAAGGTATACAAGTCTTTAAAAAATTTTAAAATGTTAATATATATATAATTCAAACTAATTAACCTAATCTTAATTAATAAAATATTAATCAGTTCTTTAACCTGAATCTAAAGAAATGTCTATATTCAGAAATACTGCATGATTTTGATATTTTTCTATTAGATAATTCATCAATTAGAAAACTATTGATTTAACAAAAGTCCAACTGAATTAATGCCTAGTGATTATAATTTATTGTTTATAGCAAAAATGAGTTTTTATCCAGTTCGAATAATTTCTTTGTTATGGTATTGAACATAAAATGAGTTGAATTTTGCAATATAATTAATAACAACCTACTGCTAAATTTGCATTTCTATTTGTCAAAATATTTTAAGGAAGTTTATAGAATAAATAAATAAATAAAATAAACAAAATATATTGTAAATATTTAGATCCAAAAAAAAAATAAGTGCATTGTTAAAATAACTAGATTTATTGTACAGAAATAAAAATAAACAGGATTCTGCTTAATAAACATCTGGTTTAAATGTTCTTTTCATAAAGTTGTATAACTTAGTATTCCCTATTCCAGGGGTGGGCAATTGTTTTGGCTCGGGGGCCACATAGGTTGGTGGAGGGCCGCATCGGGGGCCACTTTGTGGAAGCGAAGGTTAATGGAGGGCCGCATCGTTTTTTCATCACACAATAAACACACTCCTTTATTCCCTGTATTACCAAAGAAATATTTGTTTGTCCATTCTTCATTAAACACATGACATTCATTACCAATTTTACATTTTTTTGGAGCATTCATGGTTTCACAAAAGCTGGAAATATATATATTTGCTAATGCAAAGACAAAATTTAAATTAATCAGATCAACTGGAGAAGCACTGCACATCATATCTACACTGCACATATATAATGATGTGGCCATTCTAATGGAAAATATGAGATGAATATTTGGTCATGCAACAGGAATGAAGTCTCAGTCCAAGGTGGATTTTTCTGATTGTCTTGGAGGGCTGCATAAAAACTCTTAGTGGGCCGCATGTGGCCCTCGGGCCACTATTTGCCCACCCCTGCCCTATTCCATTGTCTATTGGATGTCTTACAACTTAATCAATGATATTTTTTTAAAAACATTATTGCTTTTGCTGCTGTTTTATTACATTTGTGATTGATAACGATGATAATAGTAATGTTTAATATTTTGGTGCAACAATGAGAAATTGTTTGCAATTCTAATAAAATGAAAGATATCCCTTGCAAATATTTCATGGCTTCAACTTCAGATACCAAATTGTTTTAACATTTCAGGGAAAAAAACAATATTTAAAATGGTTTATTTACTTTAAAAAATTCTTCCAAATAGTGTTATAAAACTAGATTATTTTGCTTTAGTTTATTCAAATAAAACTTAAAACAAAATATAATATTAGGTTTACAATCTACTTTAATAGTTTTAACAAGACTGTAAACCTTAGCAATGAGCGTCTGAAAAAATCGTCACTAGGGACCTCTGTAGGTCTTTAAAACACATGCTTACGCTATGAAGAAAAGAGAGAAAGCATGTTTTTAAGACCTACAGAGGTCCCTAGTGACAATTTTTTCAGACACTCATTGCTAAGGTTTACAGCCTTGTTAAAACTATTACTGAAATAATAGTGAGCGTTTAATAAATTTATAATTACAATCTACTTTAAATAAAAACAGCATATCATAATAATTAGAAGTATTTCAATAACCTATGACGTACAATATGATAAGCTTATCATAATTATTTTCTATACACTAATAAAGAAAGTGATAAAAAAACAATATTTTTTTCTATTTATATTCATACCTAAAGCAATAAAAAGGAAAAAAGTTGAGGTTGAGCCTATGAATTTGACAGACTATGCCTGAAGCATGTTCAGCTGCACATTGAAAGTTTAAAAACATAATATTTTCTTTAATTAAGAGCGGGGTAAAACGTTTATGATAAATTAAAAACAGTTTTATTTCAGGTTATACAAAGATCTTGTAATAATATTTAATCCATACAATTAATAACATTGCAAATAATTCATTAAAAATGTAAAAAATAAATATATATAGATATACTTTATGTTACATATTGAACTGACTAAGATTCAAATAGATAGGAAAAATACTCCCAGTCAAAATTATATGATGAGGTCATTCTAGAAATCAGTTACTTAAAGTGTGAATGCACCCCCCTCCCCAAAAAAGTTTCAATTCAATTAACTGTACTGAAATATTTTTAAAAAAATTCTATTTAGAAACAAAATATGATGATTTTTCTTAAATTGATCATTATAGAATAGTTTTAACCAATTCAGAATATAATTAACGTATTACTAAAAACTTTTCCAAAAGTGTATCAATCTGAAGGGTAGTTAATGCAACTTGTAAGTATGTTGGTACTCTAAACTAGTAATGTTGAATAGGAAAACAATACAAATCATTTTAATACTTTGGAAAATAGAGTTTTTATCATTATAAAAATTCTATCATCTGTGAAATATGATAGAGATTTTCTTTTTAACAAAAATACCAATTAGACCCATCTTTCCAGTCAATTACAAATATTTGTCACGTGTAATTAAAAATAAGAATAGTTCATTTTCATTTTTATTACCTAATTAAAGATTAAAAAAATATTCAAACACTATTTACACCTTCCAAAAATATCAAATTGAACCATTCAATGAAACTTCTAAAGTTTGAAAGTTCAATGTAATTTTGAGTGTCTAATAAGTTGGGAAGTATATAGAAAAAAAAATCATAGTGATAACTGAATAATTTGCGCAAATAGTTTTTGAGTTCAAAATAAATCTGAACTCTAGTAATTTAAGAAATAAAATCTTTATTTAAAAGTTCTTTCTATATCTCTAAGTTATGGGTTTGTGGTAATTATTGTTCATAACATATAAATAAATTACACAATATAACAATGTAAATTGAAGTGTTAAAATAATTTCATTACATTGATAAGGGCAAAAAAAAAATATTTGCTGTAAAAAAGCTTTTCTGTATCATTTTTAACTATATATATATATGTAATTCTTCGAAAAACAATAAAATAATTAATACAATAATTAATTTTAACTATATATATATATGTAATTCTTCGAAAAACAATAAAATAATTAATACAATAATTAATTATACTCTATTAATATGAATGACCATTTTGTAATAGGACTTCAAGTACATTTGTAATTTATTCAATTAAGTGATAGTTGCTTCTATAAGATATTATTAACTTTAAAAAATCTTATAAAAGTGTATTCCAGTAATTTTTAAAATTATTAACTTAACTTCTTTGTAATTGTAAGTGCCTAGTCATAAATTATTAATTTAAAGCATAACTTAGTTTAACACATGTCATACTATAAGAACTAAAATATTCTTAACCTAATCATTGTATCTTTTTTGTTAAATTAAAATCTCATAACTAAATTCTATAATGAGTTTAAAATATTTAAATTAGTTTATATAAGATAAAGTTTAGGAGTGCTAAATTTGTAATACTTGATTTAGGTTTTTATTCTAGTAAAATCTTAAAATTTAACTAATAGAATTGAAATTAGCAGTTGTCTTTTCTCTGTATGTGAGTGTGCATGTAATTATTTAAAAATACTTCCTTGTTCAAAAGTAATTATGTTTAAAGTTATTTAATGCTTTGTTTTATAGGTTTTTTTTACTGAAATATTATAAACATTTTAAAAGAAAACAATATACTAACATCTTATTTTAAAAAATATTAAATAAGTATTGTTTTATTTTATTGATACAATATTTTTTTATTTTATTAAATAATGTAAGATCTTTAATGTAATAATGATGTATTAATTAATTATTGTTTTGTCTACTGTCTAGGCAATTATAATTAATTATATTTATTTTTAGCATTTTTATACCCAGCAATTTAATCATTTTATCTTTTTGGAAATCTAGGTTGCATAAATTAATTAAAAATGGATATTTCCATTATCAATTATCCCTTTAATTGGTTGTCACATGACTTATATTATGTAAATCTTGACTGCTACACTTGTACATACACATCCATCATCATTCTTCTTCAGTGTGTTCAAGTATTATTTTTTTAGTTAAAGTAAAAATTATGCATTGCTAAAATAATCATCTAGTCAGATTTTATAGCCTAACCTTTTCACTATTTTAAACTATTCCAAGCTGGTACTATGGGAAATTGTTCTAAACAAGTGTACATTTCAGGAAGTGACCTGTTGATTTACAAATCTGTGATAATAGTAGATTTTTACAAAAGGTATTATTATTGCCTTGCAAGAATTTTCATTGATTTCAATTTTTTTTATCATATTCAAACTTTATGTTAGAAAGAGAATTTCAATATTAATTGACAGAACTTTTAAATTATTTTACATTAATTATGAAAAGAATTACATGCTATTTCTATAATGAATTTAAATGAGATGTTTTATTTGTAATGTTAAATATTACTATCATTTTCCAGTGTATTCTCTTTTGACTTAATTTAATATTATATTTAAATTACAACTGCTAGCCAAAATGGTAGAACCTTGAAAATGATAAAGTAATTTACAAATAGTAATTATCATTGCATAAATACTTGTTTAAAATAATTCGTGAATTACTTATCTATGTATTTTAAAAATTCTAATTTTAAAGTTATTTCTGCATTTGCATTATGTAAAAAAAATAAAATGTTTGTTTCTGTGGTCATAAAAAATAAATATGTATTTTCTCATTACAATATTTTAAATTATTTGCTAAAAGAATATTTTGTGAAGGAAATAGACATTATTATGGATTTATTTCTAATGATGTTTGTGTTCTGAATGTGGATATTAAATATTTAGTTTACCTAGGAATAGAACATATGATATGATTGTGTCAATATTTATATGCTGCTGAGTATTTTTATTTGTCATAAAGGATAAACTATAATATTGAACTATATTTATTTAGACATGTCTTTAGCGATATAAACTTTCTTATTGTTAAACATGCTTACCTGTTGTTTAAAATAATATTTATTATTAATATAGCATAAGGATTATGTATAATTATCTCTGGAAAATCTCATATGTGATTGATATAATGTATATTACTTATAAAAGATGATTTGTGCTCTATACTTTAAGTACTGATTAATTGTTTCTAACCATGCTCTAATTAAAATGTTATTTATTTATCGTACAAGATACAAGGTCTAATAACTTATATTTATTAAGTGATGTACTTCTAATTGTTGATCTTGCATAGACTTCTATGATTCTCAATCCCAATAAACAACCAATAAAAAGCATTGCAACGCGGTCAAATTTTTATATTACAGATCTTCAGTTTCACTAATTTTCATACTATTTTAAATACATAAATGTTATTTTGCGTTTAGATGGACAAATATAAAAGTGAAATCAGTCCTGAAGTGTTTATGATATTAGAAAAGTAACAGGAATCAGAAATTTAAATGTCCTAAATTATTTTCAGTTAAAATAATATAGATCTATTTTGCGAATGCCTTTGTTATAAATTATTCTTAAATATTAGTTGAACTTATTTATGACTGATCACATGATTGTTTATATTGTTTATTATAATAAATGAACATCTTAAATGGCTCTGAAAACTTAAAACGTTAAAGTTACCTCCATTTTTTCAGCCATAAAAAAGATAATGAAATTTTGAGACATATTAAACTATTTTATCATTAAACAAATTAAAGGTATAGTATGATATAATTAAAATGTTGCCATTAATAGAAAATAAAATGCAAAAACTGAAAAATATATCTGAAAGTTAATACGTAAAAATACCTCGTCTTTTTAAATTATTGGTATGAACTGATTGTTTATATATTGTTCAGAGAAAGCTGACTATTAGAAAATAATTGTATGAAATGTTCTTTAACCTAATTCCCAAGAAATAAATAAATGTTAAATTTCATAAATAGTGATAATCAATTAGTAAAAATTATTTACTTGTGAAATATTCCAAAAGTACAATAAATATTGATCAATATAATCAACAAAATTTTAATATATTAACATATAAAATAATTGTTAATGAGAGCAAGTTGTGTTTCCTTATGTGTGACCTGAATAAGATTTAAGCAATATTTTCAACATATGCACATTCATTCATGTTGGTCCAAATTTATGATAAAATATATGACAAGATTTATATTTTTATCAGGAAGAATTTAAACACATTTTCAAAGAATAAGATTATTTATGTTTGTTTTTTTTCAGCAGACAGCTTTCATTGTTATTTTTTTTCCTAAAACGTATACATCCTATTTAAATGGCAATAATTTATGACAAGCTTTTTCTTAAAAATTCAAGATTTTTATCTTTTCCTACATGCATCTATCTATAAAATAATTTCTTGCAATATTTTATGGTCTCTTCATTCAGTTAATGTTTAATAAAAGAAATAACAATAATCTTAAAATAATATCAAAATTCGGGTCTCTTTTAAACAGGAAAATCTTTTTAAAATGTAAATTTCATAAAAAATTTATCTTCATCACAATACACACAATTTACGAATATATAATCTTTATTCAGGCCATTCTCTTTCAAAAATACTAGTAGTAAAATATATTTATATACGCATTGTAGATAATATAAAAATATACTCACATTTATAAAATTCCTTCATATGTATTTAATTCACTTGCATAATATCACTTTTGTTTTTCCTTTCTTCCTTTTAATTAAAGCAGCTTTCAACAATTATCTTCAACATAATGATAAGATATAAATTTCTCAATAATTTATATTTATGAGCATTTATCAAAATTATTAAATATAAATGTTATTTCACCTCACACATACTAAAAATATTAAAGATAAAGACCGTACAAATACTTAAGTTTTCCTTGATAATATGGTTAAAATTCTTATGGCTTCTGATACACTTTAGGCTGATGATTTGATGACAACTATTAGTCTCCAAAAATTATTGTGGTTTTGTTAAGTTTCAGAATGAAATTTTATTGACAGAGAACTAATTCATTTATCCAAACATTGATTACATTAAAATAATTATTTAAAACTATACTTTAACTTTACTAAAAAAATATTTTATAAAAATTAAAACTTTTAAAACTAGACCAGAATAAACAAACAAAACAAGATAAAAATTAGATTAAAACACAACAACTGTCTAGACTGATTGAACAGCAGTATGCATATCTATCTTATCCAGTGATTGCATTGGTTGATCCATGTTCTTAAATATTAATTTTCATATAAATTAAATTTTTATCAAACAAATAATTTCTAAAATAATGTGACTAATTAATTTTATATTATATAAAATTTCTTCTATATTCTATAATGTAGATTACTTTTATTTAAACATTAAACTACTTTTTAATAATTTAAATATTAATTTTAAAGTAGAAAATATTATTTAGACAACAAAATAAAAAAACAATAGCTACTTTTAAGATAAAATTTACAAAACTATTTTGCAACATTTTAATGTTTCCATTTTACTAATAAAAAACTAAAAATTAATATTTCTGACTAAAATAATGTAAGCTCAAAGACAAATACATACACTTTAAAGACATATGACATTTTTCAGAACATTCTAGAACAATTTAATTACTACTTATTTAAAATAAAAACTTAAATAAATAAAATTATTTAAAATATATTAACAATGTTATATAATATTGTAATCAAACTATTGTTTTAACATGATATTCAAAGACATTAATTAATTTTATCTTTCAAATAATCTATAATATATTACTTTTATCATTAAAATTATATTAAAACAACTTTAAAATACTTTAAATATCTTTATAAAATTTTTATCTAACAAGTTTAAACTTACTTTACTGACAAAATTAACATAAAATATTATGGATTAATATATATTTCTTAAAACTAGCTATTTTTAAATTATTCTTAAAAAGTCTGTGGCAAATTCATCAATTAAAATTCCATGAATCCATATTTTAATGTTAGCAACTTCTCTATTTATTAAATACATTTTATTCCTATTTATAAAAATTGCCTCTTTAATTTTTTATTTATTATGGTTTCTCTCTTCATGAACAATTTTCCCACTTTCAATATCAAATTTAAATTTATATTTACATGTTTGTTCATGATCAAAAATTTCACTTGTGGATTTGAAATAAATGAAATAGATATCCATTGTTTACTATCAGTCTTCATTTTCTTTAAACCATTATAACTCTTTTTAAATTGACATAAATTATTGATTATTTGTTCCATTTATAACCAACACCAAGAAATTCCTAGAAACTGTAAATTAATTATCCAAGACAGCAATTGGTAGATAATTAAAAAACAAAATCAGAGAAAGCTATGAATTTATTAATTAAGATCAAAGCAGCAATTTTAGGATATGTTTTTTTTTTATTTATAGGCTTCAACTAATATTTTTTTCTTTTAAATGGAATTTCACAAATTGACCGATGGAGTAGGTAATATTAAGGGTTATGATATCAGACTTTGAGAAGAAAAAATTGGGAAATATTAGATATGAAACGTGGACATATACTTTACTATCAAAGCACAAATTTTGGGAGCACATGTTAGGTGATATTCTTTATAAATAAAAGATAAAATACTAAATGGCAAAATTAATTACTCCAATTAATGCAAAGTATTTAATGCAAAAACTCAGGCATTTTCCCATCTATGTTTATTTTGATTAGTAAACACAGAAAGTTTTTATCTAGATCTATAGAATGCTTTTAATTATATATATATAATCCCAGTACATAACACTATACTGAAATAAATATACAAATATTAAGCAATTAAATCAATCCACATGGTTAAGAAATCCATTACTGCCTCTATGAACTCTGATGTATTTATACATTAGTTCACAGAGGGCAGTACTGGATTTCTTAACCATGTGGGGTGATTTAATATATATATATATATATATATGGTCATTTGGAATTGTTCCTGGAAATGTGATTTTAAATGCATGAAATAAAATAAAATGATCATTACAGCAGTTACACTTATAATTGGGGCAAAATCATTTCATTCTAAAGAAAATGAGTAAGCTGCTTAAGGATTTTTTTGTCTTTTATTTTCATTATTTCGATATCTGAAATATTATGTAATTCCAATATTTTGTTAATTTCATTTTATTCAGGTATATATCTAACATATAATCATAATGTTAAAGGTAGTATATGCAAATGGGTTTATTGAAGTTTATTGTGTTATGGGGAGATCGCAGTGGGAGACTTGTATATGCTTTATAAGTTTTCATAAAGATATGATTGTAATTTTAATATATTTTGATTTTTTTATATATATATTTTTAAAATATTGTATATTTTGCTTTGAATTGGTGTATAATTATTATTGTTGTTGTTTTAGTTATTATTATTATTATTATTATTATTATTATTATTATTATTATTATTATTATTATTATTATTATTATTATTATTATTATTATTATTATTATTATTATTATTATTATTATTATTATTATTATTATTATTATTATTATTATTATTATTATTATTATTGTTGTTGTTGTTGTTGTTGTTGTTAACCATGTATTTATTGTAGTAATTGTATTGATGACTTTTTGTTTTTCTTAGATGTTATTTATTAGGCTTTTCCCTAAATTAACAGTAGATACTAATGAGGCACTTGTACAAGTGTAGTATGGAGTCAGTATTGCTCTGTTCACTTTATTGCAAGCTTGTTCTCTCACTACCACCAACCATAAATATTTTTGTATTTCCAGTTGTGTATTATAAAAGGCAGTTGCATGATTATATTCTACTTCTCTTATTATATATTTTCAAGTAATTGTATGTTGAATAAAGTATTAAGTTTGTATTCCTCCACTTCATGAGCTTTTGGTTATCTAAGACTAATACAACATATTTATTATATTATACATCATTTAAATTATTAATTATATATTAAAAAGATATGCACTGATTTCAATGTAGATATACTTTATATATTATCAGCTAGAAAATGTTATTATTCTATACAAATGCATTATTAAATTCAGACTGTAAAAGTTTTTATTTATTTATTAATGAGTATAATTTGAAAATACCACAAAATGGTATATTATGTAAGTGTATTGTATCCAACTTATGTATGATTGATGTAAAAGTTCTTTTAATTTATTTTATTGTAAATAACAGTAGATAAGTTTTATATATATTGTGCCCTTTTGTATGGGTCTTCATAAATTGTTCTATCAATTTTATTAAAAAAAATTTAAATTCAAGATATATTTCAGCTGTGTGATGTTAATTTTTATTAATAATCTTTTAAAAGTTTAATTAAGTAAACTATGATTATTTGAAGTGTGATGTTATGCTAATATTTGAGAGAGACGGTTCAATGAGGAAAAATTATAATATTATATGGTTGGGAAAACTGGCCATAATCAATACTGCATTAATAGGTTTTGTAAATAGATGTTTAAAGCTAAAGTTTAAGAAATGACAACTTAAAGTTAAATGAATGATATATTTATTGATGATAAAAAAATAATAGTAAGTGAATGTAGAATATTTTTTGTTATTAATAGTATATAATAGAAGATGAATAGTAAATTTTTAAATATCAATTATTATTTTAAAAGTTGTTATATTATTTTATTTAAAAATATTTTATTTTACAAAAATTGGATTGTTAGTTTATTTTTAGATAATTACAAGCGTTTCTATCTGTGTTGTAAGTCATGTGATAGATAGACATATGTACACATATACTTGTGAGTTTTTTAGTGAAGTTACAAAGCTATTTTAAAAATTCTATTATAAGATTTAAAATATTATTTGAACACTACGAGATAAAAATAAAAATTAATTAGTATGAAATATTAAATCTTATTTTTTTTTATACTGTTTAAAAAAAAAATGAATATAATGAATAAAAGTAGATTTTAGTTTGCTTAAGAAAAATAGACTTATAAAAGTTAAAAGTGAGATAAAGTAAAAAATATATTTTTTTTAAAAAAAATGTTTAATGGATTTAAATAAAAGATAAAAATTAATTTGGGAATTAAATAATGTAATAAATAATAAATATTAGATGAGTCATTATTTATTTTTAGTTTTGATTTTGTATTGTTGGCGAGATATGTAAATAGGTTAGCAAGGTGATTGTTTAATTTACCAATCAAGTGGGTAATTGATTCCGGTATAAAAAGCTGAGATTCAATTATTTAAGGGTGATTATGCTTTTTTTTTCTTCTGTTGTTAAGTGTGCTATTAAATATAGCCAAGTAAAATATTATAACCACTCTCGTAATAGTTATTAGTTTATAAAGAGAGTAGTTTAAATAATTTAAAAAAATTTACCGTTAAATATGCAGTGCTAATTGTTCATAATCCCTATCGATCGTTTTTGTCAAAGCCTAATTTTGCTATCAAATAGTCATGGAAGTACCACATTTATATAAAGTATATTGGAGATATTTGATTAAAAATATAGTTGAAGCCGTGTTAATTAAAATAAATTATTTATGGGTAAAGTTAAAATGTTGGAATTCATATGAAAAGACAATATTTATACCAGACCGGCAAAATAATACGGTAAAAGAAATAAATTTAAAACTTGTAGTAATTTTAAAAAATAGATATTTTGTAAAAAAAATTGCAGAAAATATTTCTTTGTGAAGAAAGTATTTAAAATAGTTTATTTTAAAACTGTCTTTGAATAAAAATGAAAGTTACAGATAATTACTGAAATACCTGACATAGTAAGTCTTTGTTATTTTAAAAGACTATACGTATGTAAATGATTTTTTTTAAACCCGATAATTTGGAAACTTTAATAGCAAATAAATACCTGTAGACAGAAAAGAAAGTGACATGGTATTAAAATTCTGTATGCTGGTTATACAGAAGAATTTAAAAAAAATGTTTTGCTGAAATATTTTAAGAAAATGCGCAATAAGTGTATGGGAAGCCCGAATCAATTTTATCATATTTAAAGAAAAACACTACAAGACATCATTTAATCCTAGGAAAGTAATAACTTTTGAAGAATTTTTCTTTGTTAATAAATCGGATCCTTTAAAATCGACTTACTTATTTATTTATTTATGATGGAACTTATTTATTTATTTTTATTATTTAAAAAAAAAAAAAAAACTGCCGTTCGTCTTATTTTATGGAAACTATTTAAGCTTATGCACTATGAAGAAAAGGAAGCAGTTGTTGTTTAGAAGTTTCATTACCAGAGGAAAAAGAACATTTTATTGCATGAAAACAACATGGGAGTTTTAACGTAAATATATATATTTTTTTTTATTTCACTAATATTAATATTAAGTTGTTTATTATCTGTTAGGGATAAGAAAGCTACATAAAAGAATTAATTATTTATTAATATAACCCTTAATTTTATAAAGGATTATATTTTTAATAACTTAAAAGCTTAATATTTTCAGTATGATTGTAATGTATGAATGTTACGTTATTTTGTTAATTTATGGTTCGAGAAGACATTGTCCAAGTGATTAACAAGTTGGAATATCACTTATGGTAATGATTGTACAATATTAATAATTTTAATGTATTTTTGTTTTCCTTCTCTTTAGCTGAACCAAATATTATATGATTTTGAATGAATGTATGGATACATAATACATTGTACACGCATAAGATTTATAGAAATTTATTTTATTTTAAAATATGCATACTTTTATTTTATAGTATAAAGTTATTATAACTTAATGAGGGAAGTAATTGTATGATTCTTTCGTGACTGAACTTTAATATTCCTGTTATATGGAAAGTATTGATTTATTATATTGGTACAAGTCTTTTTTTTTTTTTTTTGTATTTTGTTCACAAATTAGTAAGAAGTGAAGTAATCTTTTCGGTATGATTAGATAGTTTAAATTAATATTTTATATGCAAATTTATTTGTTGGTTTAAGAGTATATTGCAAGTATTTTGACGAGGTATAGGATGAGTTTGTATGGCAATTTAAAAAAAAGGATGGTGAATTGAAAATAGATTAAAATGAGATTTAAATGATATTTAAATATAGAATTTTATTAGTAATTATGTGAATATGATCAATTCAAGTAAAGTAGAGAATAAAAGTTAAATCAAGAAAAGAATCATAGATTTTTTTTTTTTTTTTTTAATCTAGTAACTTTATGAAGATGTGTAATTTATAAGTAAAGCTTGTTTTTTGAAAAATTGTTGAACAACTTTAAGTATTTTTTTTTTTTTTTTAAAAATACCTACATGTATTGCATATTTTAATTAGTGATATATTATAATAGAACAACATCGGAGTGAAATAAATAATTATATAATTGATAAATATTACTCAATATTAAGGAGTTACACCAGTGAATACATTTAATTGATATTAAATTGATACTAATTAGGAGATATAATATATGATAACTATATTATAATGGAAAATATCTATGGTATATTTAACTAGAATAAACATTTTAGTTGTTAATCTTTTTTATATTTTTACACAAATGATGTATATATATTTTTTGATGAAAGTATACCATAGTAATATTTGATATGAAATGATTTTTAAAAAATGCAGGTTCCTAAATTCTATTAACTGTGAATTTTCAAAAATTTTAATAAATGTCTAGAATAGTTGAATAATTTGGGGTAATGGAAATAATGTAATAATTTTTTTATTTTTTATTTTTATTTTATTTTCCTCTTGGAATGTAAATAGTGTATATAAGTTGTTTATTAAAGTTAATGTAATAAAATTTGTTAAACTTGATTATAAAATTGTGTCGAATCAGTTATTTTACACTGCAACATATGACAACAGATAATTTGAATAAAACATAATATTTATACAATATGAATTAAATCATTTTTTTAAAAAAGTACAGTATTTTCTTAATATGATTTTTCAGAAATTCATTGACAATAATATATTATTGTTATGATGGTCATAAAATAATTATAATGCACTACATAAAAGTATAATATTATTTATTGTCACATATTATTAAATTATTAAGATTTTATCATATTTTAATTAAGATACTATATGAAGATGAAAGACATGTAGATTATTTACTTATTTCTTAATGATTAGTAGTATAATAAAAATAGATAAGGTTAACTTATATACTGGATATTGTTATTATTAGTTATTTATTATTATTGTAAGTTAGGTGTAGTTAGGTTTGATATTAAATCCCTTATCATGCCTATCTGCAGGAATTATAATTACTTTAAGTTAATTAAAAGAACCTGAGATTATTTTAGTTATATTCCTTTGATAAAAGATTAAAATCTATTTATTAATATTATTTTAGTTAGTTAATTTTTATAAAAGCCATAGGAGTGCTATAGATGTATTAGTTGAGGTAATAAAGAGGTAATAGTATTCTTATGCCATTGACGTAGTGTCTTGTGGGACATGGCTCAATGTAAATTCATATTACTACTTGTAACTTCACTTCATAGTCTCATGATTTAGTAAATATTTATTTATTTAGTTTATAACATCGAACCATATTGATATTTTGTTAATTAGAACTGATTTGATAAGATGCAGAATTGTAGAATATCTTTAATAATAATTATACACATTTTAGCCAAGCATAACCATTTATCTGAGCTAGTCACATTTTATTATAATATATATTTTCTGGAAGTGAGGGTACAATATATATATATATATGAAAAACAAAAACAAGTTATAATCACATAACTTGCTATCGCTTGTATTTATGATTAATAGATGGCACTTTACTGAAACCACCAACATTATGTGTCTGAAGACATTACATGTCTGAAAAATTCATGCTTGCAAACTGATAAGAATGTGTTGCATAATGCTTGGAGTCAGTGTTTAGATCTAGTTTCTAGCCCTATCCTTCACCGATGATAGCAAATTAGCTTTAAATCAGCTGATCTGAAGGTGGAGCAAATGAAAGAGATAGTGAATTCTGACTCTTTTGATGTTTATGTAAACAAATATATGCTTGTTTGGTGGTTTTGGTAAAGCGCCATCTATTGATCATAAATACAAGTGATAGCAAGTTACGTGATTGTAACTTGTTTTTGTTTTTCATATATGTACCTTTAAAGGTTTTTACAATGATATATATATATATATATATTGCAGAGGCTTTGACTATGTGGTGAAACTGAACTGATATCAGACCCATGTAGCTATCTGGCTTGTTAGGCTGGGTTTGAAGACATTACATGTCTGAAAAATTCATGCTTGCAAACTGATAGAAACTTGTTGCATAAACACTTGGAGTCAGTGTTTAGATCTAGTTTCTAGCCCTATCTTTCACTGATGATAGAAAATTAGCTTGAAATCAGCTGATCTGAAGGTGGAGCAAATGAAAGAGATAGTGAATTCTGACTCTTTTGATGTTTATGTAAACAAAATATGCTTGTTCAGTGGTTTTGGTAAAGCACCATCTTTTGATCATATATATATATATATATATATATATATATATATATATATATATATATATATTGTCAAATGATGAATTATATATATATATATGTTTAGTTTTTTGTAATAAATATTGATTTTATTCTCTGTGGTCGTTGCCATTTGTCACATCCACATACCAGAAAATTTATTTAAACAGTCAAAGTGCTTGAAGTTAATATATGAGTACATACTATTTTGAAATTGTCACATTGACACAATTCATACCATCCATTATATATGGAATTAAATTTCTATAAGATTATTCTATTGGTATCTTTATTTTAAGATTACTTAGTGATGTGTGTGATGCAACAAATGTCATTTTACCTACTGCATCACTTTAACTTTGCTGTTGATAGACAATCATTTTAAATTTTAAATAACTTAATTTTATTTAACCGCTAACATAAGAAGCAAAATAAGAGTTATTTGTTTCTAGCCATTATTATGTTTAAACTCATGTCTAGATAAATTTGTACATTGCTTTAAAAAAAGAAAGTGTTGATTAAGCTGTTAAAAAAATAAGAAGCTCATTGCTATGATCGCTGTTAATTAGTTAAAAGAACCTAAATTATTTTATTATTTTAGATTATCACTGCAAAGCTAGTATTCTTTACTAATAAATTATTTAATATTTAATACTCCCAAATTATCATGTATTATTACTATTGGTGAAATGCACACTCACATACACACAACAAATAGTTTTAGTTAAATTTATTTTAAATAAAGCAAATATATGCAGACACACATATATGTGGCAGTATTAGCAATGGGTTAAATGTGGTTGTTTATGAAGCTGATGCATGGATGCTTATAAAAATAAGCACATACCCAATCTTCAGATTATACACATGGGTGTCATTTTATGTGGTAGATAGGTTCCACAGAAAATCCGCATTAAAAAAATTGCACAACAATAGGCTTAACTTACTTTGAAAAATGTGGGATATGTTTTTTAATATTTAAAAATCACATAAACCCAAAGCAACAAGGGAAAATTACTTTAAAATTTGCATAAATAAAGTAAGTAAATAAAGTATGACTAATAAAAAATTTCAAACATTTGAAAAATTTAATACAAGATAAACTTTTTTTTGCTTTTTTTTATTAACTATGTAATTTATTTTACATTTTTTCATACATATTTTAATCATTATCACTATTTGATAAAATGCACCCAGCCCTCCATTGATGTGTGTCATAAGCTAGTACATTCTTTAATTATTTTTTTTAATATGTCATTTAGCTTTCTGGAGTATCATATAGATAGATTATAAACTTTTGACTGTTCTTCTAAAATGGAGATAATTTATTGCTATACTCTGACAGTTTTGTTTAATTCCATCACATTGTTCAAGTATATTACAGTTAAAAATATTTTATGTGATGAATTAATATTGAACACAGTGTTAACATCTTAAGCAATATTTTTATAACACCTGTTAGTAATAAAAATAATTTTCTGGTCCTTCATTTTCCATTGTTCTATGATCTGTCTATATTGTTGATTATATTATTATGAACCTTATCAATTTCTGCATGGTTTTACCTACAGCATTTTAAAACTAATTTTTGTGATTACCATAGATAGAAAAATACCCATTTATAAACAGAGAGCTTTGCTAATTGCTCAACAAGGTTTGTGATAAATGCTTAGGAAGAGAAAGCATTTAAAATATCTTTATCAGAATCCACACCCAAAGCCCAGATCAATGATTTTGTGCTTTGGCACTCTTCAGTAAGGTGCTAGATATTTTCAGGCACTAGATCTAAAAATACCAACCTAAAGCCAGCATTTATCTAAGAGTTAGCCATTGAGTAGACAATCTGAATTTTTCAGACACCTAAATGTCTTTAAATCCAGCTATCTAACTCAAATAGCTTTATGGGGATCAGAGATCTTCAACTAAACCATATATTAATAGTCTTATCAATATAATATAACTTAACACTTAAAGCAAAGGCTATAAATAATCAATAAAAAATTTAAGTCATATATCACACGACTCCACTTCTTTTTTTAAGATTGTAAAATATAAACAAAGAGCTTTGCTAATTTCTCAACAAGCTTTGTAATAAATCCTTAGCAAAAGAAAGCATTTAAAATATCTTTGTTAAAAACCACACCCAAACCTCAGGCCAATTTTGCTCTTCTAATATCTTGGTATTATCAACTTTTAAAGTAATCAGAACTTACTAATTATCTCTTCAGAGTTATTGTAAATATTCACATGCAAACTTGAAAATTGCATTAAAATATTAATTAGTATATCATTTGGCAACAAATGTAGAATTGGACTAAGTGATTGAAATTTAGAAATCTGTTTTTCAATTGTAAACTATAAGAAACAAAAATATGTTTTATATTTTTTTGCAATTTAAAACATTTTAAAAATAGTAGTACAGGAATGATACTGTTACATTTTTTCAATCATGTAAATATGATTTTCAAAATGGATGCTTAGTTAAAATATAAAATAAGAATTCTGATTAATTAAAGACATTACTGATAAAAAACTTATGGATAGCATCATTTATTTATATATCATATTATTTCCTATGGGATGAAACCTAAATATCTTAATATAAATATATATTGTGTTTGTTTACGGTATGTTTACCAGTATTATGTATGTATATCATTTAAAATGATTATTTTACGATATTATATTATTTGGCAACTTGACAATTTAAAATTAAACATTAACTATGTTATAGTATAACGTTATAAAGGATACAGCATATAGATATATTCTGAAATGTTATTTATATTGAGGCTGTTGTTTACTGTAATGCAACTAAACTAATATAATAATGGCTCATACTCTTTATTGCTTGTTATTGCAAAAATAATTAAAGATTATATTCGTAATTATAATTTATGCGGATTATTTTTATTAGTTTGTTATTGTTAAAATTAAAACACGCAATTTTCTTTTATAATTATATGATATATAATTACAAATAGAAATTGCGTGTTTAAATTTAAGTTGGTTTTATAATTAGTCCACTATAACATACTAACCGTCCAACAGTGTATAACAGTCTATTCCTCCGGTGGCTAAATTGGACTGCAAATGATTTGTTAACTGAAGACATTAGTTTCCCTCATTCATTTTTTATAAATTTAAACTTTAATTGTGTGCTAAAAGTTTATCAGTTCTATTAAAATACTAATCACATGTCTATATATATATATATATATATAATTTCAAAACCAACTGATTACAATATTAATATTTTAAAGTCATATATTATTTAATTTTATTCGTACTCAACTTTAAGATTAATACTAGAAAAGTATAATAAAGAGTCTGTCTTCGTACATTAATTATTAAATATATATATATAACGTTTAGAAACTTATAATAATACTAACAACAACAGTAGTAGTAGTAGTAGTAGTAGTAGTAGTAGTAGTAGTAGTAGTAGTAGTAGTAGTAGTAGTAGTAGTAGTAGTAGTAGTAGTAGTAGTAGTAGTAGTAGTAGTAGTAGTAGTAGTAGTAGTAGTAGTAGTAATAATAATAATAATAATAATAATAATAATAATAATAATAATAATAATAATAATAATAATAATAATAATAATAATAATAATAATTATTAATGATTCTCTACAAATGATCTTTTAACGTTTAACTCACTTTTCCTATCTCTAGTCTCTTTTGTACATCTCAACTCAGCACTCCTTTTTTCATTCATCTGTCTCACATGTGGTTACATTTCTCAGTCATTTAAAATGTCTTGGAATCAAGTTAAAGATTTTGACTGTGCATCTATTATCATCTGTTCTAATAATACTGCAGCCTTGCTTAATTTTAGTTTCTTAATTATTTTGATGATGTCATTAATATCTGCTTATTTCGTGTTTTGCCCTTCTTACTACTCCTAGCATAGGTATTTCCATATTTCAGTGTGTAGTGGGCAGTTTCAGTGTTGCTCTTCTGTTAAATAACCAAGTCTTAGATTCATAAGTAATAACTTGTAAATCACATTAGTTAAAAATCTTTCTTTTTAACCCAATTCCATATTTTATTTTAATACTGTTATTTCTTTTAAAAACACTTAATCCAAATTTCATTTTATGATTAATTTCATCCTTTAGTTTCTATCTCTATCAGTAATCTATCCAAGATATTTATATTTGTTAACTTTTAATTCATCTTTATCGATATTCATTTCCATTATTTGAAAAAATCAATTGCACATTATTATAGGTGTTTTAATAGTTACTTTCAGTTCTATTTTTCTTACTTTAATCTGATAATGTTTGCAAAATTTCCTGAAGCTTTGAAGCATTATTTGCAAAAAAAAACAATTACATCATCACTAAAATTATTCACATTTAGTGCACGCTTCTCCACCTTCTTTTTGACACTGCTTAAAAATCCCTATCCTTTGCTTCCCTATGCAAACCACCAGACTAGCTTCAACCTTGTAGCATTCATCTGAAAGGAGCTTTGGATCATTAAACAATACAACTCACTATGATCTAAATGTATCTTCTCTGATCTTAAAATTTACCTTTATGTTATATTATCAAATCAACATCACAAATTGAAAAAAATGTTTTCAATCTAATCTAACTTGCTTATTTACTCATATGAAATTGAATTCAATTCAGCATCTATACATTGTGATGTATAGGAACTGAACTGGGTTCAGATAAAAAAAATTGTAACTGATAGTAGCTATAAGATTGAAACTGGTTTTGGGATTTGGGGGGGGGGGCACTGAAGAAAGATTTATTATGCACATTCATCTGGCAACTATCATTGCTTCCCTGGTCATAGAATGAAGGTAATGCTAGTTATTAAAAAACCAAGAACACAATAAGGTATAGAAACTGACCTGAATTCTAATCTATTTTACTATATAAGCAAGTTGGTTTACATAGAAAAAAAACGTGTATATGTTTTTTTAGGTTTTTTTGATAATGTGATAGTATAACATAGAGGTAAATAATAGGAACTGGAAGAAAGATGCTTTAGAATCTAAGGTACAATTGCACTGTTCCATGATATAAAGCTTCACACTGATAAAAGCCATAAGCTTGAAACTAAAATTAAAACAGGCACATCTCTCTATTAGTGCAAGCCAGAGTAATCAATGGATGACAGAAGGCTTGTGCATACAATTTCTATCTAGTGCCTACTCATCCAATATTCCCAGACTAGTTTCTGACTTGAGGTCTTTGTCAGTGAAGAGCTTTGGATCTGAGAGCACTGCATCTAGATCTCAGGATCTAATGCAACCCTCCAGCAGCCATCTTTTATTTCTACTCAACTACAAAATTATGAGTCTTAAATTGACAACACTAATATTTTCAATTCAAGCTCATCAGCTTATATAGTCATATAGGTCTGAACTCAGTTCAATACCTATGCATTTTGGTGCCTTTGGTTCTCTAATAACCATAGCCACAATTATCCTATTTGGCAGGATTGGTTTTAAGCCAATAAACATCATATGATCACCATTTTAATGCTTGCTATCAACTGTTATTAAAACAGGCAAAACTCTCTATATGTATTGCCATTCAGTGCAAGACTGTTTTAGTAACAGTTAAGAGCAAGCGTAAGAAATGGTGATCATGTGATGCTTATTGGCATAAAACCAATCCTGCCTAATAGGATAGTGGTGACTATGGCTATTAAAGAACCAAAGATACCAAAATGTATAGGTACTGAACTGAGTTCAGAGCTATATGACTATATAAGCTGATGAGCTTTGATTGAAAATATTATAGTGTTTTCAATTTAAGTCTCATAGTTTTGTAGTTAATCAGAGATAAAAGGTGGATGCTGAAGGGTTGCATTAGATCCTAAGATACAGGCGCAGTGCTCTAAGGTCCAAGGCTCTTCACTGATGAATGCCACAAGCCAAAAACTAGTCTGAGGATATTAGATGAGTAGGCACTAGATGAGGATTTTATGCACAAGCCTTCTGGCATTCATTAATTACTCTGGCTTGCACTAAGTTGCAATACATATAGAGAGTTTTGCTGTTTAAATAACAGTTAACAGCAAGCATAAGAAATGGTGATCATGTGATGTTTATAAGCTTGAAACTTGTCTAAGAATTTTGGATAGAAAAATACAGGACAGTAATTTATTAAGCACTGTCTTTTGTGAACTGTTATTGCATTTAAAACTTAGCTTAAGTGCAAAAAAGAAGGTGGAAATGTATGCTACTAAAACATCAATATGTCTTCTGAAGACACATGATTTTTTATAGGCTTTATCTCCAATTGTTTTTACTATCTTAGCTTTTCAATTTAATCCACAAAATAGTTATTGTAAACAGCTGCAAGAGAATGTGGACTCACTCTGTTGTGCACTCTTTATCAATATTAATCATTCTAGGATCTTTAATCAAATTATTGCTGTTTCATTTATTTTTCACAATATGACAATATCCTTGGATTATATCTTAATGATGTAATGCTTTAACTATTATAGAAATTATTTTAAAATCAAATGCCTTTTCACATCTACAAATTTCAATGTAGGGGGAATATTGTTAAAAGGTAGAACAATTCTCAATTTTTACCTTAAATAAATCATAAACGAAATCCACTTGACAACATAATTTAAGTTGTTTCTAAACAATAGTATTTTTTCCAAAAGTGTACAATTTTAGTAAAGAACATTTCCAAACTGAAACTATTAAAGTTATTAGGAATTTAAAATGTCAATTTTAAAGACAAATATTCTATTAAAAATTGACAGGAAAATTTAAAATGTTTTGAGTTACAAAATTTCAAAGGGGTGCTCAAGTGATTCTTAAAAAGTAAATAGTCTTGTTGTCAGTAGGATGGTCTAAAGCTTGAATTATATAAATAGGTCTGATTTCTTGCTGCATGGGTTTATTATATATTTTTTTGTAAAGTGTTGTCTACCAGAATCCATGCTAGCTTTGACTCTGAGATGTTTGGCTCGGCAAAATTTAAGTTTGCTGTCTCACTCTAGGAAAAGATGGCAATTGCAGACCATTAAATGGCTAAGGGAATGATCATCATCACAGGGAAGGACAACTTTCCTACAGCCTATCATAAGAATAATGCCGCTATGCCACCATCTGATGTGCCTGCATTACAAGATACAACCAAGAAGACTGATAATATTCTTTTAAAGACTGCAGAGCTCTATAAATTAATCTTTAAATGTGTAATATTAAGCTAACTTATTTACTGAAATGACCGTTCAATATTATCTCTTAAAACTCTTTAAATTAAATTGTTTATACGATAAACTATGTAAACTTATCTAAATTCATCTTTATACTGTAGAATGATTTATTTCCAACCTTCTTTCTTAAAATCTGTTAAATAAAATCATTTATAAATTAATGTTATAAATCTTGCCTGAATTCCCCTTTATAAAATAAAAGTCTATTTTTTTATAATCTATAAATAACTGCAATCAGTTATATCTTAAAATTTTCAAAACTGTAGTCATGTCTAGATTTATTGTTTTAGCTATTTTGTTTAAATTATATATATATATATATGTCCATCTTTTGAAAAGCAAATAATAATTGTTAACTGATCTGCAACAGAGATAATTAAAATCTCCACTTTAAATATTTTAAAAAAGCTACTTGGCATATTAAATCACTGTTTCAAAATAATATATTGATAGATAATTAATAACTGATCACTATGCGCTTGTTTTTATCGTGATTCTATATATGTTATAAATTGCATTATATATTGTGAGGGTTTGCTTAATCAGTTAATATAAATTATGACTTTTGATATCTGTTAGTTAGAAGGGATATGCTAGCTAGAGATGATATTAAAGTGTATTTGTTAATGTTTATTAATGCCCATCAAATATGCTTTCCCTCCTTAATATATATATATATATATATATATTGTAAGGGATGGAATTCACCCTTTACATTAAAGTGCCATTTATGTTTTAAAAAAAATAAATCAGAAATTTATATTTGATGTAGGAATTTCTATATAGGTATCTATTGTTGTTAGTTATTGTTATTATTATTTAGTTCATTTTAATTTTATTATGATATGTGCCTTTATTGGTGATTGGGGAATTTAAATGGCAATGATGATATATAAATTTGTATATGTATGTATATACAAATATTGTATATAAAAAAAAAAACAGCATATAAATTGCTACTATATATTTATCTTGTATTTTTATTTGGCAATTGTTTAGGATGTAATGTAATTGTTTGTTGTTTATTTCTTTATTTATTTTGTAAACTGCAAAAATAATTTTTTCAATGTAATATTTTTTTTTTATTGATATTATTTTTGTTTTGGTGTTTTAAAAATCTCAACAATTGTTGTATTGAAAACTTTCAGTAGTGCATGAAAATGAAAATTATTTAAAACAGTAGAAAGAGATCACTATAGCAACAAAAGGAAATAAATGCCTTTGAAAAAGAAAGGAAGCAAGACTTTTACTTTAGTCTCTTCTACAAAAAATTTTTTTGGCATAAATACTATAATTATTGGATTGAGATATAGCATTAAAATGAGAGCTAAAACAAAAGATTACTATTCACAGTGTTTGAACTCTTTAATATCTTATTCACCATTATGATCTAGTGAAAATACATCAATTATTACCAAGCAAGGGTTTGAGACGAACTAAATAGCTATTTATCAAACATAGGATTTCAAAATTAATCACAGATTACAAAGTTAAATCAGTTTATCATTTTAATTGATTCATCATCCTTTAACCCAGATAATAAAAATAATAAAATGCTATCAATTCATCATTCAAAACAGAAAACTTATGGATTCGTACAATTTGTTTTTTAAGTTATTTCAATCTACCAGGGATAAACAGAATCAAATAAAAAAATAAATAAATCTTAAATTATTAGTGAACAGTGAAATGAAGAGACAGTAAAGAAAATTAAATGGGGTAACTAAAATTTAGTTTTATTTTATTTTTTTTGTAAAATTGAATTTAAAGTTAAGTGTTTATAAATAATTGCTTTTAGATTTTTTAATTTATTGATATTTTTTTTCTCTTTTTGATTTTTAAAAACTCACATATAGATAAGAAGTGCAAATAGATCAATTTATTTTTATTTTTTTTTAGTATTGACAAATGATCAAAGATATGTTAAACTATTATTTGTTAGTAAAACACTTGTTGTTGGATTTAAAAGCATTGTATATACATATGCCAAGCATAAATATTGTGTATATATACATATGCTGAACAAAAACACTATTCATAATTTAGATTGAGAGTATTTGCTTGCATGGAGATTATTTATGAATTATTTAATAATTTTCTTTATTATTTAATCATTTTTAATTTTATTATCAGATGTGTTTTAAAAGGATAGAGCAGAATATAAGTTGTAGATAGATATTCTTACATGCATTATATAGAAGTCATTTATATATTTTGTTCATCTATAAAGTTTACATAATATGGGTCATATATATATATATATATATATATATATATATATCATAGTAAGCATTTCATGAAACCCAGATTAATAAAGTTATGAATTAAGATGTTGAATTTGCAGACTATGATAAAAGCCTTTTATAAATAATAAGCACCAATAGCTGGTTCTTGCAGTATAAAAAGAAGTATGATCCAATGTAAATGTAGCAAATAAATATCTATATAGCATAGTGGAGAAAGAATTCTTATGAGATTTTGTGTTATTTTATTATTGATTCAATATCAACTTATCATTAATTCAATATCAACTTATCATTTTTTATTTATTTATTAAAGTTCTATATATGATAACTAATAAATGGTTTCTATATAAACATAAATTCTAATTTTTGCCAATTGTTGGTAAACATTTTTCATTTAATTCAAGTTGAACTCAAATGGAAACTTGAAAAGTAAACCAATTTAATGTATTCACATATATATATATATATTATATTGCTATAAGGATTTAATCACAATTTAAAATAAAGCACATATCATTTGTTTATAAGAAATGACTTGGTGTTTTTATTTAAAATTTATTAATATTTTTATTTTCTCTTTTGAATGCAGAAGTCATTAGTTAATTTGGTAGATTTACAAATAATTAAATGATAACATTGTGTTTTGTTAATCATTCATTTAAGTCCTCATTAATTGGAATAATAAGTCATATAATCTGTTTGTAAATGTAGGTTGAATTCAACAAAATTCTCTTTGCTTCCAACTTGTATTTTAGTTAATAATCAAATTGTCAAGCAAGTTAACCCTGAGAGTAAACCATTTAAGTTGACTTTATCATTGTTCTTTTGTATCCTGGTTTATTTTACATATAGCTAGCTGAGGAAATATTTTGGGTAATAGTTAAACCTTATGCATTCATGCATAATATATTTTCTCTTGCATAACTGTAATTTATCAACAATTGCCTACTCATATTGAGAGGTTGTTCAAATAAAAGCTTAGCATCACAACCCAGTTCATTGCACTTTAAATTTTTTGATTGAGTTAGTGTATATTTTGTCATAGATATACTTTTTTTAAAAAATCAAAACCTGAGATGTATTATAATGGAAATGAATTGTCCATTCCAAATAGCTCCAAACCATTAGGATGATAAAAAATTCCATTACATTTTCCACCCAATGATTGTTGATCTCTTGATATGTATAATATCCATTTCATTACATTTTGCACTTTGCAACATGTGGCATGATTATTTGATGGGTGGTTGCAAAGTATACTTTTGCCACATGCGAGCTTGATTAGTTAATTGGTGTGGTTATGGACATTCGGTTACATTTGCCACCCAATGATTGGGACAATTTCATCTCTTCATACATATAATATACATTCCAGTACATTGGCACAAACAACTTAGGGGTTTGAATAGTAAACAACTAATGAGGCTGAACTCATATAATGTGAAGTGATGTAGAGTTTTAATTTCCAAATTTTTTTTATTAGGGTCTATTGGTATAGTAGTGGGTTAGTTTGTGATAAGTTAAAGTCAATATTTAATTTATAAAATGTATACTTAATCACCATTATCTTAAGGAAGGAAATTATCTTACCATACTATATATTAACTAAATATAAGATTATTTAACACATATGAGCATTTTCAGTATGTTTTAAACATATCAATGTTGCATTTTGGCTTAATATTAGATCTCCACATGTCATTATTATGTGGATGACATGTTATTATTAATATTATACATAAGTAAAATTTTGGGTAAAGTGATCTCAATTATCATTCTAGTATTTTTTCTTTGCTTATCAATGCCATAGTATCGGATGGAATCTTCAATAAATTGAGACAGTCATAATTAAAGAAGTGAAATTTGGATCATTGGATAGCTATAACCCATAATTTAAATAAGGGTGTTTGTATTTTGCTTAAGTGATTGTTTGTGTTATAGGATAATGGCAAGGGGAGGTGAGCCTTGGATTGTAAGACTATCCCATAAATATATTATTATTATCATCATCATCATCATGGTTATTATTATTATTATTGTTGTTGTTATAATCATTAGTTAATATAACTAGGGATAATGCTAATTAATTGTCAAGTGGTGCTGTTATTAGTTTGCAGGACTTCATAAAGGTAATGGATGAATTAAAAGCTGAATTCAAAGATGAAATGAAAGCTCATTTTGATAAGTTGAAAGCTAACTCTGATATACTGGAGTCTAAATTGGAGACAAGCTCCAATGAGTTAAAAGCTGTATTGAAAGCTAAAACTGATGAAATAAAAGCTTACACTGATAAATTGAAACCAACTCTAGTAAGATGGATAAATGGCTTGCTGAGTCAAAAGCTAACACTGCTAGATTAAATGCTAAAATGGAGGTTAGATTGAAAGATGAATCTGATGAATTAAAGGTTAATTCTGATAAAATAAATACAACATTGGCAACAGTAATACATAATACTTTTTTGACTTTGAAAAGGTCAGGAAGAAAAAGATAGTGATAGATTTTCTTTAGTTAAAATCAATATTATTTGAGTAAGATTTGTAAAACCAATAGTTTTTATATAGAGGCAAAAAGTTTTGGAAGTTTAATGGTGTTATTGTTATGAAATTCATAGCCATCAATGTATAATAACAAAGAGAGATTCAGAATTAATGAGAACATAAGATTGTTGCCTGAAATCAAATTTTATAAGAAAAGTATGATCAAATATTTGTTTGGAGAAAGTGCCATGATAAGTCAAAAATGTTTTCACAAATTGTTTTTATATAGCGGTCTTAAAAGTAAGAATCTGAATTTTGATAAGCAGTTATTTGATATCAATCTTCGTAATAGGTCTACAATTCACATGTATGCATGTAACTTGGATGCGAGGGATTTTTACCATGGTAACAAAGCACTTAAAAGGCAAAACTTTATGCATAGATTTAGGTCTTGTCATTTTATACCTATTGATGTCAGAGCTAATACAAAGTATCTAATATACAACAATGTGTGTTAAATGTAGAAACTTTTGCTCAGATGTGTCAAATATTTCCACTTAAGAGACTTTATTTCATAAAAAACAGTGTCATGATAATTTTGTGTGCTACCAAGGAACTATATTCTTAGATAGATTAGAGACTAAATGTGTATATATGAAATTAAAAAAAAATAAAAGGATACTTTTAAAATCAGACTTTTCTCTTAGACAAACAATACGATAAAGACATTTCTCACTAATTTTTCAATACAATTTGTGGTTATGTTAAGGTATACATATTATGTATAATTATTTGAACATTTTTTTACCTGAATAATTTTTCCAATTTTTTTCTTATCCCAAATGTTTATACCATTATTGTGAAATTTATATCATGAATATAGATATTACTCCATGAATCCCATAATAAAAGATATGTATATAATTAAAACTTTATTTATATTCATGCAATTTATACAACATTCACTAAAACTTTAAAACGATACTCACTCTCTTGCAATTAATCCCAATTCACTGATCTAATAAAACATAGAGAAATAGAATATGTAATCAATAAATTGGCATTAATGTGAGAAAGTGGGGATTATTATAACATTGGTAAAATTATTCTTTAGTAGTCTGACTTTAGAATTAAATAAAGTATATTTATGTTCAATAAGTATTTATGTTACATGTATTTCATAAATTTAATACATTTATGGACTTATCAAAATTATAAAACGTATATAGTTCTGTAACATTTTTGAATAATTACAAATTCTTTTTATTATTTCATCTATCTATTTATATTTTGAAATATACATCTATGTATTGTTATATATTTGTCTTTCTAAACATCTATTATCTTTGCCTCCTTGTCTATCACCATTTCTAGCAATCTGTTTGTCTGTGTGTGTCTATTTATCTATTAATGTCGAAACTAACTACCCTTCTCTCTATATCTTATTTATTTATCATTAAAATATATGTTGGTTGATTTGGTAAGATTAATTTTAATATTTAAAAATATTTTTATGTACATTATATGAAAATTAATACTAAATTTATATCGAAAATCTAGATAAAGATTTCATCTTTGGTTAAGAAGCAGATGTTACTAGCATTAGCCAACATAAAATATAAGTTTACTGGATAAGTTATTAATTATAAAATAAGTTATTTAAAAAACGTTAAGTCTCTATAAATATAATATTAGACTTAAATGTTTGTGGGTTCTTTATTTTTGTTTTAAAAACTTAAATTTTTGAATTAATTATAGAAGTAACTAAATTAAATATCTCAGCTAAATGGTACACTCAAGTAGTTGATAAAAATTTGAAAAATACGTTTTGTGTGTTTTTCCATGTTTTTGTATATGTTAAATTTAATATATATATATATATATATATATGTGTGTGTGTGTGGAATGCAATGGTATAGAATCTGGGCGGAACATGGGGAGATGGGAACACATTATCATCAACCTCGTTTATCACAAATATAAATTTAACAAACAATAACATATGAATAAAATGAAGAATAAGCCTGAGACCAGAATTGTAATAACACTATAAGTAGTTATAGCAACCATACTTACAATACTCATCATCATCATCATTATCAACCATTACCAATCCACTGCAGGATGAAGGTCTCTCCAAGTTTAATCTATCTTCTCCGATCTTTAGCTTCTCTTCTCCACATCACCCCTGCACACTTTCTTATTTCATCCATCCAACTCACATGTGGTCTTTTTCTGGGTCTTTTACAATCTCTTGGAATCCAGTTTAAAATTTCAATTGTCCATCTATTATCATCTCTTCTAGAAATATGTCCAGCCCAACTCCACTTCAATCTTTTAATTTTTTCAATGATGTCAGTAACACCTGTTTGTTCTCTTACCCATACATTGCGTTTTCGATCTCTTCTTGTTACTCCCAACATACACCTCTCCATACTTCTTTGAGTGGTCTGAAGTCTCTGTATTGCTCTTCTATTGAGTGTCCAAGTCTCAGATCCATAAGTAAGAACTGGTAAAACACATTTGTTAAAAACCTTCCTTTTCAAACACATAGGCATATTTCCTTTTAGTACCAAGTTATTTCTACCAAAAGCACTCCAACCAAGTTTAATTCTATGATTAATTTCCTCCATTATGTTTCCATCTGTATTAATAATCTGACCAAGGTATTTGTAACTGTTAACTTCTTCTAATTCATCATAATCAATCTTTATTTTCATATTTTGAGCAAACCGATTAAACATTACTTTAGTCTTTTTAACATTTATCTTTAGTCCTACTTTCCTACTTTCATCTGATAACTCCTGCAACATTTCCTGCAGCTCTGAAGCATTATTTGCAAAAACAACTACATCATCTGTGAAATCTAAATGACTTAAATAATCTCCATTTACTTTCACTCCTTTAGTTTCCCATTTTAATCCACAAAATACTTCTTGCAGCACTACTGTAAAAAGTTTTGGAGATATGGAGTCACCTTGTCTTACACCTTTCTCAATGTTGACTTTCCCAGTATCATTATGTAATCTAATTGTTGCTGTTGCATTTTTATAAATATTCTTTAAAATATGACAATATCCTGGATCTATACCTTGATGATCCAATGCTTTAATCACTGAAGAAATGTTTATAGAATCAAATGCCTTTTCATAATCTACAAAGCCAAAACATAATGACAACTCATATTCATTTGTCCTTTCTATAACTTCTCTCAATACCTGAATATGATCTACTGTACTAAAACGACTTTTAAATCCAGCTTGTTCTCTTGGTTGGTGGAAATCCAATGTTTTCTGTAGACGAGTTGTAATTATTTTGGTAAAAATTTTATATAAAACTGATAAAAGGCTGATAGGTCTGTAACTTCTAATATCTTCTTTATCACCTTTTTTAAATATTAATATTATTACTGCATTCTTCCAATCTTCCGGTACATCTTTATCATTTATAAATTTGGTATATAACTTTGCTAAAAATTTTTCTGTTTCTTCACCTGCTTCTTTTAATATATCAATTATAATTCCATCATTACCTGGAGCCTTTCCTTTCTTCATACATTTAATTGCATTTCTCACTTCTTCATTTAAAATTCTGGGCAATTTGGAAGATGTAATAGATATAGGAGGTACTTGATCTTTATTACTATATAATTCTTGATAAAAATTTTCTACCAATTTCATGATGTCATCTCTCTTTTTAGTAATAATTCCATCTTTTTTCCTTATTGCAGATATAAATTTCCTACCAATACCAAAATGTTGTTTTACCTTCTTAAGACTTTTATTTTCTTCTACAGCTTTTCTTGCTAGTTCACAGTTATATTTTCTTATATCATTTTCAACTCTTTTCCGCACCATTTTACAAAATTCGAGATATTCAATTCTTTTTAGTGCATCATTTTTGTATATCTTCATATTTCTTCTTTTTTTCATGAATTCTCTAGTTTCAGTAGAAATTTTGTTGGTCAAATGCTGCTTTTTTCTACCAGCTATCTTTGTTGCAGTTTTTAAAAGTGTATCAGTTATTTTCATATTAATTTCATTCAAATCTGAATCATGTTCAAAATCTACTAATACTTGAAATCGATTTGTAAGTTCTAATTTAAATTCATTAGAATGTTTCTGAAGATTAAGAATATCAACTGTAAATATTGTTTTTCTTAACAATTTTTGTCTTTCTAGTTTTACATTAACATGCATCTTGCACCTTACTAATCGATGATCACTTCCTGTGTTAAATCTATTAAGAACATTACAATCTTGAAATATATATTTCCTGTTAGTCAAAATATAATCCAATTCTGCTGTACCTTCATTTAGATGTTTCCATGTCCATTTTCTTTTAACATTTTTCTCAAAAAAAGAATTCATAATATAAAGTTTTTCTTTTTCTGCAAACTCCACAAGTCTATGTCCTCTCTCATTTCTATTACCATAACCAAAATTACCTACAGCACTTTCATCTTTCATTTGTTTACCAATTCTAGCATTAAAGTCTCCCATAACAATTTTAAAATGTTGTTTACTCTTATCAAAAGCCTTTTGTACATCCATATAAAAATCTTCTATTACTTCATCACTATGAGAACTTGTTGGGGCATAAACCTTAATTATCTGCATTTGGTATCTGCTATTAAGTTGTATAACTAATCTTGCCATTCTGTCTGATACACCATCAATCTCCACAATATTGTTCTTCCACTTTTTATTTATAATGAATCCTACTCCACTTGTATTTCCAATATTTGTGCCTTTATAATAAAATGTATGTCCACTTTTTAAATCAATTGTCTCTTCACCTTTTCTTCTAACTTCACAAAGTCCAATAATATCCCATTTAAAATAAGAGAGTTCTTCTTCTAATTCTTGCAATCTTCCTTCACTTGAAAGTGATCTGCAGTTGTAAGTACCTAAATAAAAAGTTGTCATCAAATGGCAGCTTGGGTCCGCAATCAGGAGATTCTTAGCACCCTCTGCCTTCGGCCACCAACCGCTGTCTTGGTTGGTGACTTTACAGCCTCCTGGGAATAAGGCCATGCTTTATTTTTGTCTGTCATAATTGTATATATGTATTGGAAAAATATTTATCATTTACACAAACATTCATTCTGCCTTATCAGGCACTGAGAAGAAAGACCATGGTGTTTCTTGATCTTAAACTCAGAGGTAAAAAGCCAAAAAACTCACCATGCTGGCTAATGCGTGTTGGTGAGCAGCCCATCCATGTTCGTATACTATATGAATAAACACATAGTAATAGCAGCTGCAATGACAAGAACGTATGGAGTGGACATTAGGAATTTGCCCTGCTCCATTCCTTTAAGGCCTCCAAGAGGAATCAAAGGTCTCCTTTCAGTTAATAGCAAACTCCTTTCTGCAGCCCTTACAATACTACTCCAGCATAAATATAAACAAGTAACTCATCAATGATCAGTCAACTTTGTGACTGGATTTAAAACAGGTACATTATAACTAGGCTAATTATCTAACCATTTCCATGTCTAAGGCATTATATACAAACAATTATTTGTATGCATTTACTGAAGTGCTAATCTGTCACTCATAATAAAAAAATAATGTTAAGACACTGATACATGCATCAACAAGAATTTTAATATTCCAACATTGAAATTTCAACATATAAAATGGAGTGCATTGCTTTAGAAGCTTGAAAGTCACAGTTCAAGTCCCTTCTAATTACATTAAGTTTAGTATAGACATTATATATATATATATATATATATTGTAACAGAAACCGGCGGTCGAAAGCTTAACTTCCGTTTTATTTATATATAATGGGGAATTATTACAATTCAAGATCGTCCACTTTCTGCTACAGCAAGCAGAGAGAACATACAGACATAAACGAGTCTATATCCGTACTTGACCGAACCTGTAACTATACGGGTACAGCCCCAGGTTATCTTTCACGGTCAATTATCTCTCGACTGCTGTAAGATTTAACAGAGTTACATCGCTTGGATATTTATAAATTTTAATGTGATTAAAATACTGCACCACTAGCTTCACTTGTTAATTCAATACTCAAAATGAGTAATAATTATTCCCCAAACCCTAAGACTATATTACTTTTTGGAGTGGCGAAGAACGAGACGAAACAGATTTAAATCAATAATAAATATATTTAATAGAATAAATTAACAATAAAAGAAATACTTTAAATCATTAACACTCAACAAAAAACAGATTATTTGCTATAATGCTACGAGTAAACAAAATAAAAAGATCCTATAAGCGATTGGACATTTATAAATCGTCATTCCAGATATTTATAAAAAAGGTTAAAGAATGTCTGTCTCATTCAAAGTAAGAATTTGGCCATTGTCTCAATAAAAGTATGTGCACATGGGAATATAAAATGTAGTATACATATTTACCTAAGTTTTTAAGTCTCTGAAATAATTTGAAGTCTTGCTGACCACCATGTGGAATTTCTCCATTTCTTTAGCAGGTACGGTTGCTCCTAAGTTAAATTTTGGTTGTGGGAACTCCTCCACATTTAGGGCATCAAGGACCAGGCAAAACAAACTCTCCGGCAGGCACTACATCGGCAATTGTTACATCTAGATGGGAAGCATTAGAGCACAGTGAATCTGGATCAGCAAGCGATCACGATGGCCCTTAGCCATCCATTCTTGATGAGGCACCGACATTAGAAATCATATCTCGTTAACTATGGCTCCTTATTATCGGAGCAGTGTTTCCACCAACCTCTCGACAAGAAGTCTCCAACTCTAATCACTATACTGAAACTTTTTAATTAAAAATTTCCACAGACCTTTGTCCTTTCGATCCTTTGTTTTCACTTTTATTTCCACCTTTCTTTTCTTAATGCACCTTCGGCCATTTATATAGAATTGTTTTTACATAATTTCATAGCACTATTGCATTTATTTATTTCTTTTTTTAATTAAACAGATTTTAATAAAATTGTTTTTATTATTTTATTTTAACAAGCATTAATTATTGCTGTCTTTATCCCACTTCAAACACACTCTATACACGCATTTCGTTTTATCGTCAAAGGTGTACTTTTATGACCCAGATACTTATCTTTCGGTCATGTTTTAAATTTTTATTTTATTCTTATTTAAACTTTTCAAACTTTACTTTTTTTATACATCATATTTTAATTTGTCTTTCATTTAGATTTACTTATTACTATTAATTTTCTAATGTACAATTTCAATATTTGTAATTATAAATTTTATTAAACGCCCATTATTATACTAAGTAATAATTTGCTAAGTCTGTAACCTTAGAAATAAGCATCTGAAAAATATGAAGGTAGGGACCTCTATAGGTCTTAAAACACAAGCTTACGCTATGAAGAAAGGAGAGAATCCTTCTTTACTTCAACCTACTTTTATATATAAATAGGTGAAGCTGAAGTGTTTTGATCTAAGAGTGTGAAGCTATTCAATACTTCACTAATTAAGTCCACATTTCTTATAATACATTAATACACATGAAATCTTACAATTTACTACGAGTCAATGAAAAGATCTTATAGTAAGAAATCTGTTACGATAATTTAAAGTTGTAATTATAAATTTTATTAAACGCCTATTATTATATTACGTAATAATTTACTAAGGCTGTAACCTTAGAAATAAGCGTCTGAAAAATACGAAGGTAGGGACCTCTATAGGTCTTAAAACACAAGCTTATGCTATGAAGAAAAGAGAGAATCCTTCTTTACTTCAACCTACTTTTATATATAAATAGGTGAAGCTGAAGTGTTTTGATCTAAGAGTGTGAAGCTATTCAATACTTCACTAATTAAGTCCACAATTCTTATAATACATTAATACTCGTGAAATCTTACAATTTACTATGAGTCAATGAAAAGATCTTCACACTCTTAGATCAAAACACTTCAGCTTCACCTATTTATATATAAAAGTAGGTTGAAGTAAAAAAGGATTCTCTCTTTTCTTCATAGCGTAAGCTTGTGTTTTAAGACCTATAGAGGTCCCTACCTTCGTATTTTTCAGACGCTTATTTCTAAGGTTACAGCCTTAGTAAATTATTACTTAATATAATAATGGGCATTTAATAAAATTTATAATTACAACTTTAAATTATCGTAACAGATTTCTTACTATAAGATCTTTTCATTGACTCGTAGTAAATTGTAAGATTTCGCGAGTATTAATGTGTTATAAGAATTGTGGACTTAATTAGTGAAGTATTGAATAGATTCACACTCTTAGATCAAAACACTTCAGCTTCACCTATATATATATATATATATATATATATATATATATATATAAAAGTAGGTTGAAGTAAAGAAGGATTCTCTCTTTTCTTCATAGCGTAAGCTTGTGTTTTAAGACCTATAGAGGTCTCTACCTTCGTATTTTTCAGACACTTATTTTAAGGTTACAGCCTTAGTAAATTATTACTTAATATAATAATGGGCATTTAATAAAATTTATAATTACAACTTTAAATTATCGTAACAGATTTCTTACTATAAGATCTTTTCATTGACTCGTAGTAAATTGTAAGATTTCACGAGTATTAATGTATTATAAGAATTGTGGACTTAATTAGTGAAGTATTGAATAGCTTCACACTCTTAGATCAAAACACTTCAGCTTCACTTATTTATATATAAAAGTAGGTTGAAGTAAAGAAGGATTCTCTCTTTTCTTCATAGCGTAAGCTTGTGTTTTAAGACCTATAGAGGTCCCTACCTTCGTATTTTTCAGACGCTTATTTCTAAGGTTACAGCCTTAGTAAATTATTACTTAATTTCAATATTTCTAACTTTACTTATTTTTCATTTCACAAAATCTTGACTTTGGAGGGTAAAAAGTAAGAATCATTTCGATTCTAATTCCGTCTCTTTTCTTAATTAAAACATTTCTTTGTTTATAATTTTTTTTAAACTCACTTTTTAGTATTCCAAACACAATATTTAATATTCTTTAAATGTTAAATATCTGTATGTGTGACCGCAGTATGTGCAATCATCACAATATATATATATTGAACCGTATTCGAATGTGTGGATTCGAATCACCGGCCTCTTAGGCTGAGAAGAACATACTCGGAGAGTATGTATACCCAAACGATAGCTATAAAATATATAACTAGCATTACATTTCCAGGACATAACTTCTTCTCAGCTGTTGAGTTCAACACCAAGTTCAAAGCACCTTTTTTTGTTTGTGTATAAACATGGGTGCCAGCTATCTATTCAAGGATGAATAAATAATGCACTTTGAGCAATGGCCACTAACCCAATGCCTAAATCCACGACTAGCTCAGGTGTTTGTAATCACTAATAGATTATACATAATTAGTGTTTAAAAGATTTGATAAAGAATTGTAAAAGGAATTTATAAAAGGAATTGTAAAAGAATTGATAAAAAGAAATGACCGACAAATAAAGTTTAATTTTAAAGATAATTTATTAACTAACTATTTACTAAATTTAAACATTTTATAATTCTAATAAAACACACGCATATTTTAAATTAACATTTCTAAATAGTCAAATATTCCTATAGATTCAATAACAGAACACTCTAATTTAACTAATAAATATTGATATAATGATCACGCACATATTAACTCATGCACACACATAATAATGATAATAAAGGGCTACATAGCATTTGAAATTTAATCACACACATATCAATAGTTCATTTATGTATGATATCGAGTTCATATAATTAGACTCTTGGAGAATTTGCACGAATTAATGAAATGCAATGGCTATTACAGTATAAACGAAAATAAGCAAATGTTTTACCTAGGATTTTGAACGTAGATTTAACACTTTCTTTTCTTCTTGTTTGTTGTTTCTTCTGGTATGAATGGTTCCAGTATGAATGCTTCCAGCCAGCTGGGACGTTTCCTTGCTGGGTTTCCTGATTTTCACGATTATTACTATCGGAGACAAATAGATATTGACGGAGATTTTCTAAGATGTTAAGCTGACATCATTTCACGGGCAGATCTGCTGTTTTCTTGGACATCTGGGCTGGAGATAAACATGTGTTCCCAAGATCTTCTCAACACTGCATTTTGTTTGTTAACTGCTCAATTAATTTCTGAACTGCACTACTCAATTACTTTGTGAACTGATTACTGTCCGATAAAAAAGGTCTATTTATATCTGCGCCTTGTTGTCTTTCTGATATCTCCGGCAAAGATCTGTTGTCAAATTCCTTATCAATTAATCCTTTGATAAACGTGTTTTGGAAGATTGCTTAATTAGTAATAGCCATGCAGAGATGTTGTTTTATATTTTAATTAATAACCATTGCCGTGTTTTTTAATAATAATCTTCTTTAACTTTCATTTATTTATAATAACATTTATTCTATTGTTGACAATCGCACATATATACGGTCATATATTAGTTTTAACATTATTTTTTCTTTAATTAAACTTGAATGAAAAGAGATTTGTATGTTTTAACTTTTTAAATTATATTTTTACAAATACTCATAAAAACTATTTATTTCCTTTTGTAAACCTTTAGTTTCATTTTTCAAACCAAGACTCTCCCCTTTTGATTAATTAATTGTAGCTTTTTTTTATTTCAAAAACTAACGCTAAAAAAATTATTTAATTCTTATCTTTTTCGAAAACAAGCTGCAATAAACTCTTCAACATTTAATTTTATGTTTTTCTTTTATGAAAGATTACTTTAATAATAATTTTAGATAAAATTATATGTGCCTATATCAATATAGGTACAATATATATATATACACTTTATTTTTTTCTTAATATAATAATTGCCCACACATATTTTTAGTGGCTGGTTACTTTAGTTCATATAATGGGCTTATCAACATAGTGGATATTTATCACTTATCATTATCAGCAGCAGCATTTTCAGTTATTATAAATTAACTACAAGATGAAAGTCTTTCCAAACTTAATTCAGTTGCCTCTTTTCTCCACCTCACAAAAGCATTTCTTTAATTTTATTTATACACCTTATGTATGGTCCTTTTTAGATATTTTACAATCTATTGCAATCCAAGATATTTCAACTGTCTATCTATTATCATTTCTTCTAACATTGTGTCCAACTCAGTTCCATTTCAATTTTTCTGACCCCTTATATTTCATTTTCAATCTCTTCTTGTTACTCCTAACATACATTTCCTCATATAAAATATCTATAAAGCTCTTCTGTTAAGTATCCAAATATCAAATCCATAAGCAAAAATCCTTTTTTCAAACATATAGCATAAATTTCTTTCAAAAGCGCTTTATTCAAGATTAATTCTATTATTAATTTCATTCCTTAGGTTTTCATCTGCATTAATAATTTGACAATGATATGTGTGGTTGTTATCTTCTTCTAATTTATCATTAACAATTTTTATTTTTATTTTTTTGAGAAAACTATTCACCTTTAGTCATATTTTAAAAAAAAATTATTTGATAATTTTCAATATTTTCTGAAGCTCTGAGACATTATTTGCAAAAACAATTACATTATATGAAAATATAGATGTCTTAAATAATGTCCCTTTATTTTTAATACTTTAACTTCCCATTTTAATCCACAAATTATTTGTTGTGGAAATCCTGTAAAAATTTTTGAAAATATGCAGTTACCCTGTCACATACACTTCTCAATCATTATTGTTGCATTTTGATAAATATTTTTCAGAATGTGACAATATTCGGAGTCTATATCTTAATGATTGAATGTTTTAATCACTTGAAAATGTTTATTGAATTAAATGATTTTCATAATCCATAATTTCAAATATCCATTGATCATTTCTATAACTTTTCTGAATACTTGTAAGTAATCTACTATGTGATATTTACTTTTAAACACTGCTTATTTCTTGGTAGATTAAAATCAAAAATTGCCAAAGAGGAGTTGTAGTAATTTTAGTAAAATTTTTGAATTGAAATTATAAAATACAGATAGGTAAGTAATTTCTAATATATATTTTAACACTTTTTAAAATATTAAAATTACTATTGCATTATCATTTAGACATTGATATACAAATTTTCCAGCACTTTTTTTTATTTATTCACATACTTCTTTTAAGATATCAGGTATAATTCTATCATTACCAAAAGTATTTCCCTTATTCTTAAATTTAACTGCATGTCTCCCTTTTTCATTTAAAATACTAGGCAATTCAGAAGATTTAGCAATTGTAAAAACTACATTGGTTTCTTGTTTCTTCCATTTTGTGATGTCAACTCTCTTTTCTGTAATAATTCCATCTTTTCTTTTTATTGACCAAATAAATTTGTTTATAAATTCCAAGCTGTTGTTTTCATTCTTTTCAGCAGCTTTCCTTGCCAATTCATAATTATATTTTCTTACATTGTTAATTAACATTTCATAATGCCATTCTAGATATCCAATTCTTCTCAATGGATATTTTTTGTATATTTTCATATTTTTTTCTTTAAACAATGTATTGTCTCAGAAAAAAAATATATTGGTAAATTGTTATTATCTTGTACAAGCTATCTTTGTTGCAATTCCTAATAGTGTATCAGTTACCTTACTTTCAATTTCATATCAAACAATAAACCAAATCTATTCATATTTTTTATAATCATTTGCAAGTTTTAATTTAAATCTATAAGAATGTTTAACTGAGAATAATGATTTTTTAAATATGTTTTGTATCTCTAGTTGTGCATTAGGATGTATCTCACTAATTAATGATCACTTTCTGTATTAAATCTATTAAAAACATTGCAATATTGAAATACATATTTTCTGTTATTCAAATATAATCCAAACATAATCTAATTTTTTTGAACCTTCATTTCAATACTTCCATATCCATTTCCATTTAGCTTTTATCTCAAAAAAATAATTTGTAAAATATAGTTTTTTTTCCTTCTGCAAACTCTATAATTTAATCTTTACTCTCATTTCTAATACCATAATTAAATTTACTCACAACATTTTTATTTTTCAATCATTTTTTAATTTTATCATTAAAGTCTCTTATATCAATTTTATATTTTGAAATGGTGTTTGATTTGACCAAAAGCTTTTTGTACATTCATATAAAAATCTATTTCTTCAACGGAATGAGAACTTGTTGGGTCATAAGTTTAAATTCTCTGCATTTTGTATTTTCCTTTAGGTTGAACAATTAATACTGCTTCTCTACTGATACACCATCAATATCTAAAATATTGCTATTCCATTTTTATTTTTAATAAATCAAACTCCACCTATGCTTCTAATGTTTGTGCATTTATAGTAAAGTATATATCCACTTTGTAAATCAATTTTCTCTTCACCTTTTCTTCTAACTACACAAAGTCTACTAATGTCTTTTTTAATATTAGACAAGTTTTTTTGTTATTCATGCAATCTTTTTTTCATTTGAAAATGATCTGCCTTTGTAAGTACCAAAATAAAAAGTTATCTTCAAATGGCAGCCTGAATTTACAATTAAGGAATTTTTATCATGGTCTATCTTTGTCACCAACCACTGCCTAGTATAGTTATGATTTATTTTTGTCCATCATGAGTGATTGTTAATATCTATTTTAAAAAGGCCACTTATGTACATGTTCATTCGTCCTTCAAAAAAAAAAACTTAATGGTATTTTAGTTAAAAACTATCAGGAAACTGTGAAGAAAGAACATAGTGTATTCACGACATTCACTATATCTTGATGAGAAACCCATTCATGTTCATATACTACATGAATAATAATTTAGTAATAACAGCTACAGTGATAATAACGCAGGGAGTAGAATTAGAAATTTGCTCTACTTGATTCCTTTAAGGTCTCAAAAACAAATCAGAACGTCTTCTTTTCATTCTGCAGTCTAACTCATTATAAAAGTACGAAATAACTGCCTATCTTACTGTAAAACTGACCCTCCATAAAAAAGCATCATAAAATTTCTTTCTCATCAACGATATATATATGTATTTATTATTATTATTACTGTAATTGTAACTATTTCTTTCACTACTATCTTCTATCAGTCAAGCTTGAATCTGAAGCATAATCTTAAAATTTTGCGTTTTAAATAAAAGCTAATTTTTATTCTGCATTAAATAGCATTATTATGAAAAAAAAAAAGTTTTTTATTTAAAATAATTGCCATTTTTAATTATTATAAAAATTTAAAATAATTTTAAAAAACTACATCACATTTTTTTAATTTTTTTTTCTTTTAAATTCATCAATATTTATTTTCATTTATCATCATCAAAAATATTTCATTAATTTCTGAATAAAGTAATATTTATTAAATGCCTGACAGTATATTTTAACATAACGTTTATATTGCAGATATTTTGTTCGTCACTGATTTTAAATTGTTTGCTTTATGTTATACATCTTTAATTAAAATTAATGATATATGATTAAACAATAAGACTTTGAGTGAAATTTTGTTAAAGATATGCAATAAATGTCTAAACTATTAGCAATGTGATGATCAAGTATTACCCCTTAGTGATAGTAATATATTGTTTAATGATCTCAATCAGTCTTCAGGTTGATTATATGATGTGTCTTAAATTAAGTTGTAACTTAAATTTTCCTGCGATAAGTGAAAATGTTTGATGAAAATTATGCTGAAAACAAAATCGTTATTAAATTAAAAGTGTAACATTCTTTCATTAACGTCTTTTCTAGGCATTCTTCAACAAAAGAATGAAATTTATTACTGCGTTTATCTAAAAGTGATATTTTAACAGTTGAGTACATTAGTTGTAAAAGTTATCAAAACAAACAAACACATGATTCTCTTTTAAATAAACATTAAAAAAAGTATTTTAACTTGGTATGTTTGGTTAGCAGCCAAAATGGTGCATAAAATAAATACAAAACTTCAGAATTAAATACATTAAAATATATTTTAATTTTAACTAGTAATTTCATACAATAAATGATATATTAACAATAATTAGTCTTCAATCAAGGGTAAACAATTATATTTATATATTGTGCCAGTCAAAACATGCTTATCCATCTAACACGAGCTGGAACTCACAAAATGTACTTCAAATCCAGTCAAGCCCGAGATTTAGGTCAGGGACCAGCCTGGATTCGAACCCACTCTCCAAGCACCAGATCTAACACCCAATGGATAACATAACAATGGTAGCACACGAGATTTAATTCTTCATCCGGCCCACTAGCAAATCGGAGAAAACAATAAGACTCATGGACTTAAACATATATATAAACAACGTAAATACTAGACATTCCACAGATAAAATCTAACATATTTAAATAATAGGGGCTTTACTAATGAATACTTATGGGCAATTAGTGAATTGGATTGATTTAATAATGAGACAGAAACTGATATATGATGAATTAAAATATATTTATTGACAATTGTTGTTGGCAAATGCACGCACGCATTTTATTTATAAAGTAACATTACTCTAGGCCAATAATTGATACGTTGGCTATTATTTAATTGCTCCAATATTATTTAATGGAAACAAATACCCTACTATATAACTAATCACTACATTAACTTTTACCAGTTATGCCCTTTCATCATCAGTTCGTGTTGCTATTGTATGTGAAATCAAACCAAGTCTGGAGTGAAGCTTAATAATACGTCTTAATTATAATAAATTTATATTAACTATGGGCTTTTAAAGCGTCCCAGATAGCTTTAGATCGAACGAGTTTTCAAGATTGCTTCGGATCAACACCGAAGACTGCATATTAGGGAGGAAAGAGTTGGCTATCACGATTTTACTAATACCCTAGGCACAAGTAAAATATAATAATAAAGTGGCTCTGCGGATGGAAGAATAGTTTTAGGGTTTTTGTGACAAACAACGGTTTACCCAAGAACCGGTCGTCATGCTGCAAAAGGGAACCTTTATTTGGTTCATAAGAAGCAGGGGACTTACGTGCTAATCTGGCTCGTAGCTCAGACTTCGCTACTGCACTACCCTTAAGAGAAGATGGGCTGGACTTACCGTGGCTCCATCTTATATATGTATAAAAAAAAACAGCACAACGAGGAAATCTAAATAAGTTTCACATCCGCCAAGCCGAAGGATATTATAAATTAAATATCATATATTAAATAAACACCAGTTCATCAGCTTGATCAAAAGAGCCAACTCTTCTGTAGCATGAGAAATATGATATGCTACTGACAGGAATATATAGCTACAAACTTTACTTTATCCCGTTCGATCTCTTTAGTTATCTATAACTACTCAACTTTTAAAAGGAGGAAAAGTATATTTAATAAGGGACTTATGAATACTTTACTAAAAAATATACTTACAATTGCACTCCAGGCTAGTTTAATCTTTAGTAATATAATAATTAAAGGTTGAAAAGCCACATTTTATATTTATATTAATTAATTTACTAAATGACAAAATATGAATTTGGGTTTCGAAACAGCGCATGAAATGACGCTATATAAATAATAATACGAAGATGTTAAATTTATATGTTTAAAAACATATTCTATAATTAAATGCATGCCATTTCGAAACATAGGCATAAATAACAACAATTAAAATAAGCAAAAGAAAAGCAAAATATAATTGCAGTGATTAAATTATACAGCAAAATATTAATTAACAAAGAAATTTAGCAAAAATATTTCATTTATAGATTTCAAATACGATTTAGACAGAGTTTACAATATTGAATTAATAAAGAAATTTGCAAAAGTATTTCATTTTAGAGAATTTACAATATTATTTGGAAAATAATTTAGAAAGAAATTGCAATAATATAGTTAGCTAACCTGATTTTGAAGAAATAATGATTGTTGTTGAAATTCACACAGAGCTCTGCGATTTTAAATAATATTAAAACAGTTCTCCTATAGATGAACTGGAGATATTCGAGCTGGAACGAAGGTGAATTCTTGGGCGGCTTATGGCATCTTTAATTTAGTTGGGAGACGATTTTTAAAATATTGTTTGTTTAGCTGGACTGAAATCGGAACGAAGGCAAATAAATTATTTTTACGGCTTATGGCATCTTCAAATTTAGTTGGTGTAAGCTTGGTTGTTCCTTTGGCATTTGATGGATTGAACTAGGCGTTCCATCATGGGAATTGCAGCAATTCTTGCCTGACTTTAGCCAGACATGGTAAAATTAACAATTTTGACTTCTGATGTTAACTCTCTTCAAAAGCAAGATGGATTCTCCTTCCCGCTTAAAATAAGGCCTATTTATATCCTTCTACTAAACTTTAACACCTTTCTGGAATTTCGTAAGCCTCGGGACCAATTGACTTTTAATTAAAGCAAAATAATATAATTCAATTTCTACAACAACTGATAAAATCTCCGAGGTGTTATATTTAATTTCCTTAAAAAATGTATCAAAATATGTAAACTATATAATTTGATTCATTTTCATTAATTAAATTCCTTTTCAGGTGTTATTACTTAGCAGAAGGAACGGTATTCTGATTTAATGAAAAAGTCTTTTGTTGCAAACAAAAATCAATCAGAAAACAGATTTTACTTTTTTACCCGGGGTGTCACTAATTGATATCTTGTTTACAAAAGTTCTCATTTTTAATTGCGAACAGATAATTCTTATTTTATAAAACTAAATAACTTTTAACATATTTGTTTATTAAAAAAAAAAAAGCAAATTTAAAGAAAATACTTGTTTCAACTATATATGTAAAACATTAAATCAGAAAACCGTTAAATAAATTAAAGAAAACATTTACATTACTTTTATTTAAACTTAAATATATATGAATCATTTTGCCGTTATTCCAAGGTATAAATTATCCATCCACATACGAATATTATAGCGAATATAATTAAGAATTGACTGAAAATTAATAAAACATTTTATAATAAATTATGAGCATTTCTCCGCTATAATTTTATCAAACCTGTCTAATTATAGCGTGTTTTCGTATGTAAATGGATGATGCCATTCAAGCGGCCATTGTAGCAAAGTTTTCCCGCTCGACTTATATATTACATTTTTACATTTAAAATAGGTTCGAAACTAGTTCAGACGAGTAGGTCATTAGGTTGATGGTGAAACGGAAAGAGATTGGAGGTTTCCATTTCAATATGTTTATAAAGCTATATACTATTTATCATTTACAGTACTTATCTGCATTATTTTTATAAGCCTTGAAAAGAACACGTGGGTTTGTAAACTGAATCCTACATCCCCATTTAACATATTTAGTGAGACAAATTAGATAGAGTCAATAGTTCTCCAGTTTTATTTCTAATTTCTTGATTAATTCTTTTTATTATTATAGTCTTGTTTACATAAATGTTTTTTATATTATATTCATTGCTTAGTGTGTGCTTTATGAATAGCAATTTAATGTTAAGAACACACTATGCAACTAATATTTTTTTAAAAACTGTTGTTCATTTAGATTACTTATCCTGATTTATTTAATAAATATGTGCATTATAACCAACTGATATTTTCCATTAACTTGTCAGTAACCAGTTCCATTAATTAGTATGACTTGTTTAAAATAAATAAAAATAAACTCTTTCACCTTAGATTCTTTATTAAAAGTGGTCAAAATACTTTTAAAAAATAATTATAACATACACCAAATCTTTTAAAAACTTGTTTTTTTATTTTTTTGCCACCAAAATGAAATATATATTAAAATAGATTTCCAACGTTTCGACTATTTCTTTATTTTTTCTATAGTATTTTTCAAGGAACTAAAAATATATAAAAAGGGAAAAAAAAATCCATAAAAATTTTAAAACAAACAAAAATAAAAATCCTGTCACATATACATACTATTTTGGAAAATATATTCTTTACTTACCATGATTTCTTTTCCCAACAACTTCCAACTTTACATTTTGCCTAAATAAACATTTTATTGTTACAAAATATAGTTTTTTTATCATCTTATCTTCAATTAATACATTTTTACATTCCTTTCTTGTTAAAAACAAAAACATTTTATTAAATTTCATAATTTTTTTTTCTTCTCTCTCTTCTCTTTTCCTTTACATTATAATATTCTATTCAGAACAGGATTTAACACCTTTATGTATAAACTTTCCTTTTCAAATCTTTCTTTTTGTTTAATTATACATTCTAAAGGGATAATCTTAAAATTGACATGACCAAATTTTTCTTTATGGGTAATACAAAGAATTTTTTTTAAAACTAGATTAAAACAACATTTGTCAGATAGAAATTCAGCAATATATTTACATAAAGAAAAATTTGGTCATGTCAATTTTAAGATTACCCCAAAAAGAAAGATTTGAAAAGGAAAGTTTATACATAAAGATGTTAAATCCTGTTCTGAATAGAATATTATAATGTAAAGAAAAAGAGAAGAGAAAAAAAAATATTTTGTGAAATTTAATAGAATATTTTTGTTTTTAACAAGAAAGGAATGTGAAAATGTGTTAATTGAAGATAAGATGATAAAAAACTATATTTTGTAACAATAAAATGTTTATTTAGGCAAAATGTAAAGTTGGAAGCTGTTGGGAAAAGAAATCATAGTAAGTAAAGAATATATTTTCCAAAATAGTATGTATATGTGACAGGATTTTTATTTTTGTTTGTTTTAAAAATTTTTATGGATTTTTTCCCCCTCCTTTTTATATATTTTTAGTTCCTTGAAAAAGACTATAGAAAAAATGAAGAAATAGTTGAAACGTTGGAAATCTATTTTAATATATATTTCATTTTGGTGGGAAAAAAATAAAAAGACAAATTTTTAAAAGATTTGGTGTATGTTATAATTATTTTTTATGACTTGTTTACTTCAGAAATAATATGCTAATTCTGTTGCTCTAAATAGTTGTCTTACTGTTATTATCTGATATTAACATATGATTTTTTAAAAAAACCCACTAAAACAGCAGTACTTTTTTTATTGATATATTAATTTTCAAAAAGAAAATGAAAAGATCAATATCTTATAGGACAGTTGGTGATTATCAAAAATCTTTATGTCCTTGTTAGTAAAAAGAAATTTACCTTCTCCATTACATTGACAATTCCTTTTTTATAATCTCATTCTTATGCAAAATTTTTGAAATAAAAATAATTTGATTTTTTTCTTGTTAATTAAAAATTTCAGATTATTTTTACATGTGAATTTATTGATAATTATTTAAGGTAAAAAGAATACGAAAATTTGGTTTTTATTTATAAATCAAATGTCTTATTATTTAAAATAGAATAAATTTCACTGTAAAGTTAACAAAAAAAAACCCAATGTAAATTGGTTCATATTTTATATTACTGATTGTGTAATAATATCATCTGTAAGAATTGGCATAATATTATAATCTTTTTATATATTGTAAAAATTATAAGTCAAATTTAAAATTATAAAATAGAATTTGATTAATTTATCATAAATCCTGGTTTATTTGTTCACATTAAAAAAAAATTAAAAATATATCCTTCATTTTTTGAAGAGTGTTTTATTTCACATAACTAAATGACATATTGCGTCTTTTGTTTTATTTATAACTCATTTTTTTCAATATTTTCAAAGTTCAGGTTAAGCATATTTAAAAACCAACACCAAGTGTAGTATTAGAAAATTTCTGAATTTGCAATTGTTAACATTTTAATTAATTATTGTCCAACTTTAATAAATACATGCATATACTAATTACTTTTAGAAGTATTGATAATTTATTGTTTTTAAACTGGGTTATGTCATATATATCAAAGTATTGGGGATAATCAATCAAATCAGTAAATTTTTTGATTAATAATAAATAATAATAATTTGAACTTTAGGCCCATTGGTTGCAAGAGGTTTCAATGTTTGAATGTGATTCATGTCTTGAACATTGTTAAATACAATACCTTTAAAGTAGAAATTTGTACAGCAAAGGAGTCAACAATTAAAATGATGTAATCTCCAGCAGACAAAATGTTTCTTATACAACAAAAAATAAATAAATCATTTAAAAAGATGAAATTTATAAAAAAAGTATTTGGATACAAAGCAGATTTTTTATAGTATTGTTTATACCCAATAATTTTACATTTATTTGTTATGCTATAAGTGAATTGATTTATTTTGTAAATAAATGATGAACTGTAAATAAATATCATATATGATATTAGTGCTGGTAATATAACATAAAAAATAATCATTAATTTGGCAGCTCTAATAATAGCTTTCTGTAAAATAGCAAATATAACCATTAAAGTGGTATTAAATTACTTTTGAATTTTGTACAGTGATAGATATATAATATATCATTTTGTAATTATATTTTGGCAATTGTTTTTATCTTTTAAGTTATTGAACTTGTTTTTCAGGATATATATTAATGTTAATGAGGGTACATAAATCCCTGTCTAAAAGTCCTGAATAATGCAATTGTTATGAAGAATTTTCAAATCCTGGGTATCAAAGCATTGAAAATTATAAAAATAATTAATAGTTTAGTTATTTAAATGTTAAAAAAATATTATTATTAATATTGTGGTTGTTGTTGTTGTTTTTATTATTATTATTATTATTATTATTATTATTATTATTATTATTATTATTATTATTATTATTATTATTATTATTATTATTATTATTATTATTATTATTATTATTATTATTATTATTATTATTATTCAACAATACTATCATATTATGGTATACCTTACATTATTCAAATGTAGGTTTGTTTAAAATTAAACCTTTTTTAAATTTTTACATTTTTTGTTGTGCAACTTTTATTATAATGTGATAAAATTTTGTTTTATTGCTGTCTTCTAACTAAGTAATATAGATGATTTTTTAATGGTTATATTTAATTAAATTAAATAAAAGAAATCAAAAAATATATTAACTTTTATAAAAATAAATTTGTGACAAAATAAATGCTAAAAGATAAATGATAAAAAGGTTTTTTTTTTTTTTATAAATTTCTATCATAAATTTAACATATATTCAGATTTTGAACTCCATAATGTATTTATATTTAATAATGCCCCTATATAGCTAAAACATAAGTTAACTTCGACTTTTAAAAAAAAAAAAAAAACATAAAATTATTCCTAAGAATATTTATCTTTAAATATTACATTTCAATGGCCATTTTTTTTTTTACAAAAAATTATTTTACTGGTTATTGAATATACATTTAGAATTATCACAATTATACATATCTTCTCAAGTCACTATGAGAGGAGTATTTAAAAAAAAAACATAGTTTTTTTAAACAACAGAAAATGAAAGATACTTTGTAAAATTGCTATTATCATAAGATATTGACTTTATTAAACATATGTTATCTGATGATAAAATGGGAACATTCGTTTTAGAAGAGTATAGTACTATCACAAATATAGTATAATACAAAATGTATTCATTATGCAATATACAATATGATGTTTTGATTATATAATTATTGTAAGATTAATGAACTCACCTAATTTTTAACAAAGATCCTTGCAAGACAATCAGAGCTTTAATTTAAGACATATTCAAATAAAATATGTTTTTCATTTCTAATGGGTACAAAAGCAAAATATTGCAAATGTCAATTGATTCACTATTCCATCAAAAATATCGCTTGATCATCTAGAATATTAAAATACATTAATAATAAATTTTAATATATTAATTAGCTAAACTATTGTGACTCATCAATTTTTGTTTAAAATGTTTATGAATGTTAATTTTGCTTGGACTAAAAATTATAGTCATTGTAATTGCAAATTATTTTGATTAAAAATAAAAAGAATTTTTGCATTATGTACTTTATAATCAACTATATATAATCTAAGTTAACTAAAGATGTGTTAAATATATTACTGCTTTTATTAATTTTAAATCAATCTCATAATTTGTTTTTGACATATTCAAGATAAATACTGTTTTTATAGCAAACATACATTTTCAACAAAAAAATATGTATATTTTAATCACTACAAAACTAAAAATAAATTTTGATCATATGTAATGAGAAGGTATATTAATATTTAAATTTACATACATACATTAACTACAATATATTCATTCAATTAATTTTGGATTAAAATTCTTATGAATGCGTATTTCACTTGCTGGAAAAACAAAAAGTGATCATGTGATGTTTAGTGGTTTAACAACAATCATTTGATATGTAAATTATTTTGTATTAAAAATGAATTTATGCATTATGCAAATTAAATAAAAAATAACATTTATTTGTTTAATTTTAAATTAATATTTTCATAATTTATTTTTTATGTATTCCAGATAAAGTTGGCTTTTATTGCAAATATAAGAAATAAATATTGACGAAAAATAAAAAAGAGTAGTGATTTACTTATTAAAGTTACAGCAATCAACTGTACATTACATTTCTTATTATAATTATTATTTAATTTTGATTGCATTTATGTAAAATAAGTAAATGTTACAAAAATGAATTAGCAGCTACTGAAAAATCTTTGAAGTTAGGAGCCAAATAGTAAAAAAATTCTAATGTTCATTTATTACATTTTTTATCATTGTAGCTGTTATAATTATATGATTATCATATAGTAAAAAAACATAGATAGACTTTTCACCAACATTCATCAGCCAGAGTAGGACTAGTGTTTTTTAAAACACAAAATGTAAGATCAAAAATTCTATAACTTTTTTCTCAATTGCCTTATACTTTTAACTGAAATACCAATTGAGTTTTTCCAAAGGCAAAATGAATATATGTGTGAATGATTTTTTTTTTTTTTTGCATATAGATAATGGCGTTTAAGACACATAAAATTTAATTATGTCCTCTATTGCAAGAAAGGTGCAAAGTCACAAGCCAAGGCAATGTTAAGTGGCTCATGTGAAGAGTGTTAAAAATCCCTTGATTATAGAACCAGGCTACTAAATATTTAAAACTGTAGATTATTTTCAAATAAAAAAAGATTGCATAAATTGAGGGGAAAATGGTCTAATATTATATCAAATATGGCAGCTCATTTGTAGAGAGGAAAGATGAAAATCTAATTAATTTAAAAATGGAATATGAACTTTTCTATAATGTCACAAATATTAAAAACAGAAGGGAAAATGAATTTATTATAAAAAAGTTGAAGACCCACACTGTAGAGAATGGTGTTATTTCAGAAAGAGTTGGAAAAATGGTTATTCACATTATTGCTGAAAATTCAGATTTAAACACCAATAAGATCTCATTGTGATGAAGAGTAAAAGAATATTTATATGAATATAAAAATGTTATTGATAAGACCAAACAACATTTTATTATTATCATGGAAAACTTTAATGCATGAATTGGTAAATTATTGAAAGATAAATGAGATCTATGTAAATGTGATTATGATGATAGAAATAGACAAGGCACAGACTTGTGGATTTTTCAAAAACAGAAAAACTGTATATTATAAATTCTTTCTTTGAAAAAAAAATGCTAATCATAAATAGAATAGAACAGAATCAAAATTAAAGATCATTAGAATTATATTATATTTTGACTAATAGAAAATTCATATTGTTTGTTAATGCAAAACTAAAAACATGAAAACTATTGAAAATAATAATTTTAATATTAATTTCAGAAATACTCAATAAAAATCAATAACCTATTAATTAATACCAATTGCAATAAAAATATATAAAAAATGACAATTTATAGTTCACTTTTCTACTGAGTTAAGACAATGTATCATGAAAAGAAGATATATAAAAAAATTTAAACTGATTAATTAAAAAAAAAATTGTATATTTAGGACTTGGTAAACAATACAAAAGTGAGGTAGTAACAACATAAGAAAGTAAATTTGTGAATTGGAAAGGAATGTTATAGAAAAAGAATTAAAATCCAAAATTATAAAACAACAACTTGTATTGGAAAGAATGTTATCTATGAAATAACAAGAAAATATTTTTAAATGTTATTAAAATGAAAGGTCTCAACCTGAAATGTGTAAAAGAGTTCTGTAGAGAATTATATAGTAATAAAAAAAACATAAAAAGAAAATTACCTTTACTACTATTACATATTCTGGACCACTCTTTTAAATAAAATATTGGATCAAGCAATTAAATCAAAAAATGAAAAACCTGGGAAGTGATGAAATTATAATTACCTTACACAAAACATATGAAGATATATATATATTTGAAAAAGTTGTGTACCAAATGCCTAATGATAAAGATCCATAAGATGACTGAAATAAAAAAATAGTTATATTGAATCTTTAATAAGTTGGAAAAAAAAGATAATTGAAATTATGTACCTATTAGTTGTCTATTTGCTCCATCCAGTTTTGTCATTAAGATATGTTAGAATTTGTTTACAATGAACATTGGAACTTAACGAATAAAAAAAAAATGGATATAAAAGTAGTTATCAAATATTGAGAGAAGTGTAAAAAGAGCCAAATAAATTTTAATTTTAATCATGCTTTGGATTTTTAAATTAAAACATATTTGATTGTATGAGCATTTCAATGGTTGTTAAATATATCGGCAGGATATAGATCCAGTATATGTCATATTCTAAATAGTGTTCTTCAAAATGAAATAGTACTATTTATATTACATGATGATTTGAGATATAAGAAGTATTTTGTAGTTTAGAATGAAAATCATTGAGAATATTTAAGTCCATTTAGATTTTGCATATAATGTAGTTATTTTTTTTTTGTAAACAATGCTACAGAGCCGAAAGATTTGTTGGAAAAATTATCAGATGAACATTAAAAAAGGATGACTAAAGATTTAATCAGAGAATTAAATTTGGGTAAAATGTTTTTGATAAAAATAATAATATTAAAAGGAAATATGTCTATATGTTTGAAAAGAATTATTTTTAATATATGCGTTTTACAAATTATTTATGGATCTGACACTTGGATACTTAATAGAGAAGCATGCATTATAGAAATATGAATGTTAAAAGTTACATGAACATATTAAAACAAAATACATAGGTGAGTGAAAAAAACCTATATCATTAATACATTGAAATATGCAAAAAAAATAAAATGGAGATAAGTGGGATATTATTAAAAGAGATGATAATGGAAAACACAGTTGAATTTATAAATTGTTTCCAAGATATTGTTAAACATTAGAAATAGAGAATATTTGAATTGAATGGATAAAATAGCAATGTTTGGTGGTATGTAAAGAAAAGGAGAGGATAAAGATAAGATAAACATGATTAAACATGGTGAAACCTTCACTCTAAAGGGGATTGATAATGATAAAAAATGATGCTGAAATGAATTCACGAACTGTTGTTTTAACAAAAAATAACATCTCTGTCAAAATTTTCAATGTTTTATTCGTATTATAAAAATAAAAATTGATAATAGAACAGAAAGTGCCCCCAAAATAAATTTTAAAATGTATATTGTAGCATTTTTATGTTTTATTTTATTTTAACAAATTGTAATTTAGAATATATCATTTCTGAGCTATAAAAGAATTTTATACTGATCAGCAAATCTTATAAGTACTTTTTTAAAAATATAACTTCTGAAATAATTTTGTACAATTTATTTACCACAGCTTAGTAGTTTTATTGATCAACGGTTATTTATTTAATATTATATATTTTTTACTTTCAAGCCTTATTTTTAATAAAGTTTATATATATTTAAAATAAAATAAATGATTTTTGTTTTATGGTTTGTATTTTTTAAACATGTTATTAAAAATATCTAAAAAAATATTTTCTTTCAGACATTTTATAATATATTTGTATCAAATTGTATACTTGTTTATAACTTTGAAAATAACATTTATAATTGTTTGAAATACTGAGATGATATTCAATTTTCATAATATTATTTGTTATTGATTTCAGTAAGCAATAAAAAAAAAAGATTTGTAAAGAAAATTATAGTTGATTTTTTTATTTTATTTTTTCAACTGATTCAAGTTTAATAAAGACATATATAGTAACCATATTTTGTATATAAATTTTATTATTTAAATTTCTGTACTAATCTTTTCATATATTTATTATTTAGAAGAAAGAATTAATGTATATTTGTACAAGAAACAATAGTCACTACATCAAATGAATAATTATGTCTATTATAAATATTTTGTAACTAGAATTTACTTCCAAATACTTTTTTTCTTTTGAAATAATTCATTCAAAGCTGTTTGAATACTGAGATTTTAACAACAAACTTTATTCATGTTTTAAATGGACAAAGAAAAATAAGTTTATTATTTTTTAATCTGAAACGTTGTAACAATCTAAATATGTGTATCTATTTGAACTTTATAACTATTATTTTACATGAGTTATTTAAACTATATTAGTTTAAACAATTTAAAACATTAAATATAATTTTAATAAATTGACTATTATATCATAACTATATAATTCTGACAAAGTAATTAACATGAACACAGCAAATCTATCTCAGAAAGTTGATGATATAAAGAATGATTCTAATAAAGATTTAAACATTTATTAGCTTATGAAAATTATCAAAAGTAAATATATATATAATACAGTGAATTGATCATTTTTCTGTAAAAATGTTAGAATATATATATATTGAGTCAGGTTCAATGAATCTAATGAATAACTTTTGCAGCCCTGGGACAACGGACCAGCCCTGCATGCAGATGAGAGAATACCATTGAGCATAGCCATCAACGATACCCATAGTCAGATCAAGCTATGTAAAGCATAAAACAATCACATTTTCAGACTGTGGTCCACCTCGACTGCTGGATTCAAATCCCTGCCATCCAGAGCATTTGATTTGTTTTGAGAATCAATCTCAGGTGTCATCCAACCATTGGTTATACACTCAGCATGCTTCATATGACAGACACACAATCCAGTACTTGAAATATCCCATGGCTAGTTAATAATCTTAACCAGGATCCATCACATTTAACTTAACACATAAAAATAACTATACTCTTACATTATTGTGACAAGCTAGAGAGAAAGAGAATAGACCTAATAATATTTAAGCAAATATTAATATTTATTCAAGCACACACATGTCTAATATAATATTATATTTTACATACAGAAATATATGTGATTAGTTTCAGGCTAAATTTTATAATAGTCCTTCATTAATTAAAGTTTATTTAAAATAAAAATATTGTGTCTATAGACAAGTATCAAAATGTTTTATCTAGGTTTTTGTGATGGTCAGTTCCAATCAGATGGCATTTTGCTTATATCAATGGTTTCAGGGCTTGCCTTCATTTCTTTCACTCAACAATGGAAGTTAGCAAGAGAATGCAGAAGCATCTTATTTGGGACTTAGGCATTTGTTCCAGGCATTAGCTCCAGGAAAGTTGAGCTTATTTTGCTGAGAGCTAGGCATAAACTAGTCCAACACTCCTAATGATGGTCTAGCAAACATTTTGCTAGATATGCAGATTTTGCATTGATGTTGGCCACATCAGTAATTGATTGGCTTACTATTGTGCTTATAGTTTCTGAACATCTGGATCTCTGGTGCAATGGACAATGTAGGAGTACAAAATAAGACCAGCATGATTCAATCAATAAATGTCAACTAGATTCATTTATTGATTGTGGACCTGACTAATTTATAGATAGCAGACTAGAATGATTTATAAATTGCAGACCAGATTGATTTGTAGATTGCAGGACAGACTAAAGAACAATAGGCAATAGAGACTTTATATATTTTTTTCTCTCATCATTTTTAATTTCTTATCATAGATTTTAATTTTGATATGCAACATGAATATGTTTTTTTTTTTTTTTTAAATGATTTTTTATATTTCATTTTATCTAATCTTCTGCTTAGATTAATGTACTATCTCATTAATGGTTTACATATTTTTTTAATTAAATACAATTTCAATATCATTATCAATTAGAAATCTTATGAATTAATTACATTTCTGAAAGTTTTACTAACATTTATTTTTACAGATTAATTTTATTCTAACATTACATGTTTACTTATTTTTATTTTATAAAAGAAGTTTTCTTTAAAAAAAGAGATAAAAAAAATTTAAATCTTTTTTTGTAATTCTTCTCCCTACTCATTTTTTTAACAAATAGATTTATTTAATTTTAAAAGCAAAACATAGCCAATCTTTTTATTTTACAAAATTGTGTTTTAAAATCTACTTAACTAATCACATATATATATAAAATTATGAAACATGAAATGCAAGATCTATGTAGTTATATACATATCTCTCTTAATAGTGTTACATCACCCCTCCCCTGTTTGAGAAGTATAACGTGTCAGTTTGACCCATTTTAGCTCTCTTTATTATTTTTATTTTTATTTTTTTAGCTCTACCATTTGATTTTTTCATTTTTATTTATTTATTTATGTAATATTTTTTTTATCAAATAAATGTCCTATTGTACACAAATCAGCAAATTACAGAAGGTGACTTTTTTATACTGCTCTATTTCACCAGCCATAATCTATGTTGACTGGCAATGATTGTCATATGTAATAACCACAAAGTACACATACACTACAAATGGTAGTATTTATCTTCTGACCATTCTGCTTATGCTGAAAACAAAGCTTATAACATGTTGAAATTTTTTTCTCAATATACTGATTTGCAGCTTATCTGGATCTTTTTTCCATGATGCATGTTTATTTAGATAGGGGATTGGGATTGCTTTCTCAGTGTATTGGATGACACAGAATCTCTCTACTGGTATCTCATCCTACCAGACAATCATTCCTATTTATCCCATTACAGATTTTAAGTTCCTATAGCGATCACCTATATTTAATACTCTTTCAATCTTTATCTGTACTTTCCCCTCTTCATGACTCTAATAACCTACACACAATCTCCATCTACTTGACAGATAATTTTGCACTATTTTATTTAATTTTCTTTATTATATATTTCATTTTATTTATTCTAGGCTCTATTTTACTTTACTCAAAATGATTTTAAAAATGTTCATTTGACCTCCATTTAACTACTCTTTTATCGCCATTACTAATTCTCCAAAAAAAGTATTTTATTTTAATTATTCAACATTATATTTTTAACTCTCAAAACAAAAACATTTTATTTATTTAACTCTATTTATTTAGCAATCTTTCCATTATTAACACATTTTATTTTATGTTATTTTCTATTATCACAATCTGTGTACAATAAATCTTTTCTTTTTTCAAAAAAGTCTGTCCAGTTAATATGAAGTCTAAACCCCTCTAGTCTTTATCAGACATTTTTTTTAATTTTTTATTATTTTTTCTATTTTTAAATTAAATGAATTCTTTGAATAAGTATTTTAAGTCAAATACAGTGTTTGACTAACTTCAAAAAAATATGCCCTCAGAACTCCCTAATTAATACTCCTTGTTTTCCAATAATGAATTTATTTGACTCTCTAGACATTTTTCTTCTCTCTTTTTTTAATTAAATTTTTAATTATTTTGACTCTTAATTATTTTATACTATTAATATTATGATTTGTTTGCTGTAAACTATTTTTCTTCTCACACTGCTCACTGATTTTAATTTGTATAACTATGCAATTTGGTATTTATTTGGGAATTTTAGTTAAAAACTTTTTTTAAATTATGATTTTTAATATTGATTATACAAGTTCAATTTATGGCACTTTAGTATCCATAGTGGATAGCATTTGAACCAGATCTCTCATGAATGTGTCTTGTTTAACAGGGTTTAAATACCTTTTATAATAATTTTAGGAATCTGAACTTTAATAAGTTTAACATTTACTTTATACTATGGGGACAGAATGGCTGTTCAATCAGAGGGATAATACCATTGAGAGCACAGCCATTAATGACATGCATGGTCAAATCAAGCTTTTCAAACATAACATAATCACATTTCCAGACCATGACTCATCTTGACTTCTGGATTTAAACCCTTGCCATTGAAATAATTTTTATTTGTTTTGAAGATCAACCTCAGGTGCCAGTTAGCCATAGGCTATATTGTCATCATGCTTTGAATAAGAAGCATATGAACCAATCCTTGAAGTACCCCATGGCTAGCTCATATTCTTAACTAAAGTCCAGCACATTTAACTTAACACATAAAAGAAACTATACTCTTAAATTAATAATGATGCAGTGATGAGAGACAAAGACAGAGAATAGACCAAATAATATTTAAGCAACATTAATATATATTTAAGCACACACATATCTAATATAATATATTTTACTTATATTATATATATATATATATATATATATATATATATATATATAGATATATATATATATATATATATATATATATATATATATATATTGTAACCTAACTAGAATGAGATGGGGGTATGAGAAAGAGAAAAGAAGAGAAAATGCTAATAATGAAATGGAGATAGAATAGAGGAAGAAAATTATGAAATGGAGGTAAACATGATGATGATGAAAGGTATGTGGAATAGGAAGAGGGAGCAGATGATAAGGGAGGTATAGATAGAGAGATGTAAATTGTATCTTAATGAAAAGAGAGAGGGATGTAAAAAAGAAAGAAGAGAAAGAGAAATATAATACTAATAATGAAATGGAGATAAAGAATAAAATGCTAGTAATGAAATGGAGCTAATAATAATGGTAAGAATAAATGATGGAAAAGAAAAAAATTGAGGAGGAAGAGAAATGGAGAAAAGTAACAGAAATGATATACGTAATGGAGAGAGAAAAGAAATGAGATGATTGAAAGATATGAAAGAGAGATATAAGAAGAAGATGGAATAAAGTAGAGAGAAATGAAATGAGATGATATAAAGAAATGACATGAATGTTTTAAATGGCTGAGATGATAAAAAGATATGAAAGAGAAATATAAGAAGAAGATGGAATAAAGGAGAGAAGAATGAAATGAGATGATAGAAAGAAATGACATGAAAAGAAATAAAATTGAAATGAAATGAAATAAAATATAAATGAGAGACTCTAAATGACTCGGCTCAGTGGGGTTACAATAAATTAAAAAAAAAAGATGATGTTTCAGAGATGTATAATCAAATAAAGGTCAAATCCAATACTGATGAACTATAACTACTACAGCATATTAATATTTTAATAATCATACAAAAGATTATCTAAAATCACTAATTAATGCTTACCATATTAGTCCTACCAATATATTATACACTCTATGAATAAGCCCTATGATGCTTTGCTTTAAAATATTATCTTACAGAATTATATTTACTAAACAACAAGAGTAAATAACCTCAGGGATTTTAAAACTAACACTCTTGTGTAAAATTAAAATTTAAGTTAAGTTGCCTAATAAAGAATTACTGTGATTAATAAATAAATAAGTGACATCTTATCTGACCATAAAATAATTATAATATGTTTAATCTTAAAATAATAAACACAACAAATATTAATTCACAAAATTTAATGAATCAATTTAAATCTAACTAATAATGGCCTATTATCTAAGATATTACTTGAGCAGAGAAAGAGCAAGGGTACTTTTAATGTCTTTCCATACTCACAGTCAACCACTAAAGACCTCAAATGCAAATGAATTAGAATTCTTTAAATGTATCAGATTTAAGATGATGATAGATAATGTGCAGTGAATATAAGATAAGATACAGTTTTTAAACCAATATTAATTAAAATATTCTTCTGAAGTAAAAATATTGTTAATCTGATATTGCATAATCTTTAGTCTGAAAGATATACTGATATTTTTTTTAAAAAATAAACTTTTAACTAAGTATTTAATTAGGTATCTGCTCTAATGCAATTATCTGTATTTATGATTCAATATGAGAATCATTTACTTTAACATAGCTTTCTTTTTAATTTTCAAGACAATATTAACTATATTTAATTAACTTAGAATATACTTGTAAATTTCTGAATTGAAGATTCAATAACTTTTACATTTTAAGATTTTGTGAACTTGGAACCCAAGACAATAATATATTCTCATATAAAAATAAAATAAACAAAACAACACTTTTGAAATAATGATAATTTGATTTATTAATAATGAAAAGAAATGTTTACAAATGTAATAGAATACAAACAATGCCAATACCACACTAAGATTTAATATCATTATTTGGACTCTGAACAGTTTTATTTAACTTACACTAATACACTTAATAACCTACAAAGGTTATTCACTGTTACTTTCTTTTAATAATTATATTTTTTTCAAAAAAAAATATTTTAAACTTTAATTATCATATGTACTTAATAAGCACACTACTATCCTTCTTTATTAGACTAATTGATAACATTATTGTGTCATCTAATAATCAGAATGACACCCAAAACTAGGTTTATATTGAAAACGCTAAGCTTAATTTTATCCTCCTAAACCTAACAAATGCTAAGTTGGAATAAGCATATTCAACAATATTTTTTTTTTTTAAATATCATCACTAGTTTCACGGATATAACTAATATCACAGCTAGAGATAGGTTTAAATCAGATTAAGCTAATATTAAAATTAAACTAAATTAAGAGATCAGTTATACTTTTCTTTAAAATAACTTTAGTCCACATAAAATTATTCACTCAATGTGTTAAAGATAATGATCTAACAGACTTACAAATCCAGCGGCGAAATTCTGGATGAAAATATTAAATTAGTATGTGTGAATTGCCACTTATACCATATGCATATTTAACATACTTTAAAATAAATATAACTTATTGTTGGTTAGCTTGTGCATGATAAAACTATCATAGCAACACAATTCAAACTTTGATATACCTATGAGCCTTGAATTAGCTACAACTACCTGAAGAAATACATTTCCTCAAACAAGCATATCTTGTCATCACAAATCTAAAACAAATGCAACATCACCTACTGTGGTGGAATTAGCATTAAGTCATCATGAATGATAGGCAAAAAATATAAAAATACTAAGCTCCTCAGAGCTAGAAAAGAATGTTGGTGGTTTCCAAAATACCTAACTATGAGGCAAAATTAAGATGTCTGGAATTCATCTTCAGTACATCTAGGAACAGGAATACACCATAAAAGCACAATCCTCTCATGGGATTTCCAATGCTTATAAATGTGATCATCACTGAAAAATACAATACCCTTTCTTGGGGGGACAAGCACTATCAAATCATGGAAACACAATACAATAAGAATGGAGGATTTATCTACTCCATAAAGCATATTCAAAAATTATAAGCTAAGCCTAACTCTTGAGACTAACAAAGACTAACTAATAGCAAGATATATACTTCACCTAAACTAACTAAGTTATTTCCAAGAAATTTATAAAATACAAAATGTATATCCAATGTTCAAACCAACAAGCAAACTATGTGTCAATTGACTACTGTAGAAAATACTTTGAAATTAAATGCATATAAAATTCTAGGCAAGGCACAATGCACACATAACAAAATATTAAATGCTAAAATATATAGTAACTAGTGGACCTTTAAAATTGTAAGTTAAATGCAAGAATATTTACTTCTCGATGAATATAAAATATTTGTAGTTATTCTTAATATAACATTCATAAAACAAATGAATGGATATTCTCTGATAAACTTCTTTAGTAAATTTAAAATAAAAATTGAGTAAAACATCCCATTTATATGAAAATAAGACTGTGATATTTAAATCTCTATAATAAAATTATTAAATAGAAACTAGCTAGTGTAATGCTTGATAAATAAACTAAATCTACTTAAGAATGGCAAAAAACATTTGCTCATTCAAATAAACCTATTTTATTTTAAAATTATAACCCTAGTTTACCTGTATATTTATGCAAAAGTGTTACCAAAAAAATTAATAGCATAAATATTTTATGTTTTTTTTTTTTAAAACCAATAAAGCAGACCATAAAAAAAAATACATTAATTTAAGTTCATAATTCTGCTCCGTGACGATTTTTCCATTTCATAAGGTGTAGACAATTTATCCAGGTTAAAATAGCTTCAACTAATACATTTATATACATGGCAATCATTTCCAAACGAAAATGTTCAATAGTTCATTAATAATATTTTTTTAAACAATTTAAAAAAAAAAACTTAAATAATAAGATTAAGCCGGCATGAAACAAAATAAATTTTTCAGCTGAACACACTTTAATTTATTTATAAGATCCCGAGTTCAAAATTGCATATAATAATAATAATAATATATATTTTTTTATCTGAAGTTCTTTATCCTCTTTTAGGAAAATGCTTCTTTTAAAATATAGTTTTTTTAAATAGTTTCCTAATAATATTCCAAGATGTATTTATTTTTAAAATTAATTTCCTTTGCTTACTTTTAAATATGAGAGTAGAAATTTTTTTACTGTTCAAGAAATTTCTCCGTTTATATGCTATAATTAATGCCATAAAGTTATTTTTAAATACTGGCAAGTATGATCATTTATAATGTACTCAGTAACTATTAATTCATTATTAATCATTATAGATTGCTTTAAAGTTTTATTTCCAAATACGTGTCCTTTCTTACGGTGTAACTAAGAATTATCCTTTAAAATGTATATATTATCTGTTTGTGTTTAGATAAACAAATCATTTTTATATATGTCAAGATATAAGTAATAACTTTTCTTTTTTTTTAAAAAAAAATCATTCTTTATAGTTTCACTATAATCAAACATAGCAGCTTCTTTATAATGTTCTTTTTTAAACTTTAAAAAAAAATTATCTTCTTTTTTTACATATACTTTTAATCTAACAGGAAAAATAATTAGCATTTTATTTTCAAAATAGTTTAATACAACCGAATGCTTATCTATGAAAATGATTAATAGTTTGTTCCTTAACCTTGTTTCCAAGTAAAGAAAATTAAACCAGTTAAAGTCATATAATATGTGAGATACTTTATTTATTCTAGACATTTTTAACTATAATTCCTATGCCTCAACTGAAATTCAAATTGTCAGAAAAACGGATTACCTTTTCTTTTAGCCCTCCTTCATTACAAGACAATTTTAAATATTTTAGACAGACTTGTATTTTTTTAGAAATATAAGTTCTTTAAAAAAATATTTTTATTAATAAAATTTTTAAGATCCACACCAGTTGAATCCAAACAAGATCAGCCCCTGGATGACCCCTCGATCTTTGTTTTATCTCACAATTTTTCATCCACCTACAATTCATTTAAAAACCAATAAAATTATTTTTTATTAAATTTTAATATTCTGACAACCATCTGTGGAATCAATATACTGACATCATCAATATAATTTTCCCATACCATGTGACCTTCAGCTGCAAAGTCAAAATTTTATTATTAAGAAATATTATGCAACAAATGTTTTTAATGATATTTTACATAACTCAATAGTAATAAATATAAAATTTAAAGTTATACCCTTTATTAAACCTTTAAATATTTCATTTAAAATAATTTTATCCACACATTTGATTTATTTACTTATTTTAAACAATATGGGAGTTAATTTAATTTTTTATTCTTATGTTTCCATGTCCCTGCATGCACATATTCTCACATACATCTGGTGTTACATTAATTGTTTAAAATTATTTTTAAAATTACAACAATAAAATGTTAATGATTATTTAATTTAACTAACTTTTATAACTAGAATGCTAAACTACAAAACTAATAACAAATATTCTTATTTCCTTTTTTTAATAAAAACTTACATATCATTTTTTTTTAAATTTATTACTTACTTATTCCAACTTAATAATAATATCTTATTATTATTCTTTTTTAGAATACATTTAATACTATTTATCAATTCACAATTATTTTTTTAACATTTACTTATGTTAAACTATTACCTAACATCCCTTATCAAACCAACTGACACTATTAAAATATTTAAATTATCCTATTTTAATAATTAACTGAGTTAATTTCCATTTTTATCATCCTTATTTTTTTTAAATCTGAAATTTTAAACAAAAGGTTAAGCTAAGATAACCTTGATTACCTCTTGGAACTAAGTGACACTTCAGTTAGGTACAATATATATATATATATATATATATATGTTAAAACGAAGATTTTTTTAAATATATATATATATATATATATATATATATATGTTAAAACGAAGATTTGCATGGGTTAAATATATAAAATACATATTTTGCGGGTTCATCCATGTTAAAAACTTTTAATATTAATATACTGACATTTTGATTTGATCACACAAGCCATCCTTTTATAACTCTGTGGATGGCTTGTGTGATCAAGTCGAAACATCAGTATATTAATATTAAAAGTTTTTAATATGGATGAACCCGCAAAATATGTATTTTATATATATATATATGATTAATGATTAGTTTCAGGCTAAATTTTATAATAGTTTTTCATTAATTAATATTTATTTAAAATAAATATAAAGCTTCTATAGATAAGTATCAAAATGAGTTTACCTAGGTTTTCATGATAATCACTTGCAACTGGTTGGCCTTTTGTTTTCATTGATGATTCCAGGGCTTGTCTTTATTTCTTTGCACCTCAACAATGGAAAAGAGAGAAAGAGTATGCAGCAGCATCTTCTTTAAGTCTTAGGCATATATTCAATGAGTACAGCTGAGTCTTCTGAGAACAAGAGCAAAAAGTTGTTGGACACTCCTAAAGATGCTGTAGCTCACATTTTGTTAGATCTGCAGCTTTTACATTGATGTTAACTACAGCAGCAATTGATTGGCCAACTACTGCATTTACAGTTTGTGAATATCTGGATCTCTGGAGCAATGAACAACATAAGAGCACAACTGAAGATTGGAATGATTCCATCATTAAATGCAAAGTAGATTGATTTACTGATTGCAGATGTGGCTGATTTATAGATTGCAGACCAGACTGATTTATAGATTGCAGACCAGATTAAGTAACAATAAGCCATAGCAACTTTTTATACCTTTTTCTTACATTGTTTTAATTCCTTATCATAGTTTTTAATTTTGATCACTTGAATATATTTGTTTTTTTTTATTAATTTTTACATTTCATTTTATTTAATCTTTTCCTTAGATTAATCTACTATCTCATCAATAGTTTACATAGTTTTTTTAATTAACACAATTTCAATATCATTATCCATCAAAACTATTATAAACTAATGACTTTTTTGAAAGTTTTACTAACATTTATTTTTACAGACTAATTTTATTCTAACATTACATATTTATTTATTTTTACTTTATAAAAGTATTTTTGTTTAAAAAGAGAGAAGAAAAAAAGTTTTATTTTTTTTCTAATTTTTCTTCCCACTCACTTTTTTAACAAATAGTTTTATTCTATTTTAAAAAGAAAATATATGCAATCTTTTTATTTTACAAAAGTGCATTTTAAAATCTACTTAACTAATCATATATATTTTTAAAATTATGAAACATGTAATGAAAGATATATGTAGTTTTATACATATATCTCTTGCTAGCATTACAATATATTGAAGTAGTAAATCTTAGTAAAGTATGAGCTTTATGATCTAACGTATTAGCTGGTGACTTACCAGGGTTTAAACCTTACATCATGTATTATTTCCTTATTTATATGTGTGTATTGTATATTTATAAATCTCAAAAGTACTTCCAAATATCTAAATTATATACTTAATTATTGTTTAATATTGTAAAATATAAATCATGTGTGTACATGCTCAGATAAATATATAACAGGGTTGGATGTACAAAATATTTTAATAATATTGTAAATATTTTATTTTATATTTACTAGCATTATTTTATGTAAAAGGTAAAAAGGATGCTGCAACATGATGAGAAAATTCTATAAAGTAATTAAATAAGGTGGAAATAAGTTATTGGTTGAATCATATAAAATGGATTTTTTTTAATTTAAAATTTTATTAAAATCTAAAAATAATGACATTAATGAAAATTATTTTGTTTCAAATATTTCTTTAAATCTGTTTTCAAATCTGGAATTGTATTTGAATATATTTTCTAGGCCTTATCGACCATTTGCATCATTTGAAACAAAATGATAAAGGCATAAGTTTTGTTATCTAAATTAAACTCACATTTTTTTCATGGCAAAAAAAGAACTCTTGAGAGCATTCCAATAAGAACTCATTGGAATTTAAATAGAGTCAAAATCTATATCTTATTTTTTTTTACTTCTAGTATAAGCATATTTTTAACATTTCTCATGTCATTTTTAACTATAAGAATGCTTCCTATAATAAAGCGAATAAAACCACCTTTTCTGACCTATTTAAGGTATTTTCTCCCACTGTTATACCATTCAGCTGCCATCCTAGAATGAATGAATAAATCAGAAACATGAAATGTTAAATGTTAAGTGCAAGCTTCCTGCGACCAAAGAATGGATTAACCCATGGACTCAAACACTTACTGAGTACAAGTTGGACACCACCAACTGATTGGACCTCCACCTCCTTGCAAGGTAACTTATCAATGCTGCCACCAAAGAAGTTTTAACATTTAATTAAATTATCAAATTTTTCAATTTAGACCTGTCAATGCCTTTGACTTACCTCTATACTCTCATTTTATATTTTAAAATTTATCTTACTCTTGAATAACTATCCTTTTTAATATTCTGTTTATATTCTAATATTTTTTTAGACTTTGGTGCATGCAATTTATTATGATTATTAGAAAATATGTATTTAGCCATTTAAATTAATATTTCAATCAAACTCAATCTTATGAGCCCACTCAATAAACCCACCTTTTTAAAAACTAAACCTCTCTATGTCGAGGTTATTAATAACCCATACATTTATGATTTATTGCACAACTGGATATCTACCATTAGAGTAATTTATTATTATAAGATTATTATATGTTCTCCAGTAATATTGTTTATAGAATTTTTTTTTTCAAATATTAATGAAAGTGAGATATATTAGTTATCAGCATTATAAATGAGAAAGGGATAGAAATAAGATTTTATTTAATTTAATAATGCAATTTATATATATGTTGTCCCAGCATTGTGCATCTATAGTATGAACTTTATCATTAAAATAAACATCGCTTAATTTTAAACATTAGATTATAACAATTCTTCTCTGCGCATTGCTGACATTGGCTATTTAACTTTAATGTATGTGGTTCTCATAGAGGATCTCTGGACATCTGAGCCCATGAATTTTCTTATATCTCAATACACATTTAGTAGTCAGGATACCCATGAATGATTCTCATAATAAATGGCATACTCTGTGTTGGGTTAATCCTAGTAGACCCAGCCTTTCATTCACTTTGCCATATCCATCCTGTCTAAAATCTAATCAGAATAAATAGATGGTCTTAGTCATTGTTCATTTGTCAAGGAAGCATGACCTCTAAATATAGATGCTGTCATGTCAGTACCACAACTCTTAAGATGGTGGAATATGTCGAAGCTGGCTATCGCAAAGGATATTAATCTTCAATTTTATATAGGTATTTTTTTAAAATTTTGTAGTTTTATTCTAGTGGATTGTTATATATATATATATATATATATATATTGAACCAATATATATATATATATATATATATTGAACCAACGTCCTTCGAACAAACCAATGTAGAAAATACTACAACTAACTACTTCTATTTAACACTTACTACCTTCAAAACTCTTAACAATCTAAAACTTACAATTTAAAATTTACTACTTAAACTTATGAGAAACAACAAACACCAAGCATTGACAAATAAAATATTAACTAATATTTTATTATATTTTGTCCTCCTAAATTTTCCTTTCAGAAAATGGTTGGTTTTCAGGTAAAGTGTCAACTATCATCAATACCGAACTATCAATAACATTCAACATGCGACTACCAAATATACACTGATCAAATAAACACTTTATTTTTATTTTTTAAAGAAGAAAGAAAATCCCTTAGGCACCAGCTAATTACATTAGAATTAGCATGTCTATCTGATCAGCATAATTCGGTACCTGAAAATCCCTTGCTAGCTCAATTGGTTCCAACCACCCACTAAATAGACAAAACAAAAGGTATATCTTAAATGCTGCCTCTTCTAAGCTACTTCTATATTTTTTTTAAAACCAAAATAATTTCCCCAAACCATTACAAAATACTTCAATCTTTTAAAACTAATAATAATAACATTATACTAAATACTAAACATTTATAGATTTAACTTAGCAAATCTTTTCTGAAATACTATTATTAATGATTAGATTTTTTCTCTCCTACTCTTATTAAGAAAATAAATGTTTATACTTACCCACACGTATCAGAAATAAACATAAATGTTTTATATTATTTAAAAATAAATTAATCGTTTTATCTTATAATGAGACACACACACTTATTTTTTTAAAGATTAAAATAAGCATTTTAATATATTACTTTAGCAAATAAATTATACATGTTACATCATATTTTATTTTATCTTTTTTTTTTAAGTTTAAAAAAAATCAAATCACACATACATGCATGCCATTGTTTCAAAAATATTATTTAATAGAAGCTGCTTTTACTTATTTTATTATTGCAAATATTAATTTTTTGAAGTTTAAAGTTTATTCTTTTTTTAAGTTTAATTCAAAAAGTTCAAAGTTCTTTTAATAAAGTCTATCTTTATTTTAAAAAGAAATTGGGAATGTTTAGATATCAAAGTCAAATAATTACCTAGGTTTTAAAATATGACAGAAACAGCATAATGGAATTATTTCTTAACTCATCGATGACTGATAAAATGGTTCCTCCATAGATCCTGTGATTTGATATGATTTTCATGGCTGGTTTGATGTTCATGCACTCCATTGTCTATTTAGTCTATTTCAACATGATTACTTTCCGAACTAATCACAGATCTTAGATGCATAGAGAGCGGCTTTTGGTCAACTGCAAATACATTGGTTTTAACAGTGCAACATTTTTTGGAAATATTACTTCAAGAAATATTTATTAAAATGAGAAAGTCAGACCAAGAATGAACAAAAGTTGAGCTATTTATACTGTTTTAAACAATGGAAAACTTTATTTAGCAGCAGCGTTCATCTCATGAAATAAAATCAGCTTCTGTGTCTACTTTTATTAAAAATTACATACACACATGCACATATATTTATTTATTTTATTATAAGATAAAACAAAATCTCTTTATTATTTTATTAAAAATTCATTTAAAGAATATTAAATCATTTATTTATTACAAGATTTTTTCCTTCTTTTAAACAAAAAAAAATATTTTATTTTAAACAGCTTATTATTTTAAACAGCTTATTATTTTAAACAGTGTTTACAGTTTATTTTATTTAATACAAAATTCCCCCTCCCCCCTGCTCTTTAGTTTTTACATTTTATTCTCTTAATATTAAATTTTTATATTTTTAAAACATGGGACTCATACAATTAATTTAATATCAATGTACTTTGGTACATTATCTCTGTCCCTCCTCTGAAACTAAAATATCATTCTGAGCATTTTAGTTTTCCCAGAATTTAAAACTATAAACAATCTAATTTTATTTACTTAACATTTGTTTAACTGTATACGTGTATTCTTGTTTATTCACTATAACCCCCATCCCATTATAGATTTATTATTTATTCATCTTTTTTTTTAGTAATTGTAAAGATCGAGCATTGAACGTTTCTTTTTTCTCCAACCTTTGAGCAATTTCAAATACATTATTTCCATATTCCTTTATAATATTATAAGGCCCATCATATATTGGCTGAAATTTTTTATATATTCCCTTTTCCGGATGACTTACTGGATTTACCCTTACCATAACATCATCTCCCAACTTAAACACATATCTAACCCTCTCTTGTCTCTTTTGCCTTATACTACCCATCTTTCTAAGCCTATAGCATGCCTTATCAACATCTTTTTTCCTGTCAATACATGGCAATTTAACCAGTAAATTAGATTTGAACGGATATGGAATATTCTTTCCTTGATGAAGTCTAATGGGCTTGAATCCTGTTGAATCATTCCTTGACCAATTTATCATGTTAGCTATTTTCATTGCTCCTTCACCCATCCACGATGATTATTCTGTAAATACACACAAAATAAATGTCCCAGTTCTCTCATTACTTTTCACACAGGTTGGATTGCAGATTACAAATTGAAGTGAGTATATATCTTATCTTATGATGCTCCATCCATCTTTTCCACTCGTCAGACATAAAATGCATTCCATGATCCCACATTATTTGTCTTGGGATTCCCACATCTTGAAAATGTTGATGTTCAAGGACCTTTATAGTCTGTCTAGCATCATCCTGCACCACCGGGTAAATAGCCACAAACTTAGAAAAAACATTATAAGTCACAACCAAATATTTCTTTCGATTAAATTGAGGTAATGGTCCATAAAAATCTATTGCCAATAAACTATTCGGCTGATATGCATATATCGATCTCAAAGGTCCTGTATTTGACATATTAGGAGGTTTGGTTTTTGCACACACTAGACACTCCTCAATGACAGTTAAGACACTCCTATACATACTCAGCCAATAAAACCAGTTATTTATCCATCCTTCAATTTTACTTGCCCCATAATGTCCGTACTTTTCATGTATGTATTTAACCATCTGTTTTCACATAACTATTGGCAAAACAATTCGCGTATCTTTACTATCTTTCACTTTATGCTGCAAAAGCCCATTTTTAAACAATAACATTTTCTATCTTTCCATAGTGCATTATTTATAGGTCTACCTACAGATTGATGATGCAAATAGCATATTATTTGTTTACATTCTACATCTTCTTCTTGTAACTCTCTTAACCTTTTCAAACCACATTCCACCTCTTCATCTTGATGTATTTCTGCCACTGCTATATATGCATTATTACCATTTAAATGTCATGTCTGATGTTCTATCAGGTATTGACTTAAAGCATCTGCCACCATATTGCCTTTGCCTGGACAATACTGGATACTATAATCGAACTCTTGCAAAAACAAACTCCATCGGATCAATCTACTATTTGTCAGAAAAGTATGATTGAGGAACTCAAGGCTCCTGTAATCAGTAATCACTACCACCTGTGATCCTATCAAGTATTGCCTAAATTTTTTGAAAGCCTGCACAATCGCTAAAGCCTCTCTCTCAATTACGGTATAATTTTTCTCTGGCCTATTTAATAAACGACTTACAAAGAAAAGCACCCTATACTTCCCATCATCTTGCATTTGAGATAACGTAGCCCCCAACCCGATTCCACTGCTATCTTTTTATACTATGAATGGTTTATCAAAATCTGGATATGTTAACACGACTTCTCTTAAAAATCCTTTTTTTACACTTTCAAAACTGCACTCTTGTTGCTCTTCCCATGTCCATTTTCTATCTTTCCTTAATAACTGCAACAAAGGCTCCATATCTGAGGAAAATTTTTTATAAAACCGATTGAAAAAATTACACAACCCAAGAAAAGACTTGATGTCTTTCTTCTTTGTTGGCCTGGGAAAGTTTTGTATAGCTTGAATTTTTTCTGGATTTGGAGATATTCCTTGTTCACTAATTATGTGTCCCAAGAATTTAACTTCTGTAGTCATGAAATAACTTTTACCTAAATTTAATTTAATTCCTTTATTTTTACATTCATCAAATAATAATTTCAAATGTTTGAAATGTTCTTCCACACTTTCTGATGCTAAAATAATATCATCCACATATATCGTAATTAAGCTTTTAATTTTATCAGATAATATTTGACCAAGACATTGCATTAATCCTGCCCCACTATTTTTTAAACCGAAAGAAATATGATTAAAATTATATGCCCATCCATTATACTGGAAAGCAGTGTATTTCTGATCCTCAGGATGCAATTTGACCTGCCAATAACTGGCCGTTGAATCAAAAGTTGAAAATATCTTTTTTTTATAAAACTCCATTAATAATTCACTTATAGGTGGTGGTGCATTAGTATCTAACATAGTGATTTTATTTAATTGCCGGGCATCTAAAGATAAACGTATAGACCCTTTTTTTTTTACTGTCACTAGCGGATTATTATATGGAGATGAGCATTTAGAAATAATTCCCCATTTTAACATATTCTCTAGTTGTTCCTCCACTGCCCTTCTATATTGATGTGGTATAGGATATGTTCATGCTTGATATGGTTGATTCTCCATAAGTTTTATCCGATACTCATATCCCTCTATTACCCCAGGTACTTCAGAAAATACACTTTCATATGTAGCCAAACTGTTTTCCATCCTCATTTTCTGATTCATTTTCCAACACCTTTTCCTCTATTTCTATTCCTGCACTTTCTGCATCACACTCTGCCTTAACATTTTTTATTTCATACACATTAAATGGAATTTCCATCTTATTACTTTTCACCTGTCATTTCTCATAATCTAACATGCACCCAACTTCACACATAAAATCCGCCCCCAAGATGACATCATGTATCAATCCCTCTAAAACTAACATAATGTAATTATACATCTTCCCAGCTATACTCATACTTATCCAAGCTTGTTCCAATGCCAACTTGGCTCTTTTCCCATTTGCCAACATTACGTATACATTCTTTAATGGCAAGGTTTTAATTTTCAAATTACTCTGACTTATTTCATCGAAATTTTTTTGTGAAATCACTGATACCTGACTCCCTGAATCAAACAATGCATCTACAATTCTTCCTTCTATTTTTACTTTTGTTTTTGGACATGAATAAGATGCCATTCTCAACTCTTCCTTCTCTTCATTCTGTATCAAGTTTGCTACTTGCCCATACACATTCTCAGCCTTCTTTTCTTTATTTTGATTTTCTACACATGACCTAATACTGTCTATTGTCATAAGTATCTCTGCAGTCTGTTCTATAGTGTCCTTTACCATTATTATTTGTCGAATATCCTTTGGAAAACCTCACCTCACTATTCTCAAAATTTGCTGCTCAGACAAATTATATGCTGTAACCATTCTCAATTTTGCTACTTGTCTGCGGAAAATCATGCTCAATGTCTCTCCTATCCACCATTTATCTTGTTCAACCTGTCGCTTAACCACCTCCTGACACTCCTCCCCCCAATAACTGGACAGCATTGCTCTTTTGTACTCCTCAAAGCTCATTGGTTTTATTCCTATTGACCCCACCAAACTTCAGCATCATCCTGTATATAAGTAATGGCAATACTAACCTTAACTGTTTAATTAAACTCACTACAGGAAAAAATGCTCAAAACTCTCTAAATGTCTATTTGGTGTTTCCCCTTTTTTTTCTGAAAAAGTTCTTATGTTTATAACCCTACTTACTGTTTTCATTTCACCAACAATTTATTTAACTCATCCAATGTAAAAAAAAAAATTTTTTTTTCTATTTCAAAACAAACATACAATCAACCACCACCCTCTTACTTCTAATTTTATGCCTCATATTTATATTTCGTCCTCATTTGGAGTGCTCCTTATGTTTTTTTATCTTAAGGATTATGCTTGTATGTTTTAACATCCACGTAAATCAACTTTTTTCATACACCAACACTACAACTTTCGTCGGTTCTTCCATTTGAAACATCCAGTTTCACACCATGTTGATGCACGAAATGAACCAACCTCCTCCAAACAACCAATAGAGAAAATACTACAACTAACTACTTCTATTTAACACTTACTACCTTCAAAACTCTTAACGATCTAAAACTTACAATTTAAAATTTATTACTTAAACTTATGGGAAACAACAAACACCAAGCATCAACAAATAAAATATTAACTAATATTTTATTATATTTTTTTCTCTTAAATTTCCCTTTCAGAAAATGGTTGGTTTTCAGGTAAAGTGTCAACTATCATCAATAGTGAACTATCAATAACATTCAACACTTGACTTCCAAATATACACCGATCAAATAAACACTTTATTTTTATTTTTAAAAGAAGAAAAAAATCCCTTAGGTGCCAGCTAATTACATTAGAATTAGCATGTCTATTTGATCAGCATAATTTGATTCCTGAAAATCCCTGCTTCTTTAACCGGTTCCAACCCCCCAAAAAAAAAAAAAAAAAAAAAATATTTTTTATTTTTTTTTTTTTTTCTTCTATATTTTTTTAAAACCAAAATAATTTTCCCAAACCATTTAAAATAATACTTCAATACTTTAAGACTAATAATAACAACATTACACTAAACATTAAACATTTATAGATTTAACTTAGCAAATCTTTTCTGAAATACTATTATTAATGATTAGATTTTTTCCCCTCCTACTCTTATTAAGAAAATAAATATTTATACTTACCCGCACATATCAGAAATAAACATAAATGTTTTAAGAAAAATAATTTAAGTGTTTTTTATATTATTTTAAAATAAATTAATCATTTTATCTTATAATGAGACACACACACTTCTTTTTTTAAAGATTAAAATAAGCATTTTAATATATTACTTTAGCAAATAAATTATACACGTTACATCATATTTTATTTTATCTTTTTTTTTTAAGTTTAAAAAAAATCAAATCACACATACATGCATGCCATTGTTTCAAAAATATTATTTAATAGAAGCTGCTTTTACTTATTTTATTATTGCAAATATTAATTTTTTGAAGTTTAAAGTTTATTCTTTTTTTAAGTTTAATTCAAAAAGTTCAAAGTTCTTTTAATAAAGTCTATCTTTATTTTAAAAAGAAATTGGGAATGTTTAGATATCAAAGTCAAATAATTACCTAGGTTTTAAAATATGACAGAAACAGCATAATGGAATTATTTCTTAACTCATCGATGACTGATAAAATGGTTCCTCCGTGGATCCTGTGTTTTGATATGATTTTTGTGGCTGGTTAGACATTCCTGCACTCCACTGTCTGTTTAGTCTATTTCAACATGATTACTTTCCGAACTAATCACAGATCTTAGATGCATAGAGAGCGGCTTTTGGTCAACTGCAAATACATTGGTTTTAACAGTGCAACATTTTTTGGAAATATTACTTCAAGAAATATTTATTAAAATGAGAAAGTCAGACCAAGAATGAACAAAAGTTGAGCTATTTATACTGTTTTAAACAATGAAAAACTTTATTTAGCAGCAGCATTCATCTCCTGAAATAAAATCAGCTTCTGCATCTACTTTTATTAAAAATTACATACCCACATGCACATATATTTATTTATTTTATTATAAGATAAAATGAAATCTCTTTATTATTTTATTAAAAATTCATTTAAAGAATATTAAATCATTTATTTATTACAAGATTGTTTTTTCTTTTAACTGATTCAGCTTCAAGCCGCCATATTGAACTTTTTAAAATACTGGCCTGACACACAATTTTCACAATAACTTCAGTTTTAATTATATTAGAGCAAAAACAATTACATTGCTAGAAACTAGAAACATTAAGGAAAACAATAAACATAAAATAAATAGTGATAACTATATAAAAAATAAGGTAAAAAAGAAATTTTCACATCCAAAATACTTATTATTTTATTGTTTGTTCATAATATGATAAGTAACATTAACTAAAGTTGAAAATACATCCTCAGTGATAATTTCTTTGCATTCCTCACAAAACTATCTTTCTAAACATGTATAACATGTCTTACCTGAGATAATCCACAGCTTCACAATCTCCAAAAGAAGTCAGATATGACTTTTTCATTTTTATCTTGTACCCCAAATGTTCTAAATGTCACAGGGGTCTATAAAGAAAAAGATTCATCCTAATAAAAGGTACAAAAGAAATCATCATAGCAATTGGCTTCTTGCTTGTCTAAAAGTAGAAATTGTAGGATACTGTTTATATCACTGATAAAATGAGTTTCATCTCTTCATTTTATATTTTTTGTGTATATCAGTGATGTTTATATTCTGTTTGTGTATTCAATGTTTGTATACATTTGATTATTAGTTTTATAACTGTTTATATTCTTTATGCACAGAAGTGATGCTATCTTATTATATTTATTGTACTACATAGATATAATTTATTTGCATATGGTGTATTTGTTAGCTATTGACTTGAAAATGTTACGAAACATATAGCAAAACTAAAACATGAATCACGTATATATAATTTATTTGCATACAGATCATTTGCTAGCTATAGACTTGAAAAACGTAAACAAGAATCAGAATTATAACAAATTACTTATAAATCATATTATATTATATATACATAAACATAATTAATGATTTTCATAATAAATTATACTTTTTGAAAAACATTATTTTTATAAGGGTAGAACATTAAAAGTTACATTAGATATTAATTGTATATGAACATAAATAACTAACACACACAAATTACAAACTAAAAATAATTAATAAAAGTGATAATATATATTATAGTGTTATAAAAAATAGTTTTATAAAAAAATAAAAATAAAAATTTTTAAATGTTACTTACAAAATTACATTGACCAGCTTCTTTCTGCCATCTTTAAAATATAGTACCAGAGAAATGACATCTGCAGCCCTGTAAATTATTTTTGTCTTTTATCACTCCATGATAGTACAAAATTTTTTTAAAAAAGACCAAATAATTAAATACTGTGGTTGATTAAAACTGCTGCCAAAAATTTAAATTTTAACCAATTTTTTTGAAATAAAGATTTTCAGAAAGCTACATCAGCAATCTTTCGAAAGATCGTATTTTCATCTACATCACACTTATACCTTTTATGTCAGTAAAGAAAGAAAACAAAACATCATCTGAACACTGCCGGATGCGCGCTCGTAGCGCTCAAAAAGCTTAAACAAAAAAAATATTTTATTTTAAACAGCTTATTATTTTAAACAGCGATTACAATTTATTTTATTTAATACAAAATTCCCCTCCCCTCCTGCTCTTTAGTTTTTACATTTTATTCTCTTAATATTAAATTTTTATATTTTTAAAACATGGGACTCATATAATTAATTTAATATCAATGTACTTTGGTACAATATATATATATATATATATATATATTGTACCAAAGTACCAAAGTAAATGAAAACATATATATATATATATATATATATATATATGTTTTCATTTCCACACACATATATATTCTTTAATTAAAAAAAATTATATACAGATTTATGTGTCCATATATTATGTATAGTTTATAAGTGATAGAGTAATAAACAGTAATAAATATAGTGTTGTAAGAAGTAATATTTAATATATTGATCTATTATTTTTGTTAAATAATATGTTAAATTATTTAGTTGTATTTTTTTATTAAATAAAGCAGACAGACTTGACAGAATTTTTAGGTGTAGAAAAAGATATAGATTAGTAGATAATATGTACATGTGTGAGAATAACTGTATAAACACAAAACACTTTTACACATATTTCTAATGACTATAGATAACAAGCTTTGTTGTTATTGTATTATCTAGATCTTAGATATCCAGAGAGAGGGAAGGGAAATGCTTTGACAGAATAAATGTAATTATTAATTTTCTTGTTAATTGCAATAGACCATCAGCTTGTGAAACTCTGATTTTTGTCTCAAGATAACAGGACGATTTGCAGGTGGCTTTTTTTAATCAGAAATTTGAAATATAAAAATGAGTGAAACAATATTAAAGAGGCTTTTATTATTAAAAAGGGTGATGGAGTCATTACTATTATAAAGAGATGTAGTTATGAATATTAAAAAAAGTCAGTCGTTACTATTAAAAGTTAGTCATAACTATTAAAAAATGAGAGATGTAATCAGTTTATGATTTTAAGGATGACAATCAGTTAATATTTTTTAGGATGAGAATCACTTAACAATATGTAGTTTTGATGGCAGGAGTTTTTAAAAGAAGAGCCACTTAACAAAGTTTAGTTTTGAGCAGTAAATGGCAGTTGTTAAAGTTGTCTTAAAGTTGCAAGAAATATGCAATTGTTTTAAATTTTAAACCAAAATGATGAGGGCAGTTAAAAGTTAAAAAGTTGGAGAGCAATGAATCAACAATATTGAAAAGTTGAGAACCAGTCAGTTTTTTTCTCATCTGTTTCTTGTAAACTTAGAATGAACTGTTTTATTATTTTCTTGGAAAAAAGGCAACCAGAAATGAATATGTGAATTTCTATTGCTTTAAAATCAGCATAAGGAAAGATGTGCACCTATATAAAGCATCTCACAGCAAGATTAATATAAAAAAATGGAACAAAATTGAATTTCTTGGATAAAGTTATAAAAAATTCTGTAAAAATGGTATTAATATATTTTGGGCTGTGAATAATACAATGAATTTGCCATGCTAAACTCACTGTTTCTGTTCCTTGGGATCCCACATTATGGGTTAAATCACTGGTCTATCTGTGGACTTATATAAAAGTCCTTAATAACCAAAGAATGGCCAAATTTAAACCAGCCACAGATGTCATCTAAGAAAAAAGATGTATAAAGCCTTCCAGCCAACCTTAGTTGATCCTATAAAGCAATTTTCTTTTTTTTAAAGAAAAAAGGTTTTTCTTCATATTTCTCCAAAATGCCTATAATAACTTTTAAACTAATGAAACAATTAAAAGAACCAATTCAGATTTATCAAAAACTATCTGCAAAAATTTTCTTTTAAAATGGTGGAATCAAGTAAACAAACGATTTTATATTTATCTAAAAGTATCCATAATAACTCTTTTTAAAATGGTACAAAGCATCCAATCCAACCTGTAGAAGCTATAAATAGCAAAGTGGTCTGAAAATTTAAAGCCTGGGACATTAGTAAGAGATGAAAATGGATCTGGTAAATTTTAAATTCAATTATCAAATTTTCTTATTTGCTTATTAAAATTAAACTCTAATTTCTAAAGTCAAAGCATATTTTTTCTCCTTTTAATCCATATACATTAAGAGTTTGTTTAGTGATTGTGATTCTTAATAATACATAAAATACACACACACAATTTAAAATTTATTAAACTTATTTTTTTCATTATTTTGATTTTTTATATATTGTAATAATAAAATGTCATTTTATTATTGTTCTTTCTTTATTGTGTTAATTGAGCATCTTATCAATATATGCTTTAAAATGTTAGAGTTCAAATTTAACCCAGAATAGTAGTTATTAAAATTATAAAAATAAAAACAAAGTATAAATTAATATAGTTTCAATAAACATTTCATAATAGCACATAAAATCTTTTATGTATTTTGTAAGAGTATATTCTTATCTGTGTTTGTGTTCCATATGTGTTATTGTGAATATAGTTGAACATCTAAGTTAAACTGAATTTCTTTAACATCTATAACAAACATTCTCTTTTTATTATTTATAGTAAAACAACATTTTAGGATTATAATCTATGTATATGAAGCCAATTAATTAATTTTTTTAAATTTCTAAGCAGAAATATTTGATTTTATCTTAAGTGACAAAATAAGACTAAATCATATTTTAATAAATTAAATAAATAGGTACTGATAGACTTGGATATGTATATTCAATTTTATGTTTAATGATTCTTCATAAATAATCAATAAAATTAGAATCTTTTTCTTTGGAGAAGGGATTTCTCTCATAAAACCATTATAAAAATAATCTGCAATTTTAAAACTCTCTTATTACTTGTAATTGATAATTTTTTTAAAATCTTTTAGTATTATTTGTCTTTTCACTTTCTTATTTTGTTTAGAAAAGAAAAAATGTGGGTGGAGGCAGAAAGAAAAATTAAAAAAAAAATATGTCAGTTTTCTTTTGAAAATTTGTTTCTTACAAAAAAAAGAATAAGAAAGTTAGAAAAAAAAATAAAACAACATAAATAAAAAACACAAAGTTTACTGTTCTTATATTAATTTAATAAAATTACAATTTATTATAATGTGTGAAAATGTTTCATTTTTTTTCTTTTGTACTTTTTTTAACTATTTACTACATACTTGTATTTGATGTATTTAAAGTAGGATCAATCTTAAATTTATCAATGACTTATCATTCTGAGTACATCAATACCAGCAGTAGATATTTATTTACAAAATCAGGACAAAATATTAGATTTAACAAATAATAACAATATGATAAACTCTCCAAATTTTTCTTCTAACTAAATTAAGTTAAACTCTCTTACAATATACAATTCCTTGCAACTGAATTAATGCCAAATTGATAAAACATTCTTAAAAATCTGAAAATGATTTCTGTGTACTTGGTGATATTTTTAATAATACCAGTGAAGCAAAGTATTAAAATTAAATTAAAATATCAAATGTCAAACTTTAAAATTCAACAAGTTTATTTACTTGTACAGAAGTGGTGAGAGCAATAATAAATGAAAATTATAGCAGAGTTCATTCTACTTTTGGAAAAATAATTAATAGTAAGTTTATGTCTGGGATTAAATTCTCCTCACACAATGGCATTGTATAAATATACTTCAAATGTCTGAGTTTCTATTAACTTATATTTTATATACATAATATGATAATTGTATTTTTATATTGGACTATTTCCATCATCTAATATGTGTGTTGAATGTCTTTAGAAAAGTTTAATTTTTAGTTAAATATTCCAAATGCATTCAACTGTTAGTAATATCACAGCAAACAGGTTAGTATATGCACCAACTGTTAGTAATATCACAGCAAACAAATGTTAATAATATCACAGCAAACAGGTTAGTATATGCACTAACTGTTAGTAATATCACAGCAAACAGGTTAGTATACGCACAATGTTTCGAGAGGTATTTTTCTCCCCTCTTCTTCAGGTGTTGCTGGCCTGACCAGTGACAGTACTAGCATGGGATTCGAACCTGGGTCCTTAGATTTTTGATTATTGAAATTTAAGGTAACGCTCTAACCAACTGAGCCATCCTTCCAAAGGCAACAGTATGTAGTAATTTCATATACTTATCTATGAGGTTCCTCCTGATTTCTCCACTTTTTCCTCAGAGCAAAGTTGATTAGTGATTTCCATACATTATGTATAGTCACACTAGGTTGGCTTATGGGATTTTTTGCCATTGTCATGTGAGCAGCTTCTTTAAATTTTTTTCTTTGTACCTGTTTGCTGTGATATTACTAACAGTTGAATGCATTTGGAATATTTAACTAAAAATTAAACTTTTCTAAAGACATTCAACACACATATTAGATGATGGAAATAGTCCAATATAAAAATACAGCTAGAACACCATCATCACAAACCTTCAGAAAAACATAATATGATAATGTTTAGATGACTTTAACTAAATATTACTTTTTGTCAGTTTTATATTAAGCTGACCATTTTTACTTATCTGAGTATTTCAGATCTATACACAAGGTTCTATGTTAGCTCCATGATTTTTTATTCTTTTACAAGAATTTTCATGTTTATCCAGCTTATAGTTTATAAAAGTATTCAGTGTATTTACATAATAAAGCTAATTAGCATATACCAGTCTCATTTATTATGCATTTCATTTACTATATGCTAGTTTTCTAGAGTGTGTATTTCAACTGATAATAATAATAACTGTCTGTATGCAATCATAATAATTTAAGTAAATTTATTTATAATATATATGCACAGACAGACCACACCTTTTCTTACTCTATCAAATAGCCCTTCAATCTCTCAGTATTTCTGTGATTTCTTATAGATCTAAGTAAAATATAGATCTTTCTTCAACATGACCAGTAATTATATCAGTTTAATCTGATGGTCTTGATGATAAAACAACCTTCCCATTTCTGTTGTACAATCCTATTATTGAGTGCTTATATCAATAGCTTGACTATCAATGGGCATTTCTACATTTTGTTTTAAAGAGGGGGCTTCAACATGCTTTTCACTTTCATTAGATTCAGGATTAATAATGGCTAGTGTATGTTTGCTTTTAACTACATTTAACATATCATGCAGGTGTGAATATAGGTGATTGATATGTATTCTGACATTTCTATTATCTAGTTTGATTACTCTAATGACATTAGGTGCAATCTCTTTGATCACACAGAAATCTATTTCTTTACTTAACAGATCTTTGGCTAATACAGTTTCACCCATTTTAAATTTTCCGAAGTTAACTTTGGGACTCTCCTCATCTAGAATATGCTTTCTAGTTGTTTATCTGTTGGCAATAAATTTGAAAAATAAGCATGCCATTTTCACTGTAGATGCACTCAGAATGAAGTATTATTGGTAAAACCTAGCTCCTACCAATGCTTCTTTAATATCTCTTGTTAATGTTTTCTTAAGAATTGCACTGCTTTTTTCACCACTCCATTTGATTCCCGATGTTAATATAAGGTCAAAATATGGAGAATTTTTTTATTCACCAAATATTTTTTATACTATAAAGAGAGAAATTCAATTTCACCCTCATACCCTGTCCATAAACAAATATAGTTTATATATCTGAATATCCATTAATTCATATTTTATACTCACAATATAACATCTCAGAATATGTCTAAATATCAGTTTATATCAATCTTTACATTAGGCTAACCATTTTCATTTATCTTTTGCATTTTAAATCTATACACAAGTCTTTGACCAAATCAAATGCCATTTTCCTTTCTTGCAAGAACTTTATTTTTGCTCAACATGCAATCTATAAACAGTGCTCACTACATTTTTGTAATAAAGCTAATTAGAATATATCAGCCTCATTTATTATTCATTTTATTTACTGCATACTTATTTTCTAGAGTGCGTATTTCAACTAAGATAATAATAATAATGTGCCTTCTGCACGCAATTACAATTTTTTAAATAAATATATTCAGTAATAAATACAAACATATATATATACACAGACAAATCATATCTAAAGCAAAGAATAAAAACATGTGTATGTGTGTAGCAAATTATGAAGTATAAAAAAAAAATAGCTGGGGGTGCCAGGAATAAATTTAATGTAATCAGATTGTCTTGCTTAAGAATTACATTAACTTAAGTTTGGGCAAAAGTATAACTTAGTTTATTTTCACTAACACAAAAAATTAACAGGCCTGCTTGAAAAGTGGAATAACTTACCATTGATTTTTAAAAAAATGATAAATATTGTTGTATATATATATATGTAAATACGCAAAGAAGTAAATAAAACTCAAAGCATATGGGTAGAATAATAACATCTCTGGCTCACGCCCATTTTTTTTCAGGCTTAAAAAATCTAAATACAAGACATATTTAGAGAGGATGTCTGACCTACATACTGGTGGTTTATTTCTTTATTGACGTTTACTTAAGAAAAGCCATGTATTCCATATAGTTTTATTTCTTATATAGTAAATATCTAATAATGTTATATTAAAAAAAAACATGCTATTTTAGAGTAATATATAAATATTGCTTAAAAATGAGCAAGAAACAATGATAATAATAATAATAGTGGCCAAAAATTTATTTAAATTAAATGTCAAACAGATTTCTCAAGTAGGCCTTTCAAAAAAACCTATAACAGACACACACACACAGTTTGAATTCAGTCTAAATGAATATAATAAATATTATAAAATATTTAATAATTTCTATAATGTAGTATAAAAAGCATGTTAACTTTGTCCTCAAAAAAGTCTATAAATTGTTAATGTATTTCTGTTTGACTTATTCACTTCACTTCAATACCTTAACAGCTAAAAATAATCTTTTATCTTTTTTTTTAAAAAAAAATAGCAAAAATTATTAAATATGCAAATAAAATATTAGTTTATATATACACAATAAATCGTTTTTTTTTTATTTTTATGTTTAATCCCTGGTTATAAAGATGATAAACTTCTGACAGTGCAATGTGTGAGGAGTACAGTGATATGTAGATAAAGCAGGTAGGGAGTCATCATAACATGAGGTTTAGAAATTATTAAAGTTTATCTTAAATAACTTAATGATATATTACCAAGAGAAGCAATTAATTTAAACATGGTAAAAAAATTGTTATCTAGAAACAAAGATGAACTTCAAAAATAATAAAATAACCTCCCACACATAGTTATTTACTATTATTTTTTTTAATGTAAGTTTTATTTTAACTATTTGGTCATATAATTAAATGTTTGCATGCACACACCTTTTTCCTATATTCATGTGTATAGGTTAAACATGTTTAAAATGGACATGTATAATAAAATAAACATAAAATGTATATAAATTGCTAGCAATCTCAGGTTTTTATTTTAGCATAGCAAAAATATTGATACATCATTGAAATAAATAAACTTTCACAATGGGATAAATGCGGTCTCCCCAATAGATTTAAAGTATAGCTTATAAAGCGATCAAACTGGTTTATTTTTAGTAAAAATTTATATATAATAATATTTATTAGTTTTTAGCTAAACAATATTTTTATGAATATTTTTTAGCCTGTCTATACTTAAATATATAAATGATAAAACTTTAAAATATAACTTCTCAGAAAAGATAATTTATTATTTACAGAATATCAAAAAAAGATATGTTTTTTTTTTAAAATCATCACATTTATAATATATATCAGTGATTACCCTTGGGCATTGATATGGAAAAAAAAAATAACATTTTGTTTTTAAACAATTCTAACATCTATTGTTGAGTACTAGATCAAGTGGCTTAGTTTAGAACTATGAATTTCAATTACTAGTTTCCTAGCAGCAGCATTGCTAAAACATGTTTTCTAGTCATTTATATGAACAATTTTTCATATTCATTTATGTATATCTTAATTAATTCATGAACATATTCATATACTTTTAAAGTGTATGCTATTTATTACTTTCAGCATTTCAAAACATATGAAATTTTTTTTTAATTTCTCTGTGATAAAAAAAAATATCCTTTCGTTTCTAATCAACTCTGATAAAAAAAAAAAACTATTCTTGGCTATTAGAATATGTTATTAGTTGAAACTGTTAATTTTAATTAATCGTTACTTAGCAACAAAGCCACTAGATGTGCGTATGCAGGTTGTGCAGACCACAAAAGTGCTTCAGAAATTGGGATGCCATTTTCCCACAGTAATTAATAAAATTTATATGTAAATGAAAATGCTCAGGCTTCTGAATCACTCCTTAAAAATATGTTCTGTTTGCAAATGTTTTATATTTAAATATAAAAGAATTACTTTTTTACTTAGTCATGTGAAAATTGTTTGAAATATAAAAAAAATATATTATATATTCTACTATAATGCTAAACTGAACAGCCATTTTATCATGATAAATAGTAAAAATTATAATGTAAATGAAAATGTTTACATTTCAAATTATTCAATTGTTGGAACACATTTTCATTGCAAATAATTTTTTATTTAAATATAAAAGAATTACTTTTTTTTACTTAGCTTTGTGACAATTATTTAAAGTATAGTAAAAATTATATAGTCTAATATTACACTAAACTGAACAGACAGGCACCATTTTGCTGCAATAATTAACAAAATGTATGTGTAAATAAAAATGTTTAGATTTCTGAATCACATTTATTTAAACACCTATAATTTAGTTTAAAATACACTTATTTTAAAAATATTGCCTCATAATAATTAAAATAATTTTGCAATATAATATGTTATATACTAATTGTATAATAAGTTTCAGTGATATTTTATAACTTTTTTATCATGTGTTTGGTACAGTATATTGTTTAAAATGTCACGTGCTGACATTAGTATTCCAAGGATTGAATCTGAAAAGTGTATATACTTTTTTTAATACAGATATTATTTGTTCTTTTTAATATTAGTTTTGTTTTTAATGCTGATATTATTATTTTTTACTTGTTTACTAATCTGCTTTTTCTTGGATTTGGACTGCCATGTCTAAAAACTCATAATAATTAATCCATAATGTGTTCAAAATCCAAGGAAAACAAAATTAGTAAAAAACACTTTTTTAATAGGTATTGTTGTATGCATTTTATTAAAATGATATTATCATTGACTTTCTCTGCATTGATTGTAATAATATCACACCCCATGAAACCACTTGATTAGAGCTACAATTTTTTATCTATTTTATTGGAAGAAACTAGTTGTTTGATTTTTTTAGTTCTTATCATAATCTATCATTAAACAAATTAAAAAAGAACATAGTAATGGCTTTTAAAAATTTATTGAGCAAACAACATAAGTATAAAAATATATATTTTGTAAATATATGTAATATAAATCTTCAACTCCTAGATATTATATATTGTATAGTGTGACTAAGTTATTACACCAATATAATGAGCATACAAAAATTTAAATCATTAAGTAATGTGAGTATTGTATTATACATCTAAACATCACATGATCACTATTTTTTTTATATTTAAACAAGGAGTTAAAACAGTGATAAACTTTTCTTGTAGTAATTCTACCTATTGCACATCATAGTATTCAATGGTTGCAAAAAGATTTGTGCATAAAATCTCTAGCTAATTTTTAATCAGTGAAGAGCCTTGGATCTGAAACCACTGCGTCTAGATCTTAGAATTTAATGCAACTTCCCAGCATCCTTATTTTATCTTTTTTATTTAACTATAAAGCTATGAGTCCAAAATTAAAGCAGATAAGATTTTAAATGCAAGCTCATTCACATCTATAGTCACATAGAGATAAACTCAGTTCAGTATCTGTACATTTTGGTGGAAGGTGGCTTCTAAAAGATTGCATTAAATTGTGAGATGTAACAGAGTCCTCTAAAGTCCAACACGCATTGGTGAAAAACACATGTTAGAAACTTGTCAGAAGATATTGGGTGAGTAGCCAATAGACAGGGATATTATGCACAAATGTTTTTGCATACATTGATTACTATAGATTACTCTGTTTATGGATATTTTGTCACTGTTTTAAATATTCTATCATTGAATTTTAATGTTTGAGAAATTAATTTTTTTAATAGAAGATGTAAGCAAAACTTTGCTTGAACAATTCAAAATAAAATACAAGAACAAACAAGAGTTATTTTTAACTAAGTGATTAAAATATTAGTTAGAGTCAACCTAATTAAATCTAATTTATATTTATTTGATATAAATTTTTTAAGTTATTTTGTTACTACTAAGTTAAGAGAGTTAATATATAAATAAAAAATGAGTGTGTAAATAATTATAATTTTTTAAATATTTTATTGTTTCATGTTTTTTTTGCTGAACAAAATGTGTACAGAATTTATTTTGATTTAATTGAATAATTATATTTCATGGGTGAAGTAATCCTGAGAAAAAGTGGAGACAGTGTAATGTTTTTAAGCAGGAGTATGGATCTATTTTGTTAAAAACAGATATTTAATAATACATATCTTATTTGCGAATACAGATATGTTAAAATTGTACAAATTTATATTTGTAAGGTATAAATAATATGTATTTATTGTAAATATAATTTTGTGCAATTTTATTGAAATGATTTAAATAAAAGAAAAGAAAATACATATAATACAAAAATATATATTTTCTTTTCTTTAGTGAATCTCTTAATAACATCATATATTTTTGTAAATTCTAATTCAGTAAATAATAATGAAAAGAATTGTTTTTTTGACCTACGCTAATTTTATAATAACCAGACTGGAATTTCGTGGAACATTTAGCTATATATGTTGTATGCAACTGAAAAACCTGTGATACCACTTCATTATTTCTACAATAGTATTAATTTACATATGCTATTCATTGTAAGGCTTAAAGATTACAGATTGTTGCCAAAAATAAAATAAAAATGAAATATAGTTCATTTAGTATTTGATAAAATATTTTATTTTTTGATTTTCACAAAAGACAGACATCGTGCAGATCCTGGTCTTGATAAATATGAAAACTTGTGTTGTTGCACTTACCTCAGGTTAACTCTTTTCGTGGAACTAAGGGTGCTGTAATTTAACTCACATTAAGTGTTTCTTACCCATACAGTAATCTTGTCTAGCCATATCATTAAAACATATTTCTCCAGTTATTTAATTCCTGACATTTATTTGTTTATATTGTAATTAATTCTTCAAAATATTAAACACACAAAAACAAAATATTGCAATCTACTTAAAGTGATTTAAATTTTAATTTATGTTTTAATGCTATTTTGATTTTTTTTTAAATAAAAAAGCATTGATAATTAAAAGCACTTGGATAAGTCATGAAAGTTTTATAAGATATGCAATACTATTATTGAATAATAATTATATAAGTACATCAACTATTTAATAATAAATAATTTTTAAATAGTAATCATTTTTATAAACTTGTTATAATTGAGTAGTATGAAAAGGTAAAATTGAAGTTCAAAAGTTTTATAATATGCTCCACTAGATGGTGTTTATAGTACAAGTGCAGTGTAGATCATTTTCCTAAACTCAAAATAATTTACTTGCATATCTTATATTGTGAATTATTTTTTTTTGTATCAAACAAAGGGGTAAGTATGTTGACTTTAAATTTCCACAGTGTTGTATCAATTATTTTAAATATTTAAAGGTGTGCAAAGCAAAATTTAAAACTGAAATTACTGACAGCAGAATCCAATATGGATGCTGATAAAAATTCTAATGCTAATGGAGATAAACAGAATATGAACTTAAGAAGCAAGAAGACAGAAATTAAGAAGATTGAAAACAAAGTTATCTAGTTTGACAAAAAATGTAAAAGAAAAAAAAAAGTATCATCTCAAAAAAACTTTCAGAGTAAAAAAGAAAAAAGTTTCATTGATAAATCTTTAGATAATAATCAACCTCAGCCTAATGTCACGACAGAGTTGCAAATAAATATGAAAACTAGGAATCAAAAAGTTATTTCAATGTAAAACAAAATGATATTTCAATAATAAATAGTGATTTGGAATTATGAAAAATTCAGAAAAATTCATCAAGATTTGAACCAATTATAAGTGAAAATGGATTGTTAGTGATACAATGCAAAAAATAAAAAAATGACGATACAGAGGGCGCTAAACAGGAAGTGTCCGAATTTGTTTTAAATAGGAATTCTTCTAAAAAGATGTTTTCATGGACAAATTTAGATGAAAAAGACTTAAAAAAAAGCTTCCCCTCCAAAATTATTTCAAAGAAGTGGCATTGCAAAAAATACACCAGTGAAAAATGTAAAATTTATATTGTAATGATGTTTCAAAAAATCAAAGTCAAATAATTAATAATAATACTTTACAAACTGAAATGCATTTTCCTTGTCTTAATCAAACCACTAATATTATAAACAAAGAGAAACTAAATAAGAATGCAATGCACAAAGTAAAAGAGAAAATAGAAAAAGAAATGTTGATGATGATCAGATTACAGAAGATCACATGAGTGGGTTGGAACTAATTGAAGACAGGAAAGATAAAATAATAAACTGTTTGGCAACAAATGTGGCAGGTATTAACACCAAAGTGAATTTACAACTTTATGAGAAAGTTAGCAACTTGTTTAATGACAGGATACAAAAGAACATTGTAATCTCTTTCAATTTTCCACTAATGATTTTTTTACTAATTAAAAGTCCAAATCTGGGTGACTCAATTAAGAAAATTTTCCACCATCCCAATTGGAGGTATTTTGTCATAGAATTCATGAATATTTTGCAGAAGGAAATATTCAGATGGAGTCAGAATATGTTGCACAATAGATTACTGATAAAAATAAATATGTCAAGACCCAAAGTTGGGCATGGAGTTATCAGAAATTGTTATAGAAAATTTATTGGTACTGAACTTCAAAAACTATTACAAGACTATGGTGTTATCAGAGCATTTAAATACTTTTCTGAAAGAAGGTTTGGACTGGAAATTCCATCAAATACAGTGACTTTCTAAAATTAGAAGGAGTTTTGTTCAATGATTTTTCATCAGTATTAGAAAAAATAAATTGTTCCATGTTCCTATCCATATATGATGTTCAGCCACAACATTTCATTGATGGGAACAGACCACATTTTGTGAGGTCATACCCAACTAAAAATTGTCAAAGTTTTGGTATTAGGCACAGCAGATTTCACAGATGTGGGGAAAATTCCAAAAATACCAAATTAACTCAAGATTCTTCTAATGTGAGTAAAGGAACCATGGATCAACAACAAGTAGCCTCTGCAAGTGTTCAAGATATGCTAGGAAATCATGAAGAAGTAGCTTAATTGATATGGAGATTGAAATTATGACATCACTTACTATTCAGTTGTCAAGTGAATAAATAGAATTTAATGCACATAAGGTGAGTGATAAGCAGCCTACAACTGGAAGAACTAGTTTAAAAGATTCTTATTTGGTCACTGAGAGCAAGACATTGAACCTAATGATGAATATGAGGAAATGACACAACTATCCAAGTTCACAACTAGAGGATGATTCAACTCTGACTTTGGAAACTGTTTCTCAGGATGACTGTTATAGCATAAAACAATGAGGCCCAGAAGTCCAAGATTAAATCCAAACAACAGAAGATCAAAAAAGACAAAAATAAAAAAAAATAAAAAAAATAGTGAGGTGGTTATAAATCAAACTTGTGAAGATTCAGAAGGTACAGATATTAGTTATGAGAAGGTCATGGAAAAGATGTGTGAAGATTCAGAAAGGGTAAGTATTGGACCAAGTCTACAGCAGCAGACAATTGAAAGAAACATCACACCAGATAATGTGTCTGGTGATGGGATCAACATTACCCTGTTGGATTTGGAAAAGCTACAAGATGGTCAGATGAAATATATAGTCAAAGCACCACAACTTCATCTCCCAATATAGCAACATCAGTTAAATGCTTATCAAAATTGGTGGAGTAAATGTAAAAGAGCTAAACTTCATGGAAAGAGTTTACACCCTCAATAGATGTATAGACAACAGTGATATGTTCATAGTCTGCCTGAGTGAAACAAAACTTCACTGGCAGTCTAATGCAAGGATCGACTAAACTCTTAGCCAATCTGGGGTCCTGATATATCATCCATCAAACACAGCCTCATCTGGCATAACAGTAATTATTAAAAACTCTAAATTAGACAGCTGCAGAACTTTATATCTTAGTCAATATCTATTAATTATTGAAATTACAATTACAAATGTGTCAGTGATCATTACATATACATACCTTCAAGGAGGCCCCAGATTGGTTGAATACACAATTAATATGATTAACTCAGTCTTGGTCTCATCAGTGTTGTCAATAATATTATTTGGGGACTTTAACATGAGCTATCATCAATTTCATTGGAAATATCTGCATATGATTAATAGGGTGATGTTGTGCAATGAATGATATTTTCCACAAATTGCTTTTTCCTTCTACATATGACAACACATGACCCTAATTGATTTACTGTATTACAGAGGTAAAATTTATCATGATTTAGAAGAAACTGAACTGCAATTGGTAACTTATTCTGATCATTTAGCCATGTTAATTTTCCTAAAGGTAGACCCTCTATCACTGACTCCCATGATCAACATGAAAATAATCAGAATGTTAAATAAATAAAATATACCTCAATTGATATTTTCCAATGTGTATATACTTTTCCACAAGATCCAGCTCCATTCCTTGGATCCATTGCAGTTATGGTTGATGTTTGTGAGAATCTTAGGTTCTCTGATCAACACCTTCACTATGATAACAGGGAGCCCACAAGACTGCTAAAGGAGCTGGCTAACATACTGGAAAGAGTCAGTGAGCAAACAACTATGGAAGCTGGGGTGGAAGATATCCTTAGCCCTAAAAATCAATACAGAGATAAACAGAAGATGTTTGCAAATTATATTGCAGTAAAAAGTAGCCAAGATCTATTTATCCATAAAGAACAACTGGATGTGAAGCTACCTGAGATGGGCCATTGGTGCATAGAGAAGACCCATGCCTTCATTGTTGTCCATAGATAATTGTAACTACATAGGAAGCACTACAATAGAGAGTCCTGCTAGGCAAAATATTATAACCAGAGTACTGCTGGATAACATGAAAATTTTTAAGAATCAAGGACACTATAATGAGTGGTGTATTTGCTACAATTAGAAATGGGACTGTTCTGGCTTTATGCCATTTCGTTAACCAGAAATTATTTTGTTTTTAAGCAAGGAAGTAAGAAACTGTGGGAGATATGTAAAAAATGTATTTGAAGAATTATGTTCAGGGGTTACTTGTTAATGCTAGAAAAGCTCTTTTGGGGATACTTGAGAGCAACTTAGACCACTGGATGAAGAGCCTATCATCAGGCATGCTAATTAATTAAATATTAATTCAAGGTTAAAAAATAAATGATCCAGTTACATGGAGTGATTGGCAGCAAACAAAGGATTGCTTCTGATCAAAATACAGACTGCATAACGATCACTGGCTAAGTCACTAAATGAAGTGCCAGTTGTTCTGATATAAAACTAGTTACATAATAATTACAGACTAAGCTTTTTGCTCTGGTCATGAAATTAATTTGTCATAATAATTATAACTAATGTATCAAACAGGTACATTTTCTAATTTGAAAAAAATATTTACTGATGATTGTTGTAATAAGTGTAACAAATATAAACAAATGTATACCAAAAATATTTACACTGTAATTTTATGCAAATTTTCCTTTATCCCCAATACCTTTTATTATATTACTGTGAACTTTTCCTTGGAATGATTAGTCTCCTATAATATATATTTCCTTTTTCATTAGTATAACCATGACTCCTTCAATATTTATTTTCTATCTGATATACATTTTTATATACTATGTCTATAAACTATATTACTCCAAAATTTATTTCCAAATTTTTAACTCCTTTGGGCTTAATTATATTTTTCAACCACACTTCATTTATAATTTATTGATTATCTTTAGTCTTTAATTTTTCATTTTGTTGTAAATGCTCAACATTCAGAAGCTCCCTAGCTAAACTTTTCTGCTCATTTATAAATATTATTTCCACTGAATCAACAGAACAATTTATTCCTACCTTTTCAAACCTTTCAACCACACTTTGTTCTGACACTTTATAATTTTCTACTTTTGCTTATTTACATTCTATCTTTATATAACCCTGGATATCTTTTGACTCCTTTCTAATATCATTTACCTCTAATGTTGATGGTTTTGGGCATCCTTATGAGTTTGTTCACCTATGAAATACCTGTTATCCAACTGTTGATATCCAATTTTACAGGTTTTAGCTTCTGCATTTGACTTCTAATCATTTCTGTGACTTATCTATTTGGTGACTCAATTCATTGAATCTATGATCACAGTTATGACCATATTCCTTCAACTTAATATACTCACTGTCATTAAACTCATCAAACCTCCCAGTAGTAGCACTCAATTCAATTTTAAATAAATCATTTTTATTATTTATATTTCCTCTTAGTGTTTTCTTTTCTCTAATTTATTATCCATATCTTCTCTCTAATTATATTTCTTAATTTATTATCCATATCTTCTCTTAGCTCTTTATTTTTATTATATATATTTTTATCTTAATCCTCTATTTTCTTTACTTATAACACCAAATTTATTATTCACATCTTTTTTTTTTTTTTTATTTTCTCTAATTATATTTCTAAATTTATTAGCCATCTTTTCCATAAATTCTCTTAGCATTAGAAAAAGAACTCATTCATGTTCTGATAATGATTGTACATAATTGGTTTCCATCTTTACTTATTACTTTATAACAGATGAAATATCTCTCTCTTTTTTTTTTTTTGGTTATCAGACCAAATTATAAAATACTTTGAATTTATTTGATCTTTTCCATAGCATATCTACCCGTTCTACCTTCCAGCTGCCAACAAATTCCACAAAGAACAACAATAACAAACCTCCAATAGCTTCCCTTACCCCTTGATAGAAAACAATCAACTACAACATTTCTTTAATGTATATAGACCCAATATTATATTTTAACATGCATATGAAACTGAAACCTTTATTGGTTAATATTGAGCCTGAGTTGGTGTGCCATTTTATAATGTGATAAAAATGATGACACTAAGAAATGATTAATATAATCTGAATATAAAACATAGCTCAACCATCGGTTGCTATTTTGTAATGGAATCTTGTTCATAATATTGGATGAAAATATAAAAATTTTATTTTGTCTCAGAATTGATTAGTCTTTCATAATAAAGTAAATCTATTCTAAATATGAAGTGCCATTTTATAACAGCCTTAAAGTTGATTTGGCATTTTGTAACAATCACCACCTGTAATTGATCATCATCTATTGGTTAGCTATTTTATAACAATAATAATGGATATTCTACCCCACAATCTTTCTACATGGGTTTGGTCAGCATTTATCATAAAATTTAAAAAAAAAATTGCTCTATAGGTTTTTACATAACCATCTATTACTGACACAAATGACAATAAAAAAATAATGAACAAATGTCCTTAATGTTTAAATATTATTATAACAAAGCAAAATGTACATCAATAAATAGTAACTTTGTTATAACCTGTGTAAAATTAACTGACTCAGTCATTGATCACACTATGCAATAATATTTCCAATACATAATTTAGATTGTCCACTACACTAAAATAAATTACTAATGATGATCTCTATTAAAACCTAATTTATTCAGATAACATTTAAAACAAAAGGAAGCAAACATTATCATCACCTCAGATATCATCAAATCTATTCACTATCCCAAAATAAATTATAATAAGCAATGAAATCATATAGCATTCACCTAAGCAAGGATATATGCTAAGCTATCTCTTTGATTTATATTGTATGAAACCCAAATTCAAATCAATAAATAACTAAGTTCTGATATACTTTACTAATCCAATACTAATATATTACTGTGCATAGAAAGATAAATTTACTGTTAACATTTAATGATATCTCTATTTAAATAAACTAGTTCCAGCATAATTATAATATTTTGAGAATGTTTTAATCATGTAAAATATTTATAATGACTAGTGAAATAAACTCTTACTCAGTTTTATATCTAATTTTAAAAGTGTTAAAAATAATATTAATATTTTATCCATACTTTACATTATATCAATATGCAATTATTGCATACGTTATGTATTAAAAGAAAACACTCTACAAGAACTAATTATCAATAAATCTATTAGATAATTTTGCATTTTATAATATCCAATGACATCATTATGCTGTCATAGGTTTTATTGGATATTTACCAAATTACAATCACTGATATTACACATCTACTTAAATTTTCAATCAATTGATTATTAAAAAATAGATTTTATAAGAATTAAACTGTAGAAAACGATTATTGGCAGTTATCTAAGCCAACAATAGATATTAAGTTATAATAGTTAATACAATTTATGATCTACATCAAAGAACTATAAAGATAATTAACAAAAATTATTCTAACTAATGACAGAATAAAATCTATCATGGGTTTTATAACCAGATAAGAAGTATTTTAATAATTAACCAAGAACTAATAAAATTATTTCTACTAGTAATATTGACTTAGATAAACAAGCAAAAATTTCAATGTAATGACAAATTTAGTATCACACTGTCTAAGTGAAAAATCTTATTCATTTTTACCCACTAGTCCATCATGGTCCTGTTTCACTGTTTCTGATTCCAATGTGAAAAAAAAAAACAATTTTCCTTAAGTAGAGAAGATGAAGCATGAATACTAACAATCAAGGATTTGAATTTAATTACTTTTGTTTTTTTTTAAATTGGGTATTTTCTTTTTAATTATATAAATATATCCAACTTTGTAAAATAATAGATACATGGATGATGAAAAACTGCACATCACTGGCTTTATTTTCTTTTTTCATTGGTAATAATATATACAGTGAATTCCTTCATACTCAAAATTCAGTTACATCCAAATGACTAATAAATGCTAGCATTTTTTTCAAGTTAAGAAAGTGAAATTTTGATTGCTTAATATCACATAGAAGTTGAGTTAAGCATCCCCATGAAACTTGACTAAAAATATGATATTTATATACACATCGTAGGGTTTGTATTCATCACAAATACATAAATGAAATCCTAGATATTATAATAGAATATTTTTATAGCTTATTTGCAGGACCTCATATTTTGATATTGTTTCCTCTGAAATTTCATCAATGAACTGTCCCAAATGAATGGGAAGACAGTTAAATTTATATCCTTCCATGGTCTTAGAAATTAATCAGTTTAAAAAATAAATTTGATAAATTTATTTTTAAAATAAATATAAAAATGTCCATTCTAAGCAATAATAAAATGTATAAGACCTTAGATACAGTGTTTCAGTTCTAATTTTAATATATCTGTGCTGATGTTAAGTTTACCAAGACAACTACTCTATATTACTCAAAGATAACTTGTTTTTATAAAAAAAATTGTTTAATAATATTTACCTCCAATTAATAAGTGAAAAGAAGACTTTCAAATATTGGATACAATGAAAATAAAATCCTGTTTTACAATTTCAATATTATTTTTGATTTTTAACCATATATATATATATATATTGTAACGAGCACAGACGTTCGTTACATTGTTTTTTTATTTATTTATTAAACATGAAAGTAAATTAAAAAGTTCGCATTTAAAAATTTCTTTAAGAATTAAAAATTGAAATTAAATATCATCTTAAACTCGTATATATTAAATCGCACAGATAAAAAAAATTATTAAAATAAAACTGTATTAAAAATAGAAAAGGTATTTTAAAACAAAAACTTAAAAAGATTTAGAGATAAAAATATATCTTTGATTTGGAAAACAGGTTAATTAATCAGAAATGGAAATGATTGTTAATTAGTTAAATGTAAACCAGCCTTGGGCATTTAAATGTAAAAACATCGGTCAGAGAGGAAAACAATAGAAACTTTTAGCAAATGAAATAAATCCATTGGGAAATCGGACCTCAACGAAAAGGATCATCGCATCGATGACGTAATGTAAATGCAATCCTTCAAATGAATATAAAAGGACATGGTTGAAAATTATTAGGGTTATTATGATTATTATGATGTGACAGATAGATGTTAGTGCGGAGGTGCGGGAGAAGAGATTGAAGGATGCACGTTCAATCCCTTCAGTTGTTATAAAATAGAAAAATGAAACATCGCTTTTCTTATATTCAGAGGACCACAGGATCATCGGGAAATTTAATGCTGGATTTCAAATGGCAAGCAATTGTAAAAGATGAACATTTCTAAAACCGTAAGAACTTTCTAAGATATAACGAACAATATTAATTTGAAAACACTAAGAACTTTAAATTTTAAACTTTCCTAGTATTTAATTGTTACAAATAGAATCCTATCTGACCAAACTAAATTCTTTATTAATAGTGTTATTTGATGTATTTTTTTTCTTATTTATGTAAAATCATTTCCATTTATTTATTTTTTATTCTTTAAGTTTTTATCATGACTTTTTTTTGTTTTTCGTTAAATTAATTATATAAATGTTAAACTTAAGTCAGGCGTGAATGGCTGTATAGATTTGTAAAGTTATATTAGGGGAGGGTAATCTTAGGTTATTTGTTTCGTGGTTAAATTGGGTCAATGGATTGGATATATTGGTGTGAGTAGTAGATGTAATATTGATTCGCTACGGGCAGAATCGCTTCATACGCCGCACACTTCCGTTTGCCTATGGAAGGAATGATAAGTCGGATACCGCAGTTCCTTTCTATGGAGTTTTTTGTCTTATTGCTCTTCTTTGCAGATAGATGTAGTATTCCTATCTCATAAGAGGCAATTTCTTCTCTTAACCTTTTGTGCTGCCGTATTTTATTACATTGAATACATCAATATATCAGATGAATTGATGCCAGTTTGACTACGAATTATAGCCTAAGGTTAAATAGGGATAGAATGTTTATTTTCAAAAGCAAATTTATGTGGTCTATTCATACTCGACCCTAAATAAAAATGCAGTAAATTTAAGTTGTTTATAGATGCTTGCATGGATTGGATTGGTTAAGTATGTTTTGGGTTTCATATTTGATCAAAATATATAGACATTCGATAAATAATGATACCTTACGGTGAGTATCTAAAATGTATTTATTCGGATGTCTTTTAAGTTATTGGTGACAATGCAAGTATCTTATGGTGAATACTATTGGGTTACGTATAAATTTCCCTCCGCAATTGTCAGTAATCAATAATTTTGTATTTTGATCGTTTATGTTTACTTTGAAATGTTTTTGACCGTGAAATCTATGTAACCGATCTATATTCAACATTATAAACAAGCTTTCATAAATTTATCTGTGCGAACTTAATAAAAATGTAAAATTAGAATATAATAGTAATTAAATGTAAATTAAAGTCAAAAATCAAAGTTAAAAATAATGTTAAAATGTAAAACTAATACTAAAATAATTTTAAATCTTATATATATGTGCATAAATAAATGTTTGTATGCTAATTACTGGCAGTGGCTTATTTTATTTATTTTTTAGTGTTGAAATCTAATTAGATAAGATATTATATTATTTAATCTGTGCTATTCCACTGAGCTAGTGACATGGGCTAACGACCGGAACCAAAATATAAAAAAAAAAAATTTTTTTTTTTTGACTTACGTATCTGCCTACTCTATAAATTTTTCTAGGTTCAAATGCCTAGATGGCGCCCTGTAGTGCAGATTTACGTTAAGTCGCTTTCTCCGGATCGTTACAATATATATATTAAATTTTCAAGACCTTTTAATGAATAGATATTTTTACATATATTTTTAATAATATAATCTAATAAAAAATTAATAAACAAACATATATGTAACATAAAACATTTAATTTTGTAGGAAGTAAGTTGTAAGTGAATGTAATAACAGAAATTGAAACATGTAATAATGTTGATTTTATTCAAATGATCGTTTTAAAATTAACTTAATTATTTTTCCATATTTATTTAGCTATTCACTTATTTATATTATTTCCAAAATTGAACACAACCAATTTATGATTTGATGTTAATATTAATAATATATCAAAAACATTGGGTCAATATTATAGATGCTATGTTAACCTGGTTAACATTAATATTTTAACACCTCCATTATCCACAGATCAAGTGAAATAAAATTAAACAAGATCAAGAAATCTTTTTAATTTTTTTAATATATTATGATATACAGCTCTAATCTGAACACTTAATATATATATATATATATAGTAACACTTAATATATATATATATATATAGTACCAGTTCATCCTAACCCTGTTAAGACGAACATGCACACATACTGAACATGAGAAATATGTCAACATACCAGCTTAAGGAGCAATGCCAATTTAATGATGGAGCATGTCCATAATTCATTTAATTGCATTGTTATAAAAAGAAAATGAACACCCACAGATAAATTTTACACCCTTTTATGATCAAAATTGCATGGTTATAGAAACATTAAAGTACTGGCTTCCATATACCTTTGAAATATTTAATTTACATAAAACACCTCGCACCCCTCCCAGATGAAAGAGAAAATAAATAAATCATTTCTCATAAAGATAGGCAAAACCAAAGATTACATAAAATGGAAAAACTAATAAGAATAAATGTCTGAATGACCAGAGACTTATACACTGATAGAATTAGTTTTCAATATGCTTAGCTCAGCATTCTCTTTACCTCATTACATGACTCATTGTGTTGTTAAAGAATAAAAAATATCAAAACCAGTAATGCAGCTTTAAAATCATTAAATAAATATTTATTTACTCCTATAACCCCTTATCATATACAATTAAATACAGAAAAATATATATATATATATATATTGTAAGGTGAGCAATGGTCCGCCTAAAGTTACAAGAGAAATGGGTATATATATATTACTAATTCTGTTAGCTAATAAAGTTACTAATAATTGGAAATATTAATATTTAATGGTGATGGAAATATGTCAATATTAACCGTATATTATTCATATATTTAGTTAGAGGTAGTTGTTAGACTATAAAAGAAAGAAAAAAAATAAACATCGTAGAACTCGTGTTTTGTTGGGGTGTTTGTGGCATGCGAATGTATATATGTGCGTGATTAGTGTATTTCGAGTGGATAGCAAATTGGAACAAAACGAGATCCGTCTGGAATGCGAATGTATTTTGATGCGATGGCGACCGCAATGACGCAGTCATGGTCTATTCGGATGACGCAACCAGGGAATTTCGCCGGAGGGGATCACGAAAATGGAGGAGAAAGGACGAGAAGAAAAAGGATATAAAAGAAAATAGAGAGGGGATAAGAGTCTTCTTGCACGGGTCCAGAAAGTAATCAGAATAAAAGTGTATCATGCATCGAGTGGGGTAAAAACCTCAACTTGACAGGCGATGAAGGCCTGCCCCACAGTCCAGACGGTGCTGCAAGGAATAAAATCAAAGAACGCCGAATTCCGGTCATCGACGGCAAAGAATAGTGATCGCTACGGAGAAATGAACCACGAGGTCATCCAGCTATAGAGCCTGTATCATCGTAACCCATGCTTTTGGAATATTGAGGTAACGTGAACTTTATCATTTGCCTATTGAATTGCTATTACCACACAATCCGAGTGTTAAACGGATTGTGTCATCCATTGGAACTTTGGAATAATTTAATTTTCTATTATTGAAACCTGTTTTAATAAAACGTACCAACTACAAAGTCCGTGGAGGCAGTTTAATAGACGAACAATATTAATGTGTTTTGTGGGGCCTATCAAAATCAAAAGAAAGTGATTTACTTAATCCGTACATGTATGCGTATGCTATAACATTCAATGAAACACGAGTTGTAAATAACGGGGGGTGGGTCAACTAAATGAATTTTAATATTTTCTTTTGTTGTGTAATAAATTGTTTTGCATTAAAAATATCTTGTGGAATATTTTTCTTTCGCTTTGTAGTTATATTATGTCAATCAAATTCATAGTTAGGGGCTAAAAATGTCATAATTAAAATAAAACGTATGCTCTACCTTGAATAACCAGCTTATAGAACTTTAGTATAGGGTAGCGAGCGCACTCCTCCGAAATTAGACGAGAACTTCATTCTGCGCTGGGAAAACTAATCGATAAGATTGGATTTTTAAATCGATTCAGTCATCAAATATACAAGTGATTACGGATATTAACCCACTTCCAGTTAAAGACAGTAGTGTCGGAATCCCTACTTCCCGTCCACGGTCTATTGACCACCACTCCCTGAGATGAGCTAGGCTAATGAACACCACCCCTTTTTCTTAATTACCGCGAAAGGTAAAGCAACTGCAAATATTTATTGAGTCGCTATCGGGGTTTATTCTGCATTAATAAAGTCCCGCGGTGTAATTCTTGTTTGCTCATCGCAAATAGGTTTGGCGCTTGGAAGCAAACACGCTATCCATAAATATGCCCGGGAATCATGCAGAGACAAAATGAATTCATATATCTATAAGGTTAAATCTTAAGTTAACTAGAGCCAATCCTATGAATTTATTAATACGACCCTTCAGCGGGCAAAGCGGTTCGTTATAACTGGACGCCGCAACTGTGGGGCCTCTGGAGAGCGAGGGGGAATAGGAAGATAGTAGAAGGTTCAAATAAAAGAGGGCGCAACGACCAGTGGATTTGACACGAAGTCGGGATATTGAGCAAAACTCCGATACTTTCACGCATTTTACAAGGTTAGAGAAAAGAAAAACGGCGAATGATTTAGTAAAAAAAATTTTTTTTTTCCCAGCGTAGATTTTTTTTTATTATTGTAAAATTTTTTTTTTGTTAAAAAGAAGGAGAAAGGGAAAAGACGAATGGAATATAGACATGTTAGAGCAATAACACTGAGCCGTATTAATATGCTGGAAATGGATATATATATAGTCGCGTACGTTATCCGAGTTATTAATAAAAACTACCGCTAACCCTAATGGTTTTCGGAGGTCTAAATAGAGACATATAAACTATACGCGAACTCGTGCGCAATTATAAATTTTTTTTTTTCTCTTGGTTGGAGGTGCGATAATAAAAGAATGGGAAATACGATGTAACAGCACATGGAAGTGTAGCACTATAGAGTAAAAGGACAGAAAGCGACAGCACTGGATGGGGGGCGAGGTAATCAAAGCCAGTCAAGTGAAGAGAGATTGATAAACAGCAATGGAGAATAGCATAAGTAATGAGGCAATTAGGGTTCAGAGATTTTCCGGGAAGATGTGGGAATCCCCTGGGGAACATATCCGAAGTTTAAAAAGATACTTCTGCAGGTACCCAGCGGAGGAAGAGGACAAAGTGATCATTGCAGCAAGCCACCTACAGGAACATGCCCAAAGGTGGTGGGAGGCATTGAGTGAACAACCGGGAGCCTTTAAGGGATACGAAAGAGCTCTCAAACAAGCTTTTTGGAATATAGAAATCCAAGAATATATATTCAACGAAATAAGTAGACAGAGATTTGGGGAGCCACACGATGAATATACATACTTCTTCAGGCGACAAGTGGCTCGATTGCGAGAGTTGGAGATGCTAAAACTGTCAGAAAGTCAGATCGTGGGCATAGTGTGTAGGAATGTGCCACCCGACGTGGCCGCAACAGCCAGGACCGCCAAAGGGGGGCTAGCTCGGGACGTGGACTGGGCACTTGAACAAATAGTGTGCAGCCAGTGGCGAAGAGAGATGGAAGAGAAGGAACATAAGAGCGTGGAAGATAGATGGGTGGGAAATCTGGTTTGTGATGATGAAGACAGAGCCCCCAACTACGCTAACCAAGCATGCCCTAAAGTGGAAGCACGCATTGCAGAAACTCAAGTAGAGGTGGTCATTGACTCAGGAAGTCAAGTTTCAGTATTATCAGAAAGGATATACTGGCAGATGGTAGAGAAGCAACCAGACATCAAGACACTACCCATAAAAGCTATACAAGTTAGGATGGCCAACAACAAAAGAGCGAAAATAGAACCCAGACAAGTCTGGGTGGATCTACAGATTGGTGAGGAAGTGATTCCACATGTGTTTCTGGTCATGAAAGGGTTAATACATGAGGTATTAGTGGGGGTGGACTTCCTTCATAAAAACCAATGTACGCTGGATTTTCGCAGAGGGGAATTCAGATGTAAAGGGACACCCATCAAATTCATCACAACCAACTGGTGTGGATCTATAGGGATCAAGGAGGTAGACGAAGTAGAGGGGATAATGGAAGAAAAAATTAAAGAGATTAGGATAGTTGGCGAAGACAAAGCGAGGGCTTTTGGGCAAATACTAAAAAAATATAGGGAAGTGTTTTCAGAGGTGCCTGGAACGATACAGGGATTTGAGCAGACAATCAAACTTAGGGAGAACCAGCCATTTCAGGCACGATCATACCTGGTCCCCTACCAATACCGAGAGGAGGTCCAAAGACAAATAGAGCAAATGATGGATTGGGGCGTCATTTCCAAATGCTCATCCCCGTTTTGCAACCCATTGGTGGTGGTGAAAAAGAAGAACGGTGCGATTAGAATATGTCTTGACGCGCGGCAGCTGAATCGGGCAACGATTCCCGACTGTACCATTCCTCCACCCATGCATGAATTATTGGGAAGATTCAAGGGAAAAAAGGTATTCTCAACGTTTGACCTTACCGCCAGCTATTGGCAGATTCAACTTCGCCCAGAGGACAGGCAGTACACCGCCTTTCGGTACGATGGGTATTCATACCAATTCAACAGGATGCCATTCGGTCTCATAAACAGCGGAGCGGGTTTGCTACGGTGCCTTGACCAGACATTGTCGGAAGAGACGAAGAGAGTCGCCACGATGTATATCGATGACGTCGTGATAGCGTCAAGTAGTGTGGAAGAACACGAGAAGGAGGTCGAAATGTTCCTCAAGGAGTGTAAAGACAAGGGCATTAGGGTCAATTTGGGAAAGAGTAACCTAGTCAAAGAAGAAGTGACATTTTTGGGGCATTTGGTGGGCCATCAAGGACTAAAACCCCATCCGGACAAAATATCTGCCATCAGAGACTTTCCTATACCTAGGTCCAGAAAACAGATTCGTTCTTTCCTGGGCCTGTGTAATTTCTACCATCGGTTCCACGAACGGATGGCCGAACATGCCGAGCCTCTAGTGCATTTGCTAAGAAAAGATATCCCGTGGAAATGGGCTGATGAGCAAAGGAAAGCATTTGAGGACATAAAAGCAGAATTTGCCAAACAGGTCATGCTGGCATTCCCGGATTTTACCAAGCCGTTTATACTCCAGACTGATAGTAGTGGGTACGGTCTGGGTGCGACTCTATCCCAAACGCAAGAGGGGGAGAAAATGGGAGTCTTATATTTTATAAGCCGGTTGTTAAAAGGGCCAGAGCTAAACTATTCTGCTACTGAGAAGGAGGCGTTAGCCATTGTCTGGGCCTTCCAGAAATTCCGCCCACTCCTGCTGGGGTCGGAGGTAGCAGTAGTGACAGATCACAAAAGTTTAGAATTTATCAATCATAGCTATCTTACCAATAGTCGACTAATCCGGTGGAGTTTACTCCTCCAAGAGTACAACTATACCGTTCATCATTGTAAGGGGGTGGATAATATCGTAGCCGATATTCTCAGTCGGAACCCGGTGGGGCACCAAGCGGAACATATGAGGGCAGAAAATGCATGCATCGCCAGTATGGACCTACAAACGAGCAAGGAGATAGAGGAAAAATTGGCACAGTTAGGTGAATGGCAACGTCAAGATAAGGACTTGGGACCACTGATCCGAAGATTAGAGGGGGGTATGGACCCTCAGCTGGCGAGGAAACACCGCATATGTCATGGAATCCTTCAATCCCTAACGTGTGGAGAAACAAAGAACTGGAAGCCCAGTGTGCCAGGTCAGTTGAGAAATGAATTAGTAGCCTATGTTCACCAGATATATGGGCATTACGGGGCCTTAAAGACGGAACACCTGATTCGGAAATGGTTTTATTGGCCTGGAATCCACACCTCGGTGAAGGCCACAGTAGGGGAATGTAAAAGTTGCCAGAGAACCAAGCCAACGAACCGGGCATACGCAGCAAACCTAGTGCCTATCATCCCAACAGGCCCTCGTGAAATAATAGCCGTTGATTTTTACGGACCATTACCCGCGTTCAAAAGGAAAAAGTATCTTATTGTGGCGTATGACTTGTTCTCGAAACACGTGGCAGCATACCCCATCGCCCAGGCAAACACCAAGTTCGCAATTAGGATGCTTGAAACCAATTATTTCAACGAAGTAGGAAAACCTCGGGTACTCCTATCGGATCACGGAACTCCATTCACATCTAATGAATGGCGCAGATGGATACAGAGTCAAGGGATCAAACATTGCCTGACCTCGATTCGTAACCCCCAGTCCAATCCTTGTGAAAGAGTGATGAGGGAACTGGGGCGTCTATTCCGCACATATACCGGGGACAACCATCGTGGATGGGTCAAGCTCACCCCTCAAGTAATTAATTTCATAAACTGGTCCGTAAACGAGTCAACAGGTTTGGCACCCTTCCGGCTTCATTTCGGATGCCACATACCTTGCCTTATTAAGACAGCCCTTCCCGGAATGGAAGAGGGCCCGGTAGATATGGAAGATGACCAAAGCAGGGCACGGCAGACCATGCAAAAGATGGGGCAACGGAGAAAGAACAGGCAAAGGAATCGCCCCTATTTATTTAAAGTGGGAGATCGGGTCATGGTGCGTGCCCAACCTATAAGCGAAGCAAGCAAAAACATATGCAAGAAATTCTGCAACTTGTACGAGGGACCTTTTTCAATTGTTAAATGTCAAGGAAACAATGCTTTCTGGGTAGATACGGGGTCGGGAATTAAAGGCTCATATAATGCTCGAGCGCTGAAACCCGCACGAAGCCAAAGATCTCCAGCCGATGAGGAATCCCTGAGGAATCCGGCAGCGGTACCCGCCGGCAGAGAGAGAGAGTACAAGAGAAGTAAGAGCCTGTCAAACCCATAGCGCGTGTTTGAAGGCTTCCGAACGGGGGGGCATTGTAACAAGGTGCGGACTGAGGAGAGCAATGGTCCGCCTAAAGTTACAAGAGAAATGGGTATATATATATTACTAATTCTGTTAGCTAATAAAGTTACTAATAATTGGAAATATTAATATTTAATGGTGATGGAAATATGTCAATATTAACCGTATATTATTCATATATTTATTTAGAGGTAGTTGTTAGACTATAAAAGAAAGAAAGAAAAAAAAAATAAACATCGTAGAACTCGTGTTTTGTTGGGGTGTTTGTGGCATGCGAATGTATATATGTGCGTGATTAGTGTATTTCGAGTGGATAGCAAATTGGAACAAAACGAGATCCGTCTGAAATGCGAATGTATTTTGATGCGATGGCGACCGCAATGACGCAGTCATGGT